>OZ008359.1:7544218-7905305 GCA_963931975.1 Cataclysta lemnata
TTCCCCCTTCTGGGGCACAGAACTTTGCAATGGATGGAATAATATAGGGAGAATGGGCCGTAACCCACTACGGTGGCCCAGTACGCATTGGTGGGTGTTAACGACATGCAGGTGCAGCCGGGACCAACGGCTTAACGTGCCTTCTTGTGATAATATATTTTTGGTCAGCCATCCAATGACCGGCCTTAGCGAACATTGCTAAGTTTACGCAATCGCATGTCATAACCATTGAAAGTACTCTTGAGAGTGACTGATGGCATAATATAGAAAGTGTAAAAAAAAACCTTATACACTGTCTTTCTAAATTTAGCATATTTTTACGGTAAGTACATAAATTTTTGTTTTGTTTGACAGACTTGCAGAACCATACTCAGGATGCAGAGAGTAGCTCAACATACATTGATTACCTCCACACGAGTCTTATATGTAATAAATACATAATGTTTAAAGTAATATAGTCAGTGTGTGTCTCACGCTCTTTGTGTTATAGTCAGGCTTGCAGAGATTATGATACAAACGTACTAAAAAAAATCTTCAAGAAGTTTTTTTTTGTAGTAAAAATTTCAAATTCTATTATTGTGTATACGTACGTGCCCTAAAAGCGCGACGTACAAGTCGTACGCAGTCAGTACGTAATAGTTCGACTTAAAACCATTTTCTAGTCCTCAACGATTGTGTAAATACAGTTTCGTGTCAACTAAACCACCCTTGGAGCCAAAAAGGTCAAAGCTTTTAATCTTTATTTCATAAGGTAACGACGAAAATTTTATTTTTTCATGTTAGTAATGCTCCTACTAATTTGACCATGTCTGTGACCTTAGGAAATGTATTAATATAATGCCTTTAAAAGTCTTCTGCCATTCTGGATATATTCCATTTGTCACTTTAGTTATGCTGTTGTTGGTGATTTTCTTACACCATTCGCGTGTCACTAGGTACTTATTCGACACCTTGGCTCAGGGCTCAGCACATTCTACGTTATTTTTTATATTTAAAACTAAACTATATTTTTAAATAAAACATAAGCTTTGGCCTGTTTTATTATTCTAAGGGTGCAAATTATATATACAGTTCCAAAACTCGTGTAAACATTATTTTTTTGAACTAATTTTTCCAATCTCTTTTCTTACGTCGTATATCGTATTACACTGATAAATAAAAAATGGGCGGCTCCTGTCATCTGTCCGTTTATTCTGAACGACATTTAATCTTGGTTGTGTAATAATTTATCTGACTCATTAGTTTTGGTCGGATATTGAAATGTTATTAAATAGCTATATGAAAACACTACACCAATGAAGAATTAATTTTAAAAATTATCACAATCTGTATTTGCAATTTGGAGCAAGTGATGCTAAAGAAATAAATCTCAGTAATATGTAGTCTGGTAACAATGACTCGAAGTATGCTATAGTACATACACTTAAATTTTATATTTAGTCATAGTGCATAAAGTTTAAGCACCTTATTTTTCTCACGCATTCAGGTTTATTACCCACCTTACGGTGTATCACATGTTTAACACTTTAAAAATTCTTTGTTCTTTTCAATGTGATAATTCTGATTGTATTAATTACGCGAATTTTAACCTAGTGCCAGAGAGTGATTCTCGTTGCATACATTGTATTTTGAAAAAAAAATATTTATGAATAAAATTTTTGTTCTGCATGTAAATCCTGAAGGCTGATTACTTAAATCTGTTGCTAACAATTCTGTCATCAATGAAATCATTGCTTTTGCGATTCTGTATTTAATGAAATCAATGCAAAAGCAAGCAATTTATTATCGCAAATACATAATTGCAAAAGAAACAATTTCGTTCGATAATTGTTAGCAACAGAGTTACGAATGAATGAGCTTGCTGATAAATATGAAACGTGTCGTAGTTGTAAAAAGGGGTATGTTTTAGTTATTATATTTTTGTTCGATCGAATTTGTAAATATATCTGTATGGAAAAAATTAAAAATATGAAGAAACTTTCTAGCTACTCCATTTTTAGTATGAGCGACACGTCCGAGCACCAGTTTTAATTATATGTTATGTTAGGATGTGTCCAAACATAGTGCGACCGTCGCATTTGCATCTATAGAGTAATTAAATCAATTATGATTTTAATGTAAGCACATCATACATCTAACAGGAGTGAATGAAATAATAAACATACACGCCGACCTCAAATGAGGATGATATGATGATGATGTAAGCACAATATAAATGTGTAGTAATCACTGCAAAAGTTTTAGAATAAATGGCATCTTATCATCATCTACATATATAAAAAAATTAAAAAATCTGCATTTAGAAAAGAGATGGAAAGGACCATGTTGAGATACCGATGAATAGAGATAGTGATTGGGATGATAATGTTCCAATCCACACTGCACAAAGTTTGGCTTAGGTTTTATAGCCGGTCGCCCTATGCTTGGACACATCTCACGAAATACTCTATCGATAAACAAATTGAAATTAAATTAGCCAAGATATTTTATTGATCCAATCTAAAAATCGAGAAACAGTTTCATTTTTGTACAAAAATAAATCTATTTTATATGTTAACGATTTATTATTGAAAATAACTGTTATTGCTACATTACCATAATATGTTGTGTTTTTTATTTGCCATCATCGTAACGCATTTATTATATTTTTTATTAATCATGTTTATTATAGGCATACGGTTGTTTTTTTTTGTAATGATTGAATTCATAACTATTGTGATTATTATTATTACATTTTTGACATGTAATAGTTGTGTGATTTATACATATATTCAAACAAGTCTCGAGTTTTGTATAAACGTATAATTAATTATACAAAATAAAATAAATGAAGTAATAAACAATCGAAAAAGTGGGTATAATTGGATGAAGTTGAACGAAAAGGAGCCAAAATATAAATTATAATTTATACGCAAAACGGACATTTAATTAGGAGAAAAGCTGCAAGACTATATTGGATTGAGTTGGATTCCTTTGACTTCCACGTCCACCACAAACCATCGCCGACACGAACTATGATAATTGGTGTGTTGTATTTTATTTACGTTTACACAAAACTTTTCAAGACTACATACAATGTAAATACGTTTTATTTTGTTTAAAAGTTGTAGTATTAAGGTATGACATTCGTAACTCCAGTTTTATATGCAAGGCTGGGTGTACACTGGCGGCTTTTTTACACTTATTTTTTTCTACTCGAGTGTTAATTTTGAACAGGTTCCAATGATCTCTTACCAAATGGGAATACACTTTTGATTAAATTTAGATCGTCCCCAGTGTATCTCCAGCCGTATAGATTTTATACACACAGCGTAAAGCATTTGATTCTTAACCTAATATCTTTCATATGCACTTAGTGTTATTGTAACTTGTAGCCTGGTCAAATGATCATGGAATTGGAAATCACTGCTAAGTAAATTAGCCTAATTAGTGGGTTGACATGGGCCGTCAACTATTTTTGAAAACCATAAGTCCTAATACCCGCATTCACTGACAACGCCTAACTTTAAAAGGGGGTAACTTTTAAAGTTACGTGTTGTTGGTTAGACACTTTACTTTAATTTCATTATTTATAAAGGAATTAAACTCAGTACTCTGTTTTTAATGCAAGCGCAAGGTAACAGCAGTCGCTTATTCAAGCAAAAATGAATTATAACATAATTTGTTGGAAAATATGAAGGTATATTTTGATTTAACTTTCAGTCGTTGGTAAAAAAACAAGCATAAATCTTGAATAAAGAAAGTCTAAATCTCAAATACCCATAATATAAGTCATAATGTTTACACAAAACCGTGTAAATAAAATACATATTACACACCCGTAGGGTTGCTGTTTATCTATTTACGTCGGTGTCATGAATATAATTATTATCGATATGAATATTAATTTAACAAAAATAAAGTAATAATTTAATTAGTTATTGAATAATAAGTGATTTTTTTAATTTCTTTTTAGGACAGAAACAAAATTATTGATTGATATTTGATTTTAATATAAAGTTTACTTACCAGTTTTTGGATTTTGTTTGGTTTCGATGAGGGATGTCGATATTATTCCTAAGTGCGTATGACTGATTTTAAAAATTATATTATAGGGACATCACTCACGTAGTCGTGTTTGCACTTACATTGGCTTAGAGCGCGCGAGAGAGAGAAAGAAAGTGTTTTGGAAACGTATGTTCCAGAAAGAAGGAAAGAAAAAAAGAAAAAGTTTGAGGTCTGTTCGTTCTAACAGTGAAGTTGTTAGCTGTGTATCAACTATCGAGAGTTGCAATCAACGTAGCGATGAAACTTGTAATTTGTAACCTATGGACATAGTTGATGCACAGTTGTAAGCTAGTATATCCACTGTGGTATGGTGTAGAATTTGACGGCGTGTTTATAGGTACATACTTACACCATGCTTTTTTAATCGTCTCGAAGCCATTATATATAGTATCTTTGGGTAGGGTTGTTATTAAATTAAAATAAAATTCAATTCAACAATAATAATATTGGAAAAAAGTTACCGAATCGCAATTCCAATCCCAATTTATAATGTTGTTGTCTATTGTAAGCAATTCTACGTTTCCTCACAACGCGTAAGGCCCAAAATAGCGCGTCCTTAGTGTTTAACCACAGGGACGCGTTAGTTACAAAGTGAATTATTTTATTAAATATATAATTTAAAAAAATCGTTAATCAAATGTTAATTATTAGTAAGTTTTACAAAATTAAATGATGAACAGATATTGGATACTTTAATTATGCTTTATCTGTAAGACATTTAAAACAGCACGGTGTATAGTCAATTGATTTGTGTCTTAAAAACTACCGTCAAATCCTTATTGTAGAGTATAGTAACGTGTGAATATTATGTTTTTATTATTATAAATATGTATTGTAAAATGAATTTTATGTTAATCTTTGGGTGTTTATTGCCGTGTCAAAATTTATTACTACTGTGCAATGTTGAATTTTAAATGTAACTATTACATCTCGTTGCCCTGTCCCAGTTTGTAGGGGTCCGGCGCAGTATGTTTCCTCTTCCATCTATTTAGACGTCATCAAGCTATCCAATATCTTTTGATTTATATCCTTTATATTATTCATATCCAGAATGTATACAAAAGTGATGGAAGCGACCATGTCGAGAGGCCAATGAACGAAGAGAGAGGCTGTAATGACAACATTCCAATCCATACTGCTTAAGGTTTTGGCTTGGGTTTTACAGCTGACCGTCTGCCTGACACTAGGGTCAATTCTGACATGATTCTCTAAACTTAAAACTAAATTTAATATCAGTCTCTCCTTTTCATTCTATATTGAGAATGACCGAGAAATACTGTTGTCAAATTAGTCTTAGGTTTAGAGAACCATGGTCAGAATCGACCCTACTGACCGTCTTTGGGTATGCTGTTGTCGGTGGTTTGCCCTCCACCATTCGGGCACCCCAAACTGCTTCGTGCAATCTATCAAGTTGAACTATTACCATAAATATATTTGGCCTTGGAAATTCTCTAAATAATGCGGCATATGCCAATAATTTGGTGAAAGTATGAAAACTGGCCACATATTATATCCAAATGTTTTTATAATACATATATTTTTGGGAAGAAAGCATAATTTTTAAACTTTGTTTCTGTTTGAAATTTAAATTATGGCAATCTTTGCGGTGTTGCATTTAAATTGACGTATATATATTTAATATGTTTACTATCATAATAAATTACTCGCCAAGCGACTATATTTGTGATTGATTGAATAAATTATTTGTTTATTCTAGTTTTATATAAATAACTGGTAAAGACATAATATTTGTCACATTTTAGCCAAAAAGGTATTATCAAGGTATGGTGCTAAGTTGGGAATATGGAAATTGTGTGTTGATGTCGTGAGATCGCTGTATTCATTGCGTTATTGTTAGCGTCGGTGCACACGTGCCGGAGTTATTCAAAACATAATTTTGATGATGAAATACATTTTAGAAAATTGATAAAAAAATAAATTTACTCTTCAGTGAGTTTATTCTAATTGTCCTCTTTGGTTGTTTATATTTTCGTTTTTAGGAAAACTTAATAGCATTATTGTGTAATATATGAGGTGATCAGGTAGGCTTCAGCTCACCATCACCAGCCATATAATAACCCTTCCCTATGAATGGAGAATATTGGGGGAATGGGCCATAACCCACCACGCTGGCCCAATCTGGAGGAACCTCGACCATCGAACTAGTGTAAATTAATGAACTTGTTCGATCATCGAACTAATGAGAACACGCCTTATTTTCATACACATCCTCAAAAGACATTTAGTTTGCAAACCCCGCACGTGTGTATGCAACTTTTAATATATTATTCGAGATATTTCTTAGCTACTTCTTATAGTACATTTTGTGACGAACTGTTGAAATTAAATATAAGAGTGTTTTATATCTGTATGATATAAATATTGATTCACATATTGTATGCCATTGGAATAAAATTTATAATTACTATTTATGGGTTTTCTGGTTATTTATTACTAATTAATTACTCTTATTAGTTTACAAAGCAAAAAATATATTTGTTCACATCCTACTATTGTTTCTTGTTTGTTCAAATGTTTTACAGGTTATATAAATACTTACATATTAGGGAAGCCATGTTTACAGTGTTATTATTTAATATTCTATCAAATAAATTGTTACAAATTGTGATTAATATAGTTTGATAACATGACGTGAAGCCAATAATGTTTTATGGGTGTGTATATACTCAGTTTAAGTTCTATATTGTTGAAAGGATAATAGTTTATTGTTTAGCCAAAAATTGTATACGATTATTTAATGAATTCGCCTCACCTAACGCATGTCTATATTTTTTCTCTCTCTTATTATTTTAAAATAAATATAATATAAATATTATTTCAATGTGCCGCCGGTAATAGAAAAGTTTTTTTAGTGTGTAAGTGTATGTTATTCCTAGTTGCTAAGTTAACATATATTTATATGTTTTTCGTGTATAACATAATGAATTTACCTATGCTTCCAATACTGGACAGTTTTATGTTGGCGATCTCGCGCGGTCAAGGGTGAGACGTGTAGAAAACAGAACTACAATAAAGATGTGTGGTTTGTATTTGTCTGTTTCATTTCTAAAATATGGAATTTTTACAAAGATTTTGGTGGTTAGAAAAAGAATTTCGAAAAATTATGATCTTGAGGCGGAAATCGAACCTGAGTCCGCTGCTATCTGGGCAGGTGCCTGACCGCTCGGCCACCCAAGACAGTAATTAACTTGCCGAAATTCTTCTAACATTTACACTTCACGTTGGAAGCCAACGGATACCCTCGCAATGTAGAAATAAATTTCAAATATTCCAAAGCAGATATTTTTACAAATACCTTGCGTTCGGTTAAGCTTGGGTTTGCTTTATAAACTATTCGATTTTAATTTTAACATTATATAAATGTTAGAAAAATTTGCCTGCCCGGATAGCAGCGAACGCGGGTTCGATTCCATATCGATCATAATTTTTCGAAATTCTTTTTCTAACCACCAAAATCTATTTGTACTAATTTTTCTAACATTTGTATAATGTTAAAATTAAAATCGAATAGTTTATAAAGCAAACCCAAGCTTAACCGAACGCACGGTATTTGTAAAAATATCTGCTTTGGAATGTTTGAAATTTATTTCTACATTGCCAGGGTACCCGTTGACGTGAAGTGTAAAGGTTAGAAGAATTTCGGCAAGATAATTAGTGTCTTGGGTGGCCGAGAGGTCAGGCACCTGCCCGGATAGCAGCGGACGCGGGTTCGATTCCCGCCTCAAGATCATAATTTTTCGAAATTCTTTTTCTAACCACCAAAATCTTTGTATTTATTTATTGTTCAAATTTAAATAATAATAATTTTATTGCAATTACCTACATGAAAGATGAAAATAAAATTTTGCAGTGACAATGTGCGAAAGTGACATTACGCAAAAGTGATCAATTGTTCACGATGACATTTTGCAAAAGTGACGTTCTACGTCAAGTCCAGCTCATTCTTCACAAACTATTTCGAACAAGGGACATCTGCATAATCAATGTCAATGTCATTCAGCCGAGAGACGCCCACTGTTGGGCATAGGCCTCCCCCAAGGATCTCCAAACCGGTCGGTCCTGCGCTGCCCGCATCCAACGGCTTCCCGCGACCTTCACAAGATCATCGGTCCACCTTGTGGGGGGCCTTCCAACGCTGCGTCTCCCGGTTCGTGGCCGCCATTCGAGGACCTTTCCGACCCAACGGCCGTCAGTCCTCCTCGCAATGTGCCCTGCCTACTGCCACTTAAGGTCCGCAATTCTTCGGGCTATGTCGGTGACCTTAGTTCTCCTGCGGATCTCATCATTTCTGATATGATCGCGCAGGGAAACACCGAGCATAGCCCTCTCCATTGCCCTTTGGGTGACTTTGAGTCTTCTTATAAGGCCCATTGTAAGCGGCCACGTTTCGGTGCCGTAAGTCATCACTGGCAACACACACGCATTGAAGACCTTTGTCTTTAAACACTGCGGTAGATGGGCCGAGAATATGCCGCGTAGCTTCCCGAACGCTGTCCAGCCGAGTTGGATCCGTCGATTGACCTCTTTTTGGAAGTTGGCCTTACCAAGTTGGACTTTTTGTCCCAGGTAAATATAATCGTCAACAACTTCCAGTGTAGAGTTCCCAACCTGTACAGTAGTGGGTACGACATGGGAGTTTGACATGATTTTTGTCTTATCCATGTTCATTTTAAGACCCACTTGTTGGGAGACTCTACTGAGATCATCGAGCATTGTGCTCAAGTCTTCCAGGGTCTTAGCCATGACTACGATATCATCAGCAAAGGTGAGTCATGTACTCGCCGTTTATATTGATGCCTAATCCTCTCCAGTCCAAAAGTTTAAACGCGTCGTCCAGCGCGGCGGTGAACAGTTTCGGCGATATTACGTCGCCCTGCCTCACACCCCGCTGGAGCTGTATGGGTTTAGAGTTCTGATCCTGAAGGCGGACTGACATAGTGGCGTTTTTGTACAGTGACTTCAACACTTGGATGTACCGATAGTCTATTCGGCACCTCTGGAGTGATTGGAGCACGGCCCAGTTCTCGACAGAATCGAAGGTTTTCTCATAGCCCCCAAACGCTAAGCATAGTGGCAGATTATACTCTTCGGTCTTCTGTATAACCTGCCGCAGCGTATGTATGTGGTCTATGGTACTAAAGCCTTTTCGGAATCCGGCTTGTTCGGGGGGCTGGAAGTCGTCAAACCTGCGCCCGAGACGGTTCGTAATAACCCTCGAGAACAACTTATAAACTGCATAATCAGCCAACCTCAAAATAATACGACTGCCATTGACTTTGACACTTTATTTAGACAAACACAAATGCCACTTCACGATACACGTTCACACACGAATAATTTTAGTTCCGGGCTCCCACTTGTAGGCCTTTGGAACTCTCGACTTCACAGACTCGGAGGAGGTGTAGTACACAACATTCGGTGTGGACTCTGCCAAGCTCTCTGCCGATCTCCGCCTCTCTGGCGTTTTGGCACTTCGGTCCGAGGGGTTAAGGTCCAGTTTGGGTTGTTCCGTTGGCAGTGTTGGCGCGCCGAGACGGCGCGTGTTGGTGATGCCCGCGCAGCTGTGGAACTTTGAGAACTTGTCGTGAACTCTGTGTTCCAAGTCAACGTGGAGACTCAACTGCCGCCTGTGGAATTAAAAAGTTGTTTCATACTATGCATAATCCTCACCAAAGTTACTTTTTGTTGAATGACATCTAAGCAACAACTGGTAACAGCGAATAACGGAAAAAAATATAAAATACTGCAGAAGTTATTGCATGTTTAGTGGAGTGCCTTTAGCCAAAACCTCGGAACCCAGTTACTTTGAACATACTATTAATAAATAAAGCGGATATTCTTAAATGTAAAACTATTTCAACGAAAATAGAGAGAAAAATATTCTATTAAGATATTATAGTTCGAAAAATTTATTGACCTGATGCGGGAATCGAAACCGCGTCCTTTGCAAACCGGGCAGCCAGCAGATGCCTATACCATTCGGCCAACCAACAGGTCATTTATATTCAGTTTTAGATATAATGTTCCTATAAAATCATATAAAACCATTTGCCAAATACGGAAGGCGAGAGCCGTGTACTTAAGTTACTCTCTATCTCCCTAAGGGAGTATAATGAGGCTGGCGAGAATATAGGTATCTTTCTATCCCATTTTTCGTTTTAGCTTGTACACCCGCTCTGGGTCACCTTCCCCTATCAGGTACTTATCCTACCAAAAATTGTCGAAAAGAAACGAAAGCCAAACGTCTCACCTGTAATCGAATTGTTCCCCACAAAACTTGCATCTGACCGGATCGCCGCTGGAAACCTCCGCAGTCACATCGGACCCTCGATTCTTCTTCCTCCTGTGCAAGCTCACGCAACTCACTGTCCTCTTGTCAGAGTCCGATGATGACGTCTCCGTACCTGTACTGTCATTGGGCCGCTGCATCGCTTGCAAGCTAGTCTCCGAGTACCTCTTCTTGTTGATCTCGCTCATGATCTGTTCAGGATTGGTGATCTTGTCGAAAAACGACACGATTCTCCTTAGTTTGTCTTCTGGTACATTTCTTGGAGATTCCGGCTCAGTTTGCGTGATGCTTGCTTTGCGAGGCTTGCTGGCTGAAGCGATCGGAACACTGAGTTTGTTGATCCCGATGTGTTCGTTTTCGTGAAGGTACTTTTCGTTTTCCCCTTCGAACCCCTCGTGGCAGTAGTGGCACACGAACTTGCGTTCCACAAAGTGGGACAGGTTGAGGTGGTCGTTGTAGTTGATAATACCTGCGGAGAAAGACACTTGGTATAGGATGAAGGTGGACGCAGTTAAGGTTTACAGGGATCACAATGCTGCGCTCATAAAAGAGCGTTACTTCAACAAAAGTAACTTCGAAGAATTTAATATACCTATTGTGGTTTTAGTAAATTCTTTCAATAGCTCTAAGTTCCTTGTATACTACTAAAAAACCTTCGGAATATTTTAAAGGGCTTTCTATTCTTTAAAAAAGGATAAACCTATGCGGCACAGCCCATTAGATAGATAATTGAGAGAGAATTAGCCTTCTAGCAGGCTTACTGCCGCACTCAGAGACGTCAATTAACTTTAATGAGTATTTAATGTCAAAAATTTTCATTCAAATCAAAACCATAGACCCGGCAAGAATAGCGACTAGTTTTGAATTGTCATTTTTTGACGTTAAGTACTCATTAACGTTATTTGACGTCTCTGAGTGCGGCAGTTAGTTTAGGAGTAATGGATCACCGCAGTTTTAACGGTGCGGCCACGACTTTGATGTTCAATATTTCCTAAAATATTAAGCCTTTGATGTTTTTATTACCTCCACATTTTTTCACAAAATAAAACCTGTTATTCACAAAAAGAATTAGCCTTCTACGAGGTTTAGTTTAGGAGAACTGCGTGGCCGCGCAGTTCTCCGCGTTTCAACTGCGCGGCCACGTTCGAACCCGTGTAACTTCCGAACAGTCACTTGCACATTTTTTTGCTCTTGACCATTAGAATTTCACAATTTTGCACTAAATCATGATAAAGTCGCTTTTCTTATTCTCCGTCGTGGCCGAGCAATCGAAACGGACACATAATTGATTAAGATCTAATACAACATACATCAGAAAAAGATATTTTTTGAAATACCTACTGCTTATGAGGGCAGAACATTAGGCACCCAATTCATTTATTCATATCTAATCACTTTCTAATCTAATGTAAATAAATAAAAAATGTAACTGATGATGTCACCGTGCAAAGACACCATGGTGCGATACATCTAAATTGCTCCCTTTATCGCCTCTTTCCGTATATACCAATGTACTCTGTGATCGCCTCTTGTGACAGACATCCACGGAATGTGGCAGTAAGTTATACTAATTATGTTACCATAAAAAATCATCCTGCACCCCACAATAGGGCACTGTCGCGGCGTGGTGTCCTTCAGGCAGTTCTTCTGCACGGACTGCACGCACGTCAGGATCATAGGACTCTTCACGTTCGCCAGGGCGCTCTCCGACTGGATCCTGTGAAGGTTCCTCAAATTCCTGAAGCGTAGGCCCTTGCGTCGCCTTCTCTCGTACCGCGGCGTCATAATGTTATTGTCGCTCGCCGCATACACATGCCCGTCTGAGTTTACGCACTTGTAGTACCTCTCCTGTCTAATGCCGAAAATTCTCTGCATAAACCATTGGAATCTTGTAAGCTTCGGCCTTTCGTTCATGATCAAGTATGGTAACGGGTGAGTAATTGGTACCGGAGACTGTATAACCTCCGATTCTCGGTAATCTTGTTCTGTTATGTCAGATTTTGAGTTCTGCGTAGTGGTGTGCCTGTCGTATTTGGAATTTGTCACTGTATTCGTAACGGTCCCTTCGAATTGCGTGGAGGTGCGCGAGTGTTTTGGCATTTGGAGATCTCTCATGACTGCTGTGGCGATGGTCGAGTCTGGTAAAAGAAGATCTTGATTAGATACATAAATTACGTCTTTCTTTTTAACGGCGATGGGGTAGGCAGAGGTGAGATAACACCCACTTTTCGCCAATTAACTCAGATCCCATGTAGGTACTGGAGCCTATATATTGCCGTTAAGCAGGCAAACCGAAGTACTTAGTATATTGCTAGGTAGTATAACAGCACGCTGCTGCTCGTTCCTCACCACTGATTTAACTTTTAGTCGCCTTGTACCACACCTGCAAGAGGGATCTGGCTTGGTGACAATTGGATTCTGCTCTGCCGTCACCACACGGCATTTAACATTCCACTTTTCCATTTGAATACCATACCTTTATGAGTAAGTATAACGCAGATTGTCAAAACCTTTTAGTTTCTAAAAACAAATAGTTGTATTTACCTTTCTCAGTCTAGACATTCCTAAAAGCCTAAAACCTTTTCGAACCTAAATACGAATAGTTATCGTTACCTTTATTGGCCTCAGAGACGCATTTATAAGCGTAAGTATAACGCAGACAATCCTAAAACCTTTTCTAAAAACGAATGCTTTTATCTTTACCTTTCTCAGTCTCGGAGACTTGAGTAAAATCTTCACTGGAAACTTCAGTAGTGCCGGCGCAAGCGTCGGTCTTAGTCCTATTCGACCTCTTTCTTCTTCTACTCCCAACTGCGGGTTCTTCCTCGTACGCTTCCAAGGGCTCAGGCAGAACGGCTATGACACTCGCGTCGTATATCTGAAACAGCTTCTTGAGACACTTGTATTTCGCTTTTAGCACTTCGTGCTTCTTCTTTGGCACCCATTTGCTGATTTCTTCTTCCTCATTCTTCTCCGGAATACTCGTTAGAACGCTGCCAGATTTGTTGAACATCGAACCACGGTACGCTTCGACGAGCGCACCTACAATTTTGGTGAAGAACAGGAACAGGACGCTAGCGAGAATCTCGCAATTTTGTGGTATCATAACGAGACTAGTAGTGTGTGTGAGTTAGAATTTGCATTTAACAATTTACTTCTCCCCATAGCGTGCATAGTGCAGTGACATTTTTGGTAAAACTGACTTGGTTGTACGTCACTCTGGATTTTGACGATATCTGCCGAAATCGTTTCTTCGGCGAACTCGAATGAGTTTAGGAGGTGGCCAGTAATCTGATTTCGAAGGAGGACATAGGTATTGTTGTTATCATTTTGTATCTCTTCGTCTATGTAATATATACGTCTACCTACATAGTGTAATTTTGTTAAACCTGATGGGAAAGTAGAGGTACTTCAAATACGAAGATAGCAAATTTTCCTAAAAGAAAACATTCTATTTGATTTAGGTAGGTATATTGCACAGATATCAGGCCTGCTTATCCCCCCCTAAGGAGAGGTTTCCTAAACATATTTCTCCAAGTTTATTAGGTCACATGCCATCCCATGAGCTGTGTGGTGATCTCTCCTGCGGGTGTATACAGGGTTCTAAGATAATCTGACAGCGGTCATGCGGTAAACGGACCTAAGATTGTAAAAATAAAATCGGAAGACTTCTTTATTATTAAACTTAAAAAAGCCATTTAATCATTGACTTTATATAACTTATAGGGGTATTTATTTAATAAAATTATTTAAAAAGTCATATATTTATTTTGCTATAAATAGGTACAATTCAATTTAACATTCTTAATATCACTTTCTTCATCCAAAAGACCCATCCGGCATTAGCATAGCTGTAACGAGAATTAAAAATATTTATTTGTTTATCTACATACACACATAATTTTAACCCCACAGGAGTTGGCTTCACGTAAGGAGCCTAAAGGCGCGGTTCCCTATTTATGTACTAAATATAACTTACGTTATTAAAGGAATCTATAAACGGTAGAAAGTAATAATTACCTGCTATACACGCAGTCATGAAGCAAATGCCACACCCAGCAAAGAACGCTCGTACCGCTATCTGTAAAGACATAATGCTTCGTGAGACAATATCTTATTTATAAAAAAACCATGGATTCTATTTAAAGCTCATCAAAGGTACACATATCTATACTATGATATATATTTTACATACATACACACAAAAATCACAACTATTTATGGGGTAGGCAGAGGTGAACGAACACCCACGTTTCGCCATTTGTTAGGTCCTGTAGAGCCTCAAGCCGTTCATCAGGTACGTAAATCACAGGACATTCCTAGGTGATATAAGGGGACCGCAGCTGCCCATTCATCGTCACAGTTTTAACCCTTTCCATTACAAGGCACGCCTAAGACGAGGTCTGCGCCTTTAAAGACACCCTCAGGGCTGCCGCTCCGAGCTTCAACTCGGGCGCCCTGTGAGCCTGCGGCAGTATATATTTCCGGGAGATGCTGTCCCCCCATGAGGGACGCCTGCTGTGGAGGTGGGTCACAAAGAGAAAAACCCGGTAGATGCTGTAAATGCTTCTCGACAAACAGCATAGGTCATACAAAAAAAAGTTTAACCCTTAAATAACTTAACAAATAATACGTATTGTGCTCTCACTCACACTGGATAACGTCTCCCTCTGATTAGGCGCAAGCGCAGATATGGCACCAATCATGATGCCCGCCGACGCCGGGTTCGTGAACCCACACAGCGAGTAGGTGGCGATCAGCTCAGACCGCGGCTGCCAAAATTGGTTGAATATAAAACTATAAAATTTTGTACTTACTTGGAGGATGCAATATTTATCGTCAAGATCTTAATATAAAAAATTCAATAAAAATCAAATTAGTACAAAGATTTTGGGGTTAGAAAAAGAATTTCGAAAAATTATGATCTTGAGGCGGGAATTAAGATCATAATTTTTTCGAAATTCTTTTTCTAACCCCAAAATCTTTGTACTAATTTTTCTAACATTTATATAATGTTAAAATTAAAATCGAATAAAAATCAAATTAATAATTCCTCATCACTATCCATTCTTGTCACGCCGCGCATCCATCGTGGCATTCTTATCTCTGCTGCATGTAGGTAATTTACTTTATTTATCCAATACTTAGCTAAATATTACTACAGGAGCCCTAGCCAACTGGCCAATCTCATCATCATCATCGTCACCAGTCCTTTAAAGTCCCCACTGTTGGGGCACGGGCCTTCCCTATGGGTGGACGAATATAGGGAGATTGGGCCATAATAACCCACCACGCAGGCCCAGAGCGGGTTGGTGGGTATTAACGACTGCAGATGCAGCCGAGGCCAACGGCTTAACGTGCCTTCCGAAGCACGAAGGATTTCGAGATAACAAATTTTTAGGTTACCAAGCCTTAGCGATCATTGCTTAGTTTATGCAATCGCAGGCCAAGTGCGCTATTATAGCGAGCTCCACTTCTTCTCTTCTCAAGTGGCCAATCCAGATTCGATGCATAGAATACATACATACATACATAATTCACGCCTATATCCCCGAAGGGGTACGCAGAGGTGAACTAGAACCCACGCTTCGCCAATTATGCTAGGTCCCATGTAATAGGTGGCGAGCCTATTGCCATTTATCGGGCACAAAAGTCGCAGTACTTTGCTAGGTGGTAGGTAAAAGAGGAACGCTGCCGCCCATTCCTCATCACTGATTTATCCTTAGTCGCCTTGTACGACACCCACGGGAGAGATTTGGGGTGGTGACAATTGTATTCTACTCTGCCGTCACCACACGGCGTGCATAGAATACGAATGTATGAAATTGACGTATTACAGAACAAAAACAACTTAGCGACTGTCGTCGTGTAAAGCGTTAGAAAAGCTGCCACGAAAATTGACGTTCGTAATATTCTATGCGTTCGATCGAATAGAATTCAAGTGTCAATTTTTGACAGCTTCTCTTACATTGGCCGTGTGGTGACGGCAGAGTAGAATACAATTGGCACCACCCCAAATCTCCCGTGGGTGTCGTACAAGGCGACTAAGGATAAATCAGTGTTGAGAAATGGGCAGCAGCGTTCCTCTTATACCACCTAACAATGTACTGCGACTTTTGCCAATAAATAGCCAATAGGCACGCCACCTATTACATGGGACCTTACATAATTGGCGAAACGTGGGTGCTAGCTCGCCTCTGCCTACCCCTTCGGGCATATAGGCGTGTCATTATGTATGTCTCTTACATCTGACACGACGGTAGCCTTGTTTTTTTCTCTGTAATACGTCAGTTTCATACATTTGTTGCCTTTAAATGCGTTCAATAGAAGGCCACTTGACTATTGGGGGGTATACAGACTTACCGACAGTAGCCCCTGCTCCTTCATCTCCCCCATCCGTTGGTAGGCGACAAACTCATTGACAACTGTCTTCAAGCCGATCAGCGATCCCACCAGCTCGCATTCTTCCCACGGAACGCCTATCGACAGAGAAGAATTGAACAAGTATTAATCTTGTGTAGTAGAAAAGAATTGAACAAGGGCAAATGATGTGCTACGGAGAGCCGAGTGCATGGTGATAGCGAAGAAGAATAATTTTTTTTGCACGATTCCATCTTCGGCCCTTTATCGCCATTTTTCATTCGGTGAGAGGAAGGTCAAGAGCTTCCATGTTTAGTAAAAAAAAAATACTATTTCTACTTCTCTCGTGGGTGTACAAGGCGACTCACTGCTGCACTCAGAGACGTCAATTAAGGTTAATGAGTACTTAATTTTAAAAAATGACAATTCAAAACTAGTCGCTATTTTTGCCGGGTCTAGAATTTGTATAGTTAGATGGTCTAGATTTAAATGAAATTTTATGTCATTAAGTACTCATTAAAGTTAATTGACCAGCAATGTATCTATTATAATAAAAACGGTGTTTATTTAATGAAACAAATTCGTTTACTTCGTGCAATCGTATAGATGATAAAGTAAATAAATAAACAAATATTTCTTACACTTACATCTATCATCTGGCCCAAAGTAAGCAACATATTTGCACCTGTGCAAACAAATTGTAATCTACATAATAATTATATACTTATAAATATTTATAACCTACTAAATTAAACATACGTATAAACAATCGTGACTCGAGAACAAAAGTGTCTGTATTCATCGCATACCTACATTTGAAACCGCCAATCGTTATGATTTTCTGAAAAACTCTTTTAGTAGTTAGAAACGCATATTATAATTTATAATAACTGTTTACATTTTGTCTGTTTTTGTGTCCCAGTAAGGTCTATTATTCAAACAATATATACCTAAGTAATATACGAGTTTGACTAATATTCTAAATTTAAAGAAGTTGTCGGACTGCATAATTGAATTTTACCAGAGCTGTTCGAGGCGAGGATGCGTTGCGAGGAATGTGTTTGAGAAGAATCACTAGAATGCAGTGGAATTTTCAAATAGAGTGATTCAATTATATAGTCCGACAACTTCGTGCGCGACCCTCCTGCGGGGCATTCATGATGTTAGCGGGGGCGGGTGATGCGGGGAGGGCGAGTTTTTCCTCCTCCCCGCATAACCGCATGCATTTGAGAAGAACCAAAAGAAATCTTGTATTTGAAAATGGAGTGATTTTATTGGTTCTTCTCAAACAGATTCCTAACAACACATCGTCGCACAGCTCTATTGGAAAAGCATTCACATTTGCATTATCATTGACATTTGCATTAGAACCGCATACAGAACACTGTCCTCTATTAAACAATATAATAGAAGACAGTGATACAGATATAACTTCTGTCTGAGGACAACTTACCCATAACCCAGCAGAGAGGTATGAAGATCTTTCCCAGGATCCACTCCAGATTGAGGTCTGGATTGCCGAGCATGCCGCCGAAATAGCCCAAGGCACCGTTGATGAAGGATATGAATGCCACGAACGCGACTAGATTGGCGATAATGTTCATCACGAGAGCCACACCGTTGGTCGCACCACGGGTCGCCGCGGAAAGCGTTGACTGATCTTCACTGGAATGAATATTGCGATGACAATTCTTAAGAGATACACACACATGCATCAATCACATGCACACATAAGACGCGCCTATATCCCCGGAGTGGTAGGCAAGGCAGAGATGAATTTCGAAAACACCCACGTTACGCCAATTATGTTAGGTCCCATGTAATTATGTTGGGCCATGTGGCGAACCTATTGCTCTTTACCGGGCACAAAAATCGCAGTACATTCCTAGGTGGTATAAGAGGAACGCTGCTGCCCAATCCTCATCACTGTTTTAACCATTAGTCGCCTTGTACGACACCCGCGGGACAGATTTGGGGTGGTGGCAGTCGTATTCTGCGCTGCTGTCACCACAGGGCTGTCACAGAGTCCTTTATTTAACGAATTACATACGCACCCACGGTAGCTCATCATTCAGCCGAGAGACGCCCACTGTTGGGCATAGGCTTCCCCCAAGGATCTCCAAACCGCCTGCATCCAGCGGCTTGCCGCGACCTTCACCAAATCGTCGGTCCATCTTGTAGGGGGCCTTGCAACGCTGCGTCTCCGGGTGCGTGGCCGCCATTCGAGGACCTTTCCGCCCCAACGGCCGTTTGTCCTCCTCGCAATGTGCTATGCCCACTGCCACTTAAGGCCCCCAATTCTTCGGGCTATGTCGGCGACCTTGGTTCTCCTGCGGATCTCATCATTTTTGATATGATCACACAGGGAAACACGGAGCATAGCCCTCTCCAATGAGTTTTTTGCCCACGGTATCTAATTACCTATATTTAAGAAACAACTACCGTCATACCTAATTACTGGCTGGATGTTATCGACCGTATTGAGCGATTTCTTGACTTCCGGCATGAGGAGCTTCGAGAAGCAAATGGCGGCGGGTGCGGACATGACGCTCGCTGTCACCAGATGCGCAGGCTCGGCGCCGAATCCTATATAAGCGGCCAGGATCGTACCTAGAAGAACATTCGAATATGATAATAAATTAAGATTGAGTCAGGGCTCTGTACTGCCAGTGTGGTCCTATACACATTTAGTACATTTACAACATCTATATTTAAATGCTTCGATCAGTGGTAGCGCCTGGGACTTGTGACTCAAGTGTCACTCACCTCACCCCGACTTCTCTCTCTGCCTAGCCACATTTGATAAAATTCTGTGAGAGCCACCTTCGACACCCGTTCCAGTGTAGACCTTACGACAGCTCTAGACAAGCCAAGGTCTTAGGTATACCCCTCGCTCCCACCTCAAAAGCATACAAACCAACGATGTAGCCAGACTTTATGTTATTTGGCAGGTGGTTTGGTTGGTGGTGGATTAATATTACGTAAAATCCGTCATCTAGGTAATTTCCATAACACTGTTTGCTTTGGAGCCTGTGTATGAGTGTCAGGAATTTATGCATATTAGGATGTTGCGAATTTCTTTAATCATCTTATTCAATTTAATATTATGTTGAAATCTTATGGTTGAATTGAAATGAACACAAAAATAACATAATGATAACCTACACTATGGTAATCTAAAGAATTTCAAGGTGAATTAGGCAAGTTATTACCATTAAATCCTATCGATTTTTAATTAATTGATTAAATACTTAAAAGAATTTAATCTACGACAAATACTACGAAGTATTAAGGTGAATTCACCTACCTATAGATTAAAAGCTTTTGTTAAAATCATTTAATTTTGATACCTACTAATTCTATCGATATCTACAGCTATTGGTACCGCGAAACAATCACGTAGGTAAGTAATCACAACTTAGGTTAAGCCAACAAATTATTATCTATTAAACAAAACAAATATTAAAAACAATTTAATAATATCTTAAGACGAAACTTCGTACCTATTACTTTTATTATTTAAGATTTTATTCGAAAGTGACCCAAGAAAAGATTAATTAATTGATTAACTCTATTGACAGTAGGACGAAATTTTGTTATTAGGAAAATAATTACAATAATTCTGTTTTTGATACACTTCCTCATGTTAAGGGTAATGATAAGCGGCTATAGCAGAGTCAAAGTGACAACATTGAACTAAGCAAAAAACTTGAGACTGGCGAAATATACTGAATATATAATACCATTAACAAAAAAGAAAAGTTTATGAATGGCTGATGATATCACATTTAATTAATTGTAATAGTATTATTAAAATATCTGTGGACCTGATATCCTTGCTCCATAAGTCATTATAAATAACACAATACAAAATATTGATAGCATCTAGCATTCAGAGGAGATTTAATTTCCGATATACTCAATAGTTCCTCTTATTGTATCTACAGGCTGTTTCACATATAGCTCTTGAACTAAACTTGAAATAAAATAGAAACATTTAGATAAAAATATATAACGAGACATAGTCAACATCAGGACTAGCTGCTGAGTCCTGATGTTGACTATTTTTCTGACATTTTTACGTATACCTAATGTTAGTAAAATCAAATCGTAAGCATATTTAGATAATAATCTAATAAAATTTAAAATATTAATTGACCCTGTCGAGCACAGCACAATTTAGCTAATATAATAGAGAGAAATTAAATCTCAGGAGAATATCTTAACAGCCTGTATATAAAAGTGACGTTAGCGTTTCTATAGGTGCTTTCATTTGCTCACTTTCACTTTTAAAGTCTAGATCCTTGACCGAGTTCGAACAGAGAACCGACTCACCTGACACAGTGGCGAACCCTGACGACATGACGACGTGCAACTCTGACTGCGTCAGGATCGGCAGGTACGGCCTGATCAGGAGAACCGACTCCGACTGAAAAGCGACAGGGAAAATGCGTCAGAAAATTTTCAAGCAATCGTGCGGCAGAGAGGGCAGTCAGTGATAGCGCCTGGGACTTATGAACCAAGTGACTTTTTTTATTTTATTTAACGGAGTGAACTGCCTTTACGCACCATATCAGGCGCTAGCTAGGCGGCTGACGTGTGTGGATCTCAAGTCGATTCGGAAATACACCACTAAACCACTCCGGTGTTCCCCTAGCCCTTCAAGCGGGGAGAGTCTGGGATCCGCCGTGAGGCAATTCACCAGTCTGTCCCAAGTGACCTACACTTAGGTCATGGGGCCCCTTCACAACATGTCAACACTCATCTTCGCTAACCTGACCTCTCTCATCATCACCAGCCCTTTAATGTCCCCACTGCTGGCGCACGGTCCTTCCCTATGGATGGAAGAATATAGGGAGATTCGGCCATAACCCATCACGCTGACCCAGTGCGAGTTGGTGGGTATTGACGACTGCAGATGCAGCCGGGACCAACGGCTTAACGTGCCTTCCGAGGCACGGAGGAACTCGAGATAATAAGTTTTTCGTCACCCATCCAATGGCCGGCCTTGGCGAACATTGCTTACTTTAAGCAATCGCAGGCCAAGTGCGCTATGCCACTGCGCTAGCGAGCTCCTTCTTTCTCGACCTCTCTCTGCTCAGCCATATTTGGTAAGATTCTGTGAGCGTAGAACTTACGTAAATTCTAGACAAACCAATGTATTTTAGTATTGTTTATAGGGATTTAGCTGGTATACCCCTTGCCACCTGTTATATATTTTACTAGTGGTCGCCTGCGGCTAATCTCGGTTGTTATATAGCCTATAGCCTTCCTCGATAAATAGACTATCCAACACAACAATAATTTTTCTATTTGAGTCAGGTAGTTTCTGAGATCAACCAACCAAACAAACTAACCTTCAGCTTTATAATATAGATATAGTATAGATTGAGCTCCGTAATTCTACAAACTCACCATCCCCAGGAACACATTCCCAACGGCGATGACGCTCTCACACACGGTGGTGGAAGTGGCAGTTTGGAGCAGCTGACCGAGCTTCAAGCAGAACCACTGCAGAGCGCCCCAGAAGAACAACACTTCCACCAGCATGCTGAAGAAGAATATAACCGGCAGAGTCTGAAAGACGATGGCTATTTAGTGTACCTGATTGACAACGCAACTATAATCCGACAACTTCGTGCGCGACCCTCCAGCGGTATGAGAGACGGTGGCGGAGACGGGGCACTGCAGATGCCTGCGGTGGCGGGAGATGCGGGGAGGAGGAGAAACTCGCCCCTCCCCGCTTCACCCATCCCCGCCAACATCCAGAGCGCCCCGCCCAGCCCGCCACCGTCTCATACCGCAGGAAGGTCGCGCACTATCTTGTCGGACTATAGCCATAAATTGTTTTATACTTTGGTTAAAACAAGCCAAAAATATTATCCATAAAAAAGGCATGCTAATAACTAGCAATAAATTGTTTTGTAACGGTAAAGTTACGTGAACGGTAGGTAATAAGATTGCATTTGGGCAAAAATTACAAATTCTTACAGAAATTTTTGGTACCAAATATGTATCTATTAATTGGATTTTTGAAAAGATTGACTATTTACTGCTAATCCATAAATTTAACCTTTTAAAAGTCACGGGAACGTTAACAAGACTGCATCTGGGTATAAATTACCTACAAATTCTTGTAGAAGTTTGCTGTGTATGGATTTATTGGATTTTTGAAAGAATGGCTTTACTGTCTGTACTCAATCAGTTAGACGAGACAATTGACAACTGCAAATGTTAAATTCGTTTCGAGTGTGTTTTGTACAATAGCAACTTACACTGAATGCAAATACTCCTTCCTTCACGACCAGCAGTTGTCCAAAAACAAACGCTGCCCCGTCCACGCCGTACATCAAAAAAGTCGCCACCTGGTTGACAAATCAAGAAAGAAAACAACTGATGAAACCACTAAGTATACGCTGTACATTAAGTACACCAAAATTTATCTTTTGTAACAAACATAAATCACGCCTATATCCCCGAAGGGGGTAGGCAGAGGTGAAACAACACCCACGTTTCGCCAAATATTAGGTCCGATTTAATAGGTGGCGAGCATATGCCATGTATCGGGCACGTAAATCGCAGTATATTGCTAGGTGGTATAAGAGGAATACTGCATCGCAAATGTGAAATTATGCTATTAAATTAATATTTGATATGTTTAAATTAATATTTTGTTACAATTAACGATGATAAGTCACACCACTATCTTTTTGTTTTGTTTTTGATTCATTGTTGCATGTTTTTAACACGCAAGAACGCATTTTTGATCGATCTGTATTTACAATTTGGCAAGCAGTCGCTTCGAGCGTTGGCGAATGACTAAATGAGTTGTTGCTCCGGAGCATCAACGCACGGACTACATTTCTTGTTTGCGGTGTCGCTTCTATACGCTAGTAATAGTAGTTCAATGGTCACCGGTAACCTCATAATAACGCGTGCGAATTGCGAAAAACTAACGGGATTCGGGTGTTCTCGGTGCCTGTCGGTAATCTTCGGCTCGCTCGTGCGGCGCACGAGAACAGTCTCATTCTTCGGTATATTTCTATCTTAGCTCGTAACCCATACAAGTCATATTAGCAGCCCTCGTGCGCTTGCCGGAGCGCACGAGAACATTTATTTACAGGGAAAATAAGTCTTGTTAGCTTAGCAAAGCGCTTAAATTGTTTCGTCATAATTGAAAATGTCATTTGTTTTGTTATTTTATTATTTGGTTTGTATAAAGAATAATAATTTATACTAATTTAAAAATGAAGATGTAGTACTATTAAAATTTTGTAATTTTTAAATCTTCTGAATTGGTGGTTCAGCGCAAGAGCGCACTTAAGGTACAGCCGCCACTGGTGACAATAGTATTCTGTTCTGCCGTCACCACTCGGCATGTTTGTTTGTCTCATTAATAATAATTTCTTTCTTTCTAAATTTTCATTTTATTACATCATCAGCTATGTCCAGAATACTCACTTTATCTGAGAAGCACTGGAGTGCACCACGTCCAGCATCCCATCGGATGAAAATGACGCCGAAGACGAACTGTATCAGTAGACCCATGCCTACGCTTTGCCAGTTGATCCGGGTTGGGTGGGCAGAGAAGATGAACCCTAGACGAAGGATAAAAAAGAGGTAAAATAAAATAAAAAAATAAATATATGATTCATTAATATGTCTTCTATCTTCAACAGTTGATTGTTGTAAAATTATTTACGACGGGTCACAATATTCTATCAACAGTTGAAGATAGACATAGTACAGCTTAGTTATTTAGCAACTTCTATTATTTATCGTGACATAATAAAAGTAAACTAACTTACGTTTAACTGTAGATAGAATATATAACCTGCCGTTAAGGTATCATTACTTACACTGATGAATCATCAAGGAAATAACTAGTTAAACGTTGGAAACGTGTGTCAAAGTAAAAGGTTTGTATACTTATTGTATACTTATGTAAACAGTCTCTAAAATCCTTAGGTACAGTCCAGTTTTTGACCATTGTAAATAATATCTTCAGAAATATTCAGAATATTTTCACGTTAACGAAAGTTAAACTATGTAAATGAATATTTTCTTCCGAAATATTCAGAATATTTTTTTCTAATTTCGTCCATATTCCGTCAGTAACATTGGACTAGATCTTATGTCAGAAACTTAAGGATATAAAGTGAGGTTTGGTGGAAGGTTTTTTCCATTAGCATTTGCAATTTTTCCGTTACTATATCTGCTTCTAATCCAACGATGATAAACGATTATCAAGGACGTTACATGTCACGCACAGTTTATTCAAGAATTTTGAAATAAACTCACCTAGCATTAGCAGAATGCTCAGTCCGAGTAACGAAATGAGCCGCTCAGGAGATCCTTGCGTGTCGAAGTAGAGGAAGATGCCGATGGCCACCAAGACTGCTACGATAGAGCCCCATCGGAACACCCTGGTGGAATAATAGTACATTTATATACCAAGGGCGATAAAACAGAGAATGTCTCAGATCGCAAGTAACTGATTGCTTTAATAAGCGATCTGAGGCCTTCTTTTTTATCCCTCGAGGGGAGATCATAGTTATATATCACCCCCTGACTAGGAAGTGGAATTTTCCGTACGCTTAGCGGGCGGAACAGTCCACGTGATTTCAGAATACATTTGCTTCTATGACAGTAAAAGGTAATGGATATCTCGATGACTTTCTGACCGATATAACTGACTAGATAATCTAGGGACAGGGCAACAAGATTTTTTTTTATATAAGATAATTATGTTATTTCTCCAATACTTACACCTATCATCTAGCAGCATAAGCACTCTCGAGAACAAAATTAAATATATATGTGTTCATCACACAAATATACTCCGGGCCTCTTGACCGATAGCAACTTTGTACAGTGACAAGTGATTTAAGCAAAAGCACCATTGGCATAGAAGATAAAGGGGAACAGTTTGGCTTGGTATGAACATGTTATGGGAAGAAACGAAATGCGTGTGACTAAAAGAATGAACATCAACATGAATGTTGAGGGGTAGCGAGGAAGAAGAAGAGATGGATGGATTGCGTGAGAAATAACATGAATGTGATGAAGTGAATGAGCTAACAGGTGTGAATGGAAGAAAAAACGTACTGCGCCGACCTCAAATGAAATGGGAAAGAGCAAAAGGATGTTGATATACCTAAGTTATTTATGCATACATACACAATTCACGCCTTTATCCCCGAACTGAAGGGGTAGGCAGAGGTGAATGAACCTTTTCGCCCAATAACCTATGTCCCACGTAATAGGACATATTGCCATCTATCGAGCATATAAATCGCAGTATATTGCTAGGTGGTACAAGAGGACTGCTGTTGCCCATTACTCATTGCTGTCTTTACCCTAAGTCGTTTTGTACGACACCCACGGGAGAGATGGGGGTGGTGACAATTGTATTCTGCTCTGCCGTCACCACACGGCAGTTATTTCTGTTCATACATACATAAATCAAGCCTATATCCCCGAAGGGGTAGGCAGAGGTGAACTAGCACCCACCCACCACCCACCAACAACATTTGTGTTCATCTTTTAAAATTAATACTCACATGAATTGCCACAGGTATTCTGTTAACGTGGTAACCTTTTTCCAGACGACCCGTTCGAACCATTCGCCAAAGTGTCTCTTGACGACCAAAAAGTATATGACGAAGAAGTAGATAATCCCAAGGAAGGCTATGAGACTGCCGAACCCGTTACAGAGTTCCAGGGAGGCATTGCCTGAAAATAAACACCTTTATCATATTTATATACAGACGGTAACAGCTACAGAATGTAACAACCACAGAATGTAAAAGCTACAGAATGCAACAACTACAGAATGATGTCAGCTATAATAGAATGTAACAGCTACGAATGTAACAGCTGCATAATGTTAACCCTAAGCCCAAGACCTTGATATGGACTGGAATGTTATTGTTCCAATAACTCTCTTCGTTAATCGATCTCTAGTCACGGTCCTTTCTTCTTTTTTCTATACGTTCATTCATCACTAGCATCATTCCGGTGTGATGGATGATATGAATCAAAAGGGAGTGGATGGCTTGATGACGTCTGGTCTGACCGATATCAATGGAAGAGGCAACACACACCGACCCCAGATAGACAGGGAACAGGGAGACCGATTAAACGGTAAGAGTGATTGGAATGACAACATTCCAATCCATACTGCACAAGGTTTTGGCATAAGTTTTACTTGGGTAAAAGATAGAAATATACTCACTATATTTGATGAAGTAGTACCAACAGCCGATGAAGTAACCGATGATGAGACCGTTGAAGACGAAGGTCAAGATGACTTTCAGAGCACTTCTGTTGTTCTTCAAGAACTCGTCGGTGGAATCCCCTATCTTGGAGAGGGTCAGCTCAAACTTCCCCGTGGGTTCATAGTCCAGGTCCTCGTGCGTGAGCTGAGGATCGAAAGGGTATCTTGATGAAGGAAATCGGAACTCAGGATGATGACGTCACTCTGGTGGTTGCCATTCTCGATTGACATACATAAATCACGCCTATGTCTTCAATGGGGTAGCCAGGTGAATTAAACACCCCCATTTCGCTAATTAAGTTAGGTCCCATGTAACATGTGGCGAGCATGTTGTAAGTACATAAAATATGTATGTGTGAATCTCAGTAAATAAGATTAGGTATAAGAGGAATGCTGATGCCCGCCTTGTAGGACACCCGCGAGAGAGAAAGGCGTGGTGACAATTGTATGCTTCTCTGCGGTCACCACACGGCTGCTTTTGGCCAACCCATGCTAAAGCCAGTCATGTTGCGAACGTTACTTAACCTATGTAATCTAATCACGCGACGCTGTTGTGTTCTCTGTCTGTGCATGTTTATGATATTCAAAAACAACTTTTACTTACTTTTTTCGACTCATATTCGCTACAACTAAAAAAATACTTCTTCAGAGATATAGGCGTGATTTATGTGTGTGTGTATGTAGTGTATTGTATACATATCCTAGGTATATGAATGCAATTACCTGCGCACTACTGTTGTGGAGATGAACATCTACATCGGTCATCTCCAACTGACTGCCATTAAGTTCCTGAGAACATAAAGTACAAAAAATAAGTCAATGCCAAAATCTCCAAAAAATAAACTTCTCACATCGGTTCTCACATGAGCAAATATAATAAAAAAAATAAACGGAAAAGATTATCATATTTTGTGTATTAATAGCTGTTAGTGTTCCCCTAATTTAAATAAATATTTTAGCTCGCTATGCCCGCGGGCATGTCCGTGTAGTGAATTCCCCGCTTTAAGCTGCTACGAACACGACAAAGCTAAACACAAACGGGATATAAGCATCACTGTTCGTAGCTCGTAGCAAGTGCTATTTTTCCGTAGAAAAAGATTTCATTATTCTTACAAAGATTTTAGTGGTTAGAAAAAGAATTTCGAAAAATTATGATCTTGAGGCGAGAATCGAACCCGCGTCCGCTGCTTTCCGGGCAGGTGCCTGACCGCTCGGCCACCCAAGATACACCCAAGATACTCAAGATCATAATTTTTCGAAATTCTTTTTCTAACCACTAAAATCTTTGTACTAATTTTTCTAACATTTATATAATGTTAAAATTAAAATCAAATAGTTCATTATTCTTCTTGCCTGTGCCCAGGTTTCGTCCCCTTGTTGTCCTCTTTCATTCATATCAGTAAGACGTAATCGCACTGTGCACTTTATTTTTTTGTCTCTTTATTGTTTAAGGGGCTTTTGTGCATAGGCAGGTAAGTATATGTTAGCCCCAAGCTTCCTTTCCAAGCGCTCCTTTAAATTCGTATTATCCACCGACGAATATAAAGAAAAGTGATGGAAAGGATGACTTTGTTGAGTCGAGAGACCGACGAACAGTGATTGGAATTGGGGTATGACAACATTGCAATACCTACATGCTGCTCAAAATTTTGACTTAGCTTCCCAGGCCAGCATGGATTGCTATTTTTTTACTTACTACAGATCCAATAATTAATACTTACCTATAGTTTGCTTTACGCTCCGTAGCAGTATTCCTACAATACTGTACCTACAATACATACATACCTACAATACATATAGTACACCGAAACGTTAAACGCCGCCATTCAGTGCTATTGTCGAAAGAAACTCACGAAATATGGGCGTTTCCGATTGGGAGAATAAATTAAAAAAAGAAGAATTACCGATGATCTCTGTCGTAGCCCGTTAGAATCTGGAGTCGCCATTTTACTGTAACTAACTTTAATATCACTTCACTGACTATGTAGGTAAAATTATCACTAAATAAATACCTAATCACTAAACTCTTTCACTAGACGCTATAACTTTTGTGAATGCATTTCAGAGTTGTTAAATGAGATATTTCTCGGTGTCGGCATATTTTCTGAAACAAACGAAAAAAAATTAGTGGTGCGACTGAATTCAGAAATTTTTGCTTATTTAGTAACGTGTGCATTGTATTAAAAACATGTGCTAAGGATATAGAATTTACGCTTAAAAAGTTACGTAGAATGTGCCAGCCCTGACTCACCACAAGAGTATTAAAAATCGACTAAAGGAGATTGCCCGGTGTAAACCCAAAATCATCTTGGGGCTCCGTATGGTGGAGAGCAAACCACCAACAACAGCACACCCAAAGAGGATTTGGGCCGGGCGACCGACTCAAACTAAAGAAGTCAGTACCGGATTGGAATATTCATCGGTCCTTTGACAATCTCCATTCCATCTCTTCCCTGTACATTCACTCACTGTTAGCATCTTTTCTGTGTGATCCGTGATTTGAATTAATTAGGGGGTGAATGGTCCGATAAGAATGGCAGAGGAAAGATACTGCGCTGATCCCAGATAGACAGAAACCTAACATTCTAACTTTGTTAGGGGTTTTTGAATACTTAAAGCCCTATGAAATATATTTGAAAGTTGTGTGTTTAATGGAATAAGTGGTTTACCCCGAAAAAGTTAAGGCTGACTATTGATTGGGGATATTTGAAAGACTGTCGTACCTGCTTTTGGGATCATCTCGCCTATATCCCCGAAGGGATAGGCAGAGGTGAAAAAACACCCACGTCTCGCCAAATATTAGGTTAGCCTATTGCCATGTATCGGGTACGCAAATCGCAGTATAAGTAAAAGGTAAAAGAGGAAAGGTGCTGCCCATTACTCATCATTGTCTTTACCCTTACTCGCCTTGTACGACACCCACGGTAGAGATGGGGGTGGTGACAATTATATTCTGCTCTGCCGTTAGCACACGAAATGAAATTATTTCAGATTGTTCTATTGTTAACAATATGTCCAACACTAAACATTTTTCCGTATATTCCATTTTGGTGGTGTTTTGTTAACATGTCACATATTAATTTTAACAACAAAATAACCGATCCAAATTCCTGTGCCTATTATCTTGCCACAGGTATTATTAACAGAATACCTGTGGCAAGTTTATAGGTTTGTAATGACTTTTATTAATTACATTGCTATCACACACCTGCCCACGACAATGGCGTTGCACGCATTAACATATTTTAATTTGTTCTATGATAGTGCGCAGATAAGATAGCAGTGATAAATAAATAACTCGCTTATCTCATATTTAAGTGTCATTAACATTGCCTTACGCAGTATTACTAAGAGATATACCCTTACAAAGAAAACTAATTCTTAAAAATTTCTTCCTAATGCGGGAATCGAACCTCTACACAAAGCGATAACATTTTTCGGGAATCGGGAAAATGCCTATTACCACATGGACTGATGGTGTATTAACAGATGCAGTCAAGACAACAACAACATGTTGTGACCATAACATGCCCTCTGAAGTACAGAGGAACTTAAGACAGTGAATATATTTGCTCTATCCGTGTGTAAAGTTACTATAGTGCCTAGTTCAATAGAAAGCATTCATCAAAACTACTTAAGCCTGAAATCAGTCGAAAGTGCTTTTAATTTGTTAACAGTTTCCACTGTAACATAATTTATATCATCATCAAAGCTCATATCACGCACTTTACCCTTCCATGCAAGAACATAAAATAGTGCCGTGTCAGTGATATGGCAAGAACATTAAAATAGTGATATGTCAGACTAAATGGCCAATAGTCAGAATAAAGAAATACACATCGCTACAACACTAATATCACCGTTACTCGAAGGTTGTTAAATCGCCACTAATCATGAATTGAGGATCCACAAAAGATTCAGGCCATTGTAGATTCTAATCGTACGTAAATTTGCGGGCCAGTTTTGATTGACGTTTCTCTCATAGCCGCGGGCGACGGATAACCAGCCTCGAATGGAGATAGACCTCAATATTTTTTTGTATTGCAATTTTTTTCTGAGCACCTGTCCAGGGGGCCTGTCCTAGTAGCGAATCTATTCAAACGAATAGAATAAAAATGACAGTTTTTGACAGAGCTTCTCTTACATTGGACATGAACGGTCGCCAAGATCTAGTACGTCAGTTTTATACATTTTGTATTCTATGCTTGCGAATAGAAATGCGCGGGATTCCCCAGACGTGCATGCCAGCCAGACATACCCGCCGGACCTGTGGCCGTACCATGAAGTATTAGTGCGATCCAAACGCGGTTGACAAAACGGGACGCCGCTCTACTCGGCGTATAGCTTTCTCTCACGTTAACAATGGGAATTGAGTCGCGTTTAGAGTTGGTGGTAAGGCCCCTGTCTTCTATTAGGCCAGACTGACTGCGACGGTTGACGATCCTACATACATTCACCCATCATCCAATATACCATTTATGGCAGCTCGCTTTTATAGTCCCACGATGTAAGAAAGCGTAGTAAATAAATTGAGAAATTTTGCCAGTATTGTTTTAATTTTTTTGTTATTGTTATTACTTAATTAGTAGGTGAATACGAGGGCGGGTCAATAAGTCCGTGACTTTTGGAATAAAACACAGATTTTTTGATGAATAAATCATTTTATTTTTCAACGATGTCTCCCTTGAGCTCTATACACTTTGTCCAACGCTTCTCCAATTTTTTTATCCCTTCCAAAAAATATGATTTGTCGAGGTTCAAAAAGAGGTTCAAAAAATTCAAAAAGTCACGGACTTATTGACCCGCCCTCGTAATAATAAGAATTCGTAATTTCTTCAAATAATAATTATCTATCAACAATGTATTTCAGGGGCATGTATCTAAATACTGTGATAAATATGTATCTATCATAATCTCTTAATTATTATTATTGACATCGTCAAAGCGATTACCATCGACCTCACAGAGCTAATCGATACAAATATTTTACTCTTCACAGATATCATTAGCTGACGCACTTTTTAGGGTTCAGTACCAAAGGGTAAAACGGAACCCTATTACTAAGGCCCGTATTCTGAAACGGCACTTGAGTGTAGTTTAATTTGAATGCAAGTGATTATTGCTTAAATATAGAATTTCTACTTAAATTTGTGTTTTATTTCAAAACGGCTATCAAGCTGGACTTACGTAAATTTAGATTTAAATTATATTTAAGTTTATGGGTAAATAGGGACATCCCTATTCTACCCATAAATTGCGAAAAGGTATAGCTCTACTCAAGCGTGGCAATCAGGTGTTTTGCGCGATCATAGCTTAAAACTCGATTTAAATACATATCGATGGTTGTCCAAGAGACGTTTTAGAATAAACGTAAACAGAGATCAATGAATTGATACTTAAATAAAGGAAATGTTAATCTAATTTTAAAACGTTATTCATGTCCAAGTGTCGTTTCAGAATACGGGCTTAAGACTCCGCTGTCCGTCCGTCCGTTTGTAACCAGTCTGTATCTCATGAACTGTGCTAGTTGGGCAGTTGAAATTTTCACGGGTGATGTATTTCTGTTGCCGCTAACAATAAATACTTTAACAAAGAGAATAAAATACACATTTAAGGGGGCTCCCATACGACACAGGTAATTGTTTTGTCTAAAACAAGGCCAACCAAGGTGACTTGGTTGGCCGAGTAGAAGTAGGCTGTAGGTAGGATGGGGTGCGAAGTTCCGAGACCTCCACGTGGTGCACCCTGGGCAACGGCTGGTTGATGGATCGACGCCTGCCGCGTCGAACCATCAATCAGACGGCTAGCTTCGGAACAGAGGAGGTACGGCCTTTGGTCGTAGTAGTCTCCAATGGTGGTGCCGGAAGAGGCAGCGTTGGCTGGTCGATGCAGACCCTGGTGCCCTCACTGGTGCGTTGGACCTCCCACCTAAGACGTGGGGGTAGCGGCGCATTTGCGCTTCCGCCACGGGATGGCTACGGCCTTCGGAGGAGGCAATGCGTAGACCACAGCCATAATTTTAACGCTGAGTTTCATCCGGCCCTTTTGTCACCACTGTTGGAGACGTGTGTGGGGCCGCGTCGGGGCGATTGTCCGGCGGCGTGTGAGGGAGGAGGCGGGGCGGACCGGCTCCTGTATGGGCAGGGGTGCAGGTCTGCCAAACTGAGGAGGAAGGCTGCGTCGGGGCATTTGCCCGGCAGCTTTGAAGGCGAGTATGGCCACCCCCCGTATGGGCGGGGGTGCGCCTCCCGTATGGGCGGGGAGCGCAGGCGTGCTGAACAGCCCTTTTCAGGGCTCCGGGGAGGATAGGGAGCGCTGCGTCGGGGCATTTGTCCGGCAGCGTTCAAGGTGAGTGTGGCCACCTCCAGTCCCTCTGTTTTCAGAGGGCGGGGGAGGAGGCCCCTCAAGACGGCCCTTTTCAGGGCCACTAGCTGGCCACCGAGTCTCGTCCAGTTGGGTGGGACCGGTGTGCCGTGTGCATAGGTGGGGAGGGCTTAGCTCCGGGCTTGCCCGTTTGCAGCAGGAGGGGTTCGTTCGCCGAGCCGGGAACATTAGCCCGACGGGGGAACTCCTGGGGAGAGCTGCGGCGCCCTGTGATACGGGGGCTGCGGCACTAGGTAGAGGAGAGCCCGCTACTGCGGGCAACGCGATGGGGGTCAATGGATGGGAGACTTCTTGTCATGTCCTAGGCCCCCTTCAACGCGTTGAGGTGTATCACCCAGGGGATGTTTAGTGGCGTATGGAGGGAACCTCTTCCCTCGAGTCCCACATATCCTTCAAGGCGGCGTTCCCGTCGCTGCGAAGGAATGCGTAACAGCAGTTTACCCTGGTTAAAAAAAAAAAAAAAGGCTGTAGGCAGGATTCGGGAGGTACCTGTGCAACGTGGCGAGAAGGGAGCAAACCCCGGCGTGTCACCATTGCCACGCGCCGGAGGACACGTCGCCGATGAGAGAAGGAGGGAGCAGGATCCCTCAGCACCTATTATTCGGCGTCAGAGAGTAGGGCGGCTGCGCAGGGCTTTTGCCGTCACGCTGCCCCCGTAGACCACTGAATGCTTGGCGGGACCCTTTTCCCAGCATTCGCTTTTGTGGTCCAATGTCCACGTTCTCCGGTATGTCGCCGCGAAGAAGGTGAAGTGCGGTTCAAACCGCGCATAGACGAGTCCGGATGCGGACAATAGGCCGAGCGGGGACCCTGGGAGAAGGCTTAGCTGACGCCCTCATTCCCCCCCGCGTAGTCGGCTGAATATGGAGAACCGGGAATATTTTAGTGGTGTAGTCCCTGTGTTCTTTACGCCGGGGAGTCCCACACACCCCCACGGTCCAAGTCCCGGACCGTGGGAAGTGCGTAAAGGCATTTTAACCCCGATAAAAATAAAAAATAAAAAAAGGCTGTAGGTAGGATTACAGAGGACGTGGGTTCGATTCCCGCATCAAAACAATAATTTTTCGGACTTTTTCTAATGTAACCACAATTTGCATTGCACTAATTTTTCTAACATTTTTAAAATATTCAAATTAAAATCAAAATAATATTTATTGGAAAAAGTACGCGATGTAATTTCTCGAAATATTTCTGACGTCCTTTTCCTTGTATTGAAGATGTTTTAAGAGCCGCAATTACGTTTACGCCCACTCGCCTCCAAAGAAGTTGGTAATGGAAAACCCGTATCTCCGACGTAAGATGAGGAAACTAGCAGCACCTTAATACAGCCATATAAAATGCAAAAGAATTATGCAGGTGTCAATCTTAGATTCCCCACACACGAGCTGTACAATTTGTAGTTTAGAGCGATGGAGTGACGGATTCGAATGGACTGGAAATCTAAAAGTTTTCGTTACTCCATCCCTTCCACGTTGGATTCCGCATACACGGAACGTTTTTGCTTGATTTTGGAGTGATGACATGGAGTGGAGCGATCGTGTATCCTGTAGCAAATTCTGTCAAGGGTCCTTTCGATGGTAGGTGGGTCGAGGAATAGCATCAACCTTAAATTTTTCAGAAAACGTTACTGGTGCGTCCCCAAATGCGTATTCTTGCTACGTGGCCGTAGCTATATATATCCCCGAAGGCAGAGGTGATTTACCACCGACGTTTCGTCAATTATGTTAGGTCCCGTGTCCCATTTAGGTGGCAAGCCTATTAGTCGCAGTACGTTGCTAGGTGTTGCTCATCACTGTTGTAACCCTTAGTCGTCTTGTACGACACCCCCGGGGAGAGATTTGGGGTGTTGACAATTGTATTCTGCTCTGCCGTCACCACACGACACTATTAGTGCCTATATAGTCACTTATTAAACAGAATTATATTATTATGTTTTTTCCTAGTCTACGGTTCACATTTGCAAACAAACTATTGATTTTCCTGTTCTAGAGATGAATTCTAGTAGGTAACGAGGAAAATGTATAAGACAATTAGTGAGGCTAGCGCGAGCGCATCATCTTTGTTACAGTTGGTACGAGTGATGTTGATACTTTTACTTACGTCTTCATATAAATAAATTAAAAACAAAAATTGACGAGAAGAGAATTCACTGTGCCGGGTTCCATAGTGTGGCAGAGAGAGAAGTCAGAACTTGGGCTGGTGATAATGATGATGATTCTTTTAGGCACATGCATTTCGTTAAAATAAAGATTTGAAAGAACTCTGGAATAGTTTTCAAGGGCTAGATAGAAGCTGCTTAGAAACATAAAATTATTATCAAAGAAAGAAAACAAAAACTAAAAACTACTAATCAAATACCTGCTTACTTATAATTTTTATTTATTAAAACTCAAACGTGAAATATCTCAAATTTTATATTCTGGAACACGTATTATATGGGATACATGATTGCTTGGTGTGAATCTCACAAGAAACGCTTCTTCTTTTATCTGGAGTCAGCGCAGTATGTTTCATCTTCCATTAATATCGGTCAGACGTTATCAAGCCTTTTTTTATTCATATCATCAAACCGGAAAAGCTAGAAAAAAACCATGTGAGGAGAGGGTTGAACGGAGAGAGTGATTTGGATGACAGCATCCAATCCATACTGCTTAAGGTTATGGCTTAGATTTTACAGCAGGTCGCCTGCCTGACACCAACCCTCTTTGGATAGGAACAAGGCAAAGGCTTCTTGAATAGAAAAGTCTTAAAAACTGTTTTCTTCCAAAAATAAGTCTCAATGGCATACATTATGAATATTACAATCTTTCGAAGCATTTTTTGAGTTGTGCCTTGTTTTATTAAATGATGGGAATGTAATAAGTTTTTATGGATTCCGACAATAAGGTATTATTTGTTATTCTATTTCCAATGGAGTGGCATCTTGTTTGCCGTAAAGCACAAAATCGATTGAAAAAGTTTCATACTATGGAAGCCTGGCACGCTACTAAGAGTATATCAATTCGATATCGATCTTTTTTTTGGATCTAAGATTCTTGGTAGAAAGCAGTATTCGTAGAACTCCAATAGCTTCAGCTCCATCTTGTCAAACCAAAACTGTCGATCTCTGATGATTTTCACTGTTTTCAGTGGAAACTTTTCACCAGTCCACACAGCTAACAGGCAGTATGGTTTGTTGCTGAAAATGTTGGTGTAATTTCAGTAGTGCCTATAATAGACTATAAATTCATAATTGACATACAATAATCTCGCCTAAGTGTCGTCTTAAGATAAGGAAAACAGAAAGGTATACATTAATCACGCTGATTTCTGCCCGAAGGGATAGGCAGAGGTGAATTGATACCTCCGCTTCGCTAATTACGATAGGTATTTACTCATGTGTTCGCAAACGTAATTAAATGTACAATTACACGGTAAGGTAGGTAAACGTTGTTTAGCCTAGTTAGGGGCCATCCATAAAGTACGTCATACGTTAAGGGGGGAGAGGAGGGTCTACGAAGTTTGACAAGAGTCATATTTCAAAATCTAATATTCACACCTAAGGGCTAAATGCCAAATTAGAACTACAAAAGAACGTAATGAAAGAATCCATGGAATGCTTATTTGTGTCAAATATTCTCAATTGCTAAATGTAAAATTTGGCTCTTTGGCTCACCAACTGTGACAAGGACTGGGGACGGTTCAAAAATCACGAAATTAATGCGACGCACTTTATGGATGACCCCTTGTTTTTGTGTGGTGACGGCAGAGCAGAATACAATTGTCACCACCCCCATCTATCCCGTGGGTGTCGTACTATGGGACTAAGTATTGGGTTTAAGACACCAATGAGCAATCGACAGCAGCTTTCCTCTTGTGCCACCTAGCTATATACTCTAAGAGCAAAGACAGCTATGAGTATGACTAAAGACAGCAGCATTCCTCTCATACCACCTAGTAATATACTGTGATTTATGTGCCCGATTTAAGGCAATAGGCCCGCTACCTATTACGTACCTAATTTAATTGGCGAAAAGTGGGTGCTAAATTCACCTCTGCCTACCCCTTCGGGGATATAGGCGTGATTTATGAATATTTGTTATTTTCGTTGAGCAAATTTACCAAACTTGTAGCTGGCCCTGGATTTGGTAGTACCAGTCGTGGTAAGCGTTCACCGTGCCGTCTGCCTTCCAAAACAGTATCTTCTTCTTGCTAATAGCTGTCTCCGGGTCCATGTCTCGTGCGGAATACGGGCATTTGATTTCAACCAGGCCATCTTCGTACAAGCCGTCAGGAGTCGCACCCAGGAAGAAATAATCTTCGTCTATGAAAATGCCGCACCTTCGCACCGTTATGTTCTCCTGTCTCTCCAGCTGTTCTATGGCGGCCCTTTCGTTGGCCTTGCCGTGCTTAATGGCTGGCAGGTTTGTCAAGGAACTTGGACACATAAGAGTTTCAATAAACGTCTCAGACGTAATGTTACGGCGTCTTTTGCAGATCTGTAACATGCGCAATACTCAGATGAATACTCAAGACCGACTGTAGTTTAAGTACATACATGGTGTCTTTAATGTCCACACTGTTAAAATAAAATGTATTGTATATATTACAGACAAAACTTTAGACTATACCCGCTATACATATACATATTATTTAAGACTAATACTTTCTCCGTACTTCGGAAGCCAAAATGTGACTGTTGTCCTGACTGCTTGAGTATGCTTATTATTAAAACTGACTACCATGCTATACTAACCTAATTTAAACCAGCGGTCTTCAAGTTTTTACTGATTTTTCCAGTCAAAACTGGTTTTGTTTCACTAAGAAAGTTTAGCTAAGACTTTAGATTGTAAAATATAATATAAACAGATACAAGTTATCCAAAGAGTTACACGTTACCAAATTGTTTAAATAAGCTTTCCATGATTGAAACTCACCTTGCTAAAAGTCGAAGCGGTCAATAAGAAAGATCTTAGTTCAAGCCATAACGGACTATCCGCCTGTTGTACCGTAAGACGCTCTATCACATGCCGTTCCTCTGCTACTAGCCTCTTTAGATTTATCAGGAACACTCTTCTCGTCTCCTCATACTGTTCAGGTGTCATGGCTCAATATCACAGTGTGTTTCAAAGTCGACAAGAATATATGGATGACTCGTTTAGTCTCTGCTCACTAGTTCCATCCAACCGGCCGGCAGATTTTTACTTACAGATAGAATTCGATGTCCTAGTGTGTAGTTATTAAGTCTCAATATTCCCTGACTACTGTTGCCAATCGCCGATAAAGTATCAATGGGTACTTGTCGCACTATCGGCAGCAGGGAGGCGTCCTATGCTCCTTTCTTCGGTATACCTCATTAAGTCTCTTTAATCCTTGACTAATGATTCAACACATCGCCGTTAAAGTATCAATGGGTACTGGTCGCACTAAGTATAGGCTGCAGGGAGGCGTCCTATGTGATCTTGTGCTCCATTCTTCGGAATACCTCACCGAGTACTATTATTTGAAACGCAAAAAGTCATTATCACTTTCAGATAATGACAACGTTCTACTTTGATTACGTTTATCGTCATAGCGGCTATTCGGTGAAATGTTTTGAAATAGGTAAACGACAATGATATTAATCACAATGTAACGTCACAATGTTACAGTACCGTGTGGTGTCGGCAGAGATAGAATACAATTGTCACCTCCCCAATCTCTCCCGTGGGTGTCGTACAAGGCGACTAAGGATAAATCAGTGATGAGGAATGGCCAGCAGCGTTCCTCTTATACCACCTAGCAATGTACCTGCTGCGACTTTTGTGCCCGATAAATGGCAATAGGCTCGCCACCTATTACATGGGGCCGAACATAACTGGCGAAACGTGGGTGCTAGATCACCTCTGCCTACCCCTTCGGGGATATAGGCGTGATTTATGTATGTATGTATGTACAATGTTTCGACGGGCGATTCGAAAATTAATAAACTGGCCAAGTGCGAGTCGGGCTCGTGCACGGAGGGTTCCTTACCATTCCGTACCATTCAATAAAAAGACAGCAAAAAATTAATGTCTGTTGTGTATGACAGCCTCAGGAGTTGTTTCATACATTCATCTGTGATAATTTCAACTGTTCATGAGACACAGCCTGTTGACAGACGGACGAAGGGATAGCGGAGTCTTTGTAGGTAATAGAGTCCCGTTTTACATTTGGAGTACGGTACTCTAAAAAGGTTTTGTAAATCCATATCAGAAATTGGTCTTACTGCCGCACTCAGAGACGTCAAATAACGTTAATGAGAACTTAATGTCAAAAAATGACCATTCAAAACTAGTAGCTATTCCTGCCAGGTCTATGGTCTAGATTTGAATGAAAATTTTTGACATTAAATACTCATTTAAATTATTGACGTCATCTCTGAGTGCGGCAGTTAAACACATTTTAAGTATTTTAAGTGTGTTACAATAAAAAACATAAAGTATGATAATGCTCGAACTACTGCCGCATTTAGAGACGTCAATTAACTTTAATGAGTACTTAATGTCAAAAAAAAAAAATTGATTTAAATGTTTTTTTGACATTAAGTTCTCATTAAAGTTAATCAACGTCTATCTGAGTGTGGCCGGACATTTTTAATGCAATGTCTATTTAGGAGGTACACAGCCCCCGTAACATGGGCCGTGGACACATCTCCTTCGGGGGAAAGGAAATCTTTTCCTCTCGCTCTAACTCCCACTAAAATCCGAGACAAAACACTGTCAAGTGGTAGAGAGAGACTTGTCCACGTCCCCGTGCTAGGCCCGCAGCTATGAAACGTGACATAAATATTGGTTGCCGTTCTGCCACAGGTGCCATTAAAGATATCGTAAACTCTGTTACTTCTTACATAATATCCTATTTCGTATAACAATCTTTATTTTACGTGCCTTTTTGAAGAGTTCATGCAGGTACGATCAGTCACGAGTCGATTAACACTTTAGAAGACGTGATCCGTGATGATATTTAATAAAGTACTGGGGCACAAGCCTTCCCTATGGAAGGGACAATGGGCCACAACCCACCATAATGGCCCAGTGCGGGTAAGATATTGTATTTACTACTGCAGATGCAGCCGGGACCAACGGTTTAACGAGCACGGAGGAACTCGAGATAATACATTTTTGGTCACCCATCCAATGACCGGCCTTAGCGAACATTGCTTAGTTTACGCAATTGCAGGCCGAGCGCGCTAAGCCACTACGCCTTCTATGTTACTGTATTTTAATAAAAAAAAATGACAGAAGACTGATACATCACGTATCAAGTAAGAAGAATGACATTTGCATTCATTTAATAATTAATGCAAATAAACTTCAACAACAAATAAAACAAAATGCTTATTTTGTAAAAAAGGAGTCAAATCTAGAAAGAATTGACAATTATTTTAAAAATCTTTTTTTTAATGCTAGACAGGAATCATCTCACATAATGGTAAGTGACTATAAGGGCCGAAGATGGAATCGAGCTTCTCCTGGAACTTTCAACCACAGAGGGGCTGGCTGTTATCACCACAGAACAGAGAGCCTCTTTTACTGTTCTGTGGTTATCACTAGTTATTATTGCCGGAACACTATAATGCTATTAAAATTTAGGTATTATTATGGTCACCATATTTGGTGGTGGCTGGCCAGGCGGACCCTACGAAAAAAAAGTGAAAATGTCCTACCACCAACCAAACCGAGTACAAATTTGAACTCCCCTGGGGATCGAACCCGGGACATCGGGGACCTAATTCCGGTGTGGGCGAACTACACTAGACTAAAAGGTGGTGCTACTAAAAAGATGTGCATTTTATAGTTGCCATATTAATACAACTACGTACTTAATTTGTTAAGATATCTCTTAGGGAATAGCCGTTCATCTTATATTTGCATGCGCACTACACATTTGAAATAAAACAACTTTTACGGATAAGACTCGCGTATAATTTGGTGTTTGGCATATTAATTATTTAACCCGACGTTTCGATCACTTTACAGTGGCCGTGGTCACGGGGGGACTAAAGATGACAGGTGTCCTCACAATCAAGTAAAAATTAACTACCGTCATAATATTTGATATTTTAGGTGTTCCGATTACGAGTCTTATCCGTAAAAGTTGTTTTATTTCAAATTCAATTAATGTCACAATAAAGTGGACTTTCCGCCCGCTAGGCGTACCCACGGAAAATCCCATTTCTTGGCATTGAGTTATAATACGCTAGTAATAGTAGTTCAATGTTTCTTTGTGACCCAGAGGGTGACATAAAACTTTCTTAACTCGAGCGATAAAAAGAAAGCCTCACATCCCATATTTATCGCCCTCGACTTCGACTGGGGCATCAAATATTTACATTATTTGTTTTATAGCCCTTGATATATAATCTTCTATTTAGTAGGGAAGTTAGGTTTAAGTTTCTTTTAATTTTTACAGATAGCTACAAATTTAATTTAATACTTTTACTTACGTAGGCCAATGGATATTAGGAAATATATTTAATATAAGGACTCAATGAAAACAACAGAACGATGTATAAAGGCCTTCTAGAAAGATTTTTCCAATTAACTTCAGTCGTTATTTTATAGGATAGATAGACAGAGGCATTCTAATGATGATAATAAATAGATTAGTCTGAATAGTTGATAGAAAAAACATTTTATATCTAACAAAAATAATTAATTTTATGAGCTATAAAGATACGAAACTGCGACTTACGTAGGTACTTAGGCTAAAGCGCACAAATCCTTGTAAACTTATAATCTAATTTAATCAAACTTTAAGAGGTAGAAAACTGTTTAAAACCAGCTCACAGGAAAATCACACACAGTCAATAAAATAAACACTTACACTTATCTATCTTAATATTAATGAACTATTACGCTAGTAATAAAATCCGGATTAAATTCGCGCGTAATTTTGACATTAACTTTTAAAACACGTTGATGCGATGTGTGTGCGCCAGCGCACGGCGGCAGTTCGCGCCAAACTGTTATAATAAATTAAAAGTTGGATCTGTATAGTCTATCAGTTGGATTGAGTCATTGCAAACTTTCTTTGCTTGCGAAATTTTACGATGACTTCTAATACGTTGATGTGTTAGGTACGACGAATATATCCAGTTTTGTAAAGAACGGTACTTCCTTGTAGATAATCAAGGACGATATTTACAATGATAACTTGATGCAAAGATTTTGGTGGTTAGAATAAGTTCGATATGAATAATACTTTAGTAGACGCGGAAATCGAACCCGCGTCCACTGCCATCCGAGGTGCCTAAACCGCTCAGCCAACCAAGACACATTCCCGTATCAAGACCATAATTTTTCGAACTTTTTCTAACCACCAAAATCTTTATATACTATATTTTTTTTAACAATGATATAATTTTGAAGATAAAATCGAATAACTTAATGCATTAACTGCCGCACTCAGAGACGTCAAATAAGGTTAATGAGTACTTAACGTCAAAAAATGACACTTCAAAACTAGTCCCTATTCTTGCCGGGTCTATGGTCTAGATTTGAATGAAATTTTTTGACATTAAATACTCATTAAAGTTAATTGACGTCTCTGAGTGCGGCAGTAAGTTACTTGCAACTGTTTAATTATTTAACTACCTCACGTGATTGATGACGGCTTCCGAATTTTCCTGATTAATGACCTTGGTAGTGTACAAGTATCTAGTAAGTTAAAAACAAGTTTTAACTAGAAGTATGGCCAATAAAACCGTTTAGTTAAACAGCACACAATGCCACTTTTGCTCGTCATTTTTGTCATTCGGTTTAGGAATGTACCTTCTAATTATTATTATTAAGTTAATTTTTTATATTTTTAATTCATTATTCACCCAATTCTGCAGTGTTAGGAATAGTATTATATCTCTCCTAAAAAAAAAAATTACATAGGACCTAGCTTAATTGGCGAAAAGTGGGTGGTAATTCACCTCTGCCTACCGCTTCGGGGATATAGGTGTGATTTATATATGTATTTCGGGTAAATCTCAAAACAGTGTGCATAACTTGCGCGTGTAACAGGAAAGGGGTCGATAATTCCTCGCATTTCGGGACTGCTATGTTTTGTACAGTCAATAATAGCTCGGCAAACTACCGCAAATTGTAAATTTTTGTCAATCGACTCAGTGCTTTACTACCAATAGGTTAAGGTTGACAGTAGCTTGAAGAAATTTGACATTTTTGGGTAATCTCCTGAAGTTGTTTTGTACCTCGGTAACTCGTTCACGTAATTACTAACTGTTTACTTTTTAGGGTTTCTTGTGTGTGTTTCTGTTACACATTGTATAACACATTACTAGTGGTCGCCCGCGGCTTCGCTGGCTGTAATGTTGGTTGTTAAATAGCCTTCCTTAATAAATGGACTTTCCATAACAAAAATAATTTTTCAATTTGAACCAGTAGTTTCTGAGATTAGCGCGTTGAACCAACCAAACCAACCAACCAAACTCTTCAGCTTTATAGGTAATATTAGTAGGTATAGATAGGTATACTCAGAATGGCATCTTTTATAGTAATAAATAAATCAAAACAAAAATACAATTCAATGAAGGTGAGTAGTACGGAACCATCACAATGACCTGACAATAAGCGAGAAATGCTGAATTTTGAAAAACAGGTGCTGTTCGGTCGTCGACCTCAAAATTCGGGAGTGCGTTATTGAAGGAAGGTACCTAATTACCTACTCATGGAGCAAACAACGTACGGCTTGTTAACGTGTGCTTAAATAAAACAATTAAATTGTACTCGTGCAGAGACTAACGTTTTGTTTTCATGAGTAATTTTACCAATATTTGAAGGGATAGAGATTAAGTTTGTCGTTATCGATGGGGATACTGTACCTATATTATTATGGTTAGAAATGGTTCGAAAAATTATAGCCATGAGGCGGGAATCGAAACCGCGTCCTCTGCAATCTGGGCTGATGCACTATACCACTTACTGCCGCACTCAGAAACGTCAAATAACGATAACGAGTACTTAATGTCAAAAAATGACAATTCAAAACTAGTCGCTATACTTGCTGGATTTATGGTTTAGATTATTATGAAATTTTTTGATATTAAATACTCATTAAAGTCAATTGACGTCTCTGAGTGCAGCAGTTACTGTCGCACTCAGAAACGTCAAATAACGATAATGAGTACTTAATGTCAAAAATTGACAATTAAAAACTAGTCGCTATATAATTGAAATTCATTGACATTAGGTAAGTACCTACTCATTAAAGTTATTTGACGTCTCTGAGTGCGGCAGTTAGATTCCTACATCAAGACTTTATTTGTTTGAACTTTTTCTAACCACAAGTTTCTTTGTACTCATTTTTCTAACATTTATTGCTTAAAATTATATCAAATTAAAGTATTTATATATTGACCCTGAAATAGTAGATTATTAACCAAGGGGATAGAGCAGTGTCTTCTGTCGCGGATGACGATTTAAATCGCGATCGTACCGAAGGACTCGAGGTTTTCTCCCGAGCGTAGCGAGACTTAGAAGAAACTTAGAAGACGAGTCCTGAGTGTAGCGAGGGATTTAAGGCGAGTATTTCCGAGCAGTGTAGGCATCGCCGGTGGAACCCCTCCCTGCGCGCGCGCTGGGACAGCCGCCGCGCACTCGATGAAAGCCGAATAGCTGTCTTTGCGCCATAGTGCAGTCGACCCAGTATGAATTTTAATCTAATACCTCTAATACGGATAAAATTAAATGCGTCATATTTAATTTTATCCTAATTATAAAATTCTATATACGCATAAAATTCTAGTTTAATATCACACTAGCTATGCCCGCGACTTCGTTCGCGTGGACTTAATGATTATTTGGTTCTATTTTAAAAATAACTCTTAAGATATTCATTGAAATCAAATAGTGTATGGAATTGTTCAAAATTAAATAGTTGTGTTGAATAATATATTTATTTTGATAAGGAATAATATCATGTTTGCAAAAACACCTTCGCAGATTATGCATTATTTTAGAACAGATTTGATTACAAAAAAAGGGCTATAGTGGATCAACCTTAAAAGATAGACATATGCTATCCCGGACTTTTTCTTAAAACTTTTAATGGAGAACAATTCCGACATACATGATTTTTGCGTAACTTTAACAGTTCATGCAGTGTACACAACGAAAGCTCTTTAAATGAAACTTGTTTTCCCATTTTTGCAACATAATATTAAATGTTGAGGAAAACAAGGAAGGATAAATATAATATAAATAAGGATAAATCAATTATGAGGAATGGGCAGCAGCGTTCCTCTTATACCACCTAACAATAGCAATGTAATGCGACTTTTGTGCCCAATAAATGGCAATAGGCTCACCACCCATTCCATGGAACCTAACACAATTGGCGAAACGTGGGTGCTAGTTCACCTCTGCCTACCCCTTCGGGGATATAAGCGTGATTTATGTATGGTATGTATGTATTTAATATTGATTCTCAGCTCCTATTGGTGATAACGTGATGGTATATAGCCTGAATAAAAGAGAAACACTGTTGTCAAATTAGTCTTAGGTATAGAGATCGATTGTCAGAATCGACACTACCTAAAAGATAATTGTACAAAATGTACCTATGTATGTATGTATGTATGTACACATGTCGATTAGGTACCTGCATAACATCCTCTATCAGGATTTGACCATGAAAGCTCAACACGCGATAGGTATCTTGTTGTTTATAGTACCAACATTATAGGTGTTAGCACAGAAAAGTAAAACACTACTTTCTCTGTTCTGTGGGTGTTACGTACCCGAAAACTGAAAATAAACATTATTGGCGAAACGTGGGCGTTAATTGACCTCTGCCTATCCTGTCGTGTATTAATAGGCGATATTTATGTATGTTATGTATGAAAAATTAGCTTGGGACGAATTGCAGAGGAGATTTTTAATTATTTTTGGTTTTCTTCAACTCGTCTTAAATGGGCCATAAGCACTTGGGACAGGTGATGAACTACCCAAAATAACGCAGCTATTTAATATTCATATTGACGATAACGTTATACATAGAAAAAAAAACAGAGAAAAGAGAAAAAAAATTATAACAATTTACATATTCAGTAAACGATGTTTTAAGTATTTCAAATTTCATTAAATATGCCTAATTAGTATCTAAGTAGTAACTGATAAACGATTATAAACGATAATATTATATCTTCAATTTCCTTTAATCGACTGATTTAAATTTTTTATCCAAGTAAGGAAATAATGAAGGAAAAATTTGAATGAACTTCAGGGCTATGTCATGGTTCACCACAGCAGCCGGTACGGTTAACATCTTATGTGACCTGTGTCACGGTCATTCTTATATTACGTCACACGTTACAGGGGGGTAGGTGAAGTGTGACAAGGGGTGGGAGGGGTCCTAAGATTCGTGACGTCACATTACAAAATCTAATAGGTACTTACATATAAGTGTTAAAATACCAAATTAGAACTTTAAAATAAAAACCTGGAATTAATAAGTAGTTGGATTTTAATTTGAACATTGGAAATATAAATGTTAGAAAAATTAGTACATAGAATATTGTGGTTAGAACGTCTTAGTTGGCCGAGTGGTATAGGCATCGACCCGGATTGCAGAGGGCGCGGGTTCGATTCCCACATCAAGACTATAATTTTTCGAACTTTTCTACATACATAAATCACGACTTTATCCCCGGAGGGGTAGGTAGAGGTGAACTATAGCACCCATGTTTCGTCAATTATGTTAGGTTCCATGTGCGGGCGAGCCTATTGCCATTTATCGGGCACAAAAGTCGCAGTACGTACTATTGCTAGGTAGGTTAAGAGGAACGCTGCTGCTCATTCCTCATCACTGATTTATCCTTAGTCGCCTTGTACGACACCCACGGGAGAGATTTGGGGTGGTGACAATTGTATTCTACTCTGCCGTCACTACACGGCTAACTTTTTTAACAATAATAAATTCTTTGTAATCCATGTAATGCCCAGTGTTTTGCGTTCAATTTCAAATAATTGATAACTATGTGACGGCACACTTGGAAGGATGGGATCTCAAATGTGACTAACTGTGACAAGAACGGGGGAGGGTTCAAAAAATCACCAACTTAGTGTCACGTACCCTATGGATGACCTCTTATCGTGCCTGTGTCTTAATTATATTTTCTCTAATAAATAAACAAAATTAAAATTATTCATCTCCTTAAGGTGCTGACCGTACACCAAGTATTATTTAAACATCAAAACCAGCGTGACAAAATAATTTCAATAATACTCGCGTTTTTCCAAGCAGGAAGGCAATGGTAGCCATTGTTGAGCAGTTCACACACAGTTTAAATACTTATACATTTAAAATAATTATACTTAGGGCATGTTTCCCAATCGACAAGTAAGTTCGAAGTAGCTTACTACGCAGTTCAATTGACATATATTTTATATTACAACTGTCAAATGATCTGCGAAGTAAGTACCTAGACAAAGTAGAAAAAAAAGCCTAGACAAAGTAACATACCGACAAAGATAACGAAGTTCGTTAAAGCACAATGTTTCAAAGCAAAATTTGACGTAAATCGTAGTGAAATCACGTGACCAAAATCGTCTTCGTAAGTTCCTAGTTATATTGGTGGCGCAAGCTAATAAGACGCTCACTCCCGACCCGTGGTACACCCGAGATGTCCAACTAGTTGTACTACGGGGAAGTAAAGTTAACCATAGTTCAACTCTTTATTTCTACATTGCGAGGGTACCAGTTGGCTTACAACGTCAAGTGTAAAGGTTAGAAGAATTTCGGCAGGTTAATTAGCGTCTTGGGTGGTCGAGCGGTCAGGCACCTGCCCGGATAGCAGCGTACGCGGGTTCGATTCCTGCCTCAAGATCATTATTTTTCGAAATTCTTTTTCTAACCACCAAAATCTTTGTACCAATTTTTCTAACATTTATAAAATGTTAAAATTAAAAAAATCAAATAGTTCAACTCTTTTTTTTACATTTATAATTATGACCCGCGGTACAACGGCGGAATTATGTCCAACTTGGATTGGTTGGACCATGGGGATAAGATGATAGTGTAAAACCAATGAATGTCTACAAAACAAAAATGAACATCTACAAAACAAAAAACGTTTACAAAACAAACGAACGTCTACAAAACAAATGACTATCCTTAAGTGATCTTACAACGATTTTGATTGTAAAAAATGGGTGCAAGCTATTGGTGCAACGAAGATGGTAATGAAGTGAAATGTACCTAGTTGTTCCATAGATACATTAAATTCCCAGTGGTACAACTAGTTGGACCAAGGAAAGAACAACTCACTCGGTTTGAACTATTTATTGGTAAAGAGATTTCCCTGTAGAACAACCAGTTGAACTACGGGTAACTTTTCTTCTCCGTAGCACAACCAGTTGGACATCGCAGTTGTACCACGGGTCGGGAGTGAAGACGCTGTAGACATACCCCCGAATACAGAAACGCTACTCAAATTTAGGGGACTGCTTAAAAAGTTAAGTGGACACTACCTGTCAGAATTCGTATGGAAAAACGTCTATTTAAACAATACTTGAATGTTAAGCGACGGACTCAAACTTTGAATAGCGTTTCTGTATTCGGGGGTTAGACTCAATGGCTGTAGATACCAAAGTAATATGGCCGATCGTGACGAACTTCGACACGTTATCGTTATGAAACGATTGCCACTTGGCTACGGGCCCTGGCCCCTAGTGTTGTTAATTTTAGGCAGGAACAGTACATCAGGCTGCCGTCGCCATCATCACCGACCAGCCCTTTAGACCCTGTTCAGAAGCACGCGCGAGTGAGACGCGTTGCGTTATACATTGCTCCGCGTTAAGCGGCATCCATAAAATAGTGCAGCACACTAGTGGCGTTGTACATGAAAACGCAGAAGACTTCGCGCGTAAATCGCCTCATCTGGACAGGGTCTTAATGTCCCCACTGCTGTGGGCCTTCCCTATGGATGGAAGAATATAGGGAGATTGGGCTTCAACCCACCACGCTGGCCCAGTCCGAGTTGGTGGGTATTAAAGACTGCAGATGCAACCGGGTCCAACGGCTTAACGTGTCTTCCGAAGCACGGAGGAACTCTAGATAATAAATTTTTGGTCACCCATCCAATGACCGGCCTTAGCGAACATAGCTTAGTGTACGCAATCGCAGGAGCCAAGCGCGCTATGCCACTGCGCTAGCGAGCTCCTCAAGAAGATTAAAAAGAAGAAGAAATACTTAATTAGGAAAATATTAATATTCATGTTTTTTGCTAGGGAAGAATAATTATGTCCCTAGCTGTGGTCGTCAAATGGTTATTAAGCCGTAGGGTCAGCAGGTATCTGCGTTGTAATTTATAATAGTTTAACATACATACATACATAATTCACGCCTATATCCCCGAAAGGGGTAGGCAGAGGTGAACTAGCACCCACGCTTCGCCAATTATGCTAGATCCCAAGTAATAGGTGGCGAGCCTATTGCCATTTATCGGGCACAAAAGTCGCAGTACTTTACTTTGTGGTAGGTATAAGAGGAACGCTGCTGCCCATTCCCCATCACTGATTTATCCTTAGTCGCCTTGTACGACACCCACGGGAGAGATTTGGGGTGGTGACAATTGTATTCTACTCTGCCGTCACCACACGGCATAATAGTAATATACTAGTTTAAGGTTTTAAAATAAGTTTTTTTTTTAGACCTGGAGCACCTTGTTGAATTAAACTACTTAATGTCTGTCATGTCATTTGTTTTTATTTTAGGAACATTCTTTGTTGCACATTTACATGTATACATACGTGACTGTCATTAGCATATTTCAGTAATTCGTTTCGCACAATTTCAATTGAAAGAATTATTGTAGCCACAACGTTTTTCGCAAATCATCAAATGGCGACTGTGTTTTTGTTTGGTGATCTTCTGCGTACCACTGGTACTGAATATCGAAGATTATAATTGAGACTTATTGAAGTTCTAAGGTGAACGATGCAGTACGCCAGTTATACAAGGTGTAACAGAGAGGTGTACCTAGTCATATTTAAAGGGGTTATTCAGGCCATCAAACTGAACAGCTTTCGCTAAGGGACCAAAATCGAAATATCAGAAAAAAATCACTTCCCCATATGTAACCGAGAACCAGCTGACATTAGTTTTGTATGTGGGAGTTTTTTTTCTTTCTTTCAATATGAAGGACTACACCTCTCTGTTACGCCCAGTATATAGTTCCAATACATAATAACAATAATTAACTATAATCGAAACAAGGGTCATAATAAGTGTATTGATACCTGTATAACAAGTGTATTGATACCTGTATGTATTTATGTGGAAACAAGGGTCATAATAAGTGTATTGATCTGCAATAACCTAACCCGAGCAAATTAAGATTTTTTTCATAGAAAAAACATGTTTTGGATAGTGCAAATTAAAATTTCCGCTAAAACGGCAAAACAGCAATAGCATCGGTGCTGTGTGACGCCATGATAGACAAAATATCGTGACGTCACGTGGTATAATTTTGTATTTTTATAAAATAAATGTCAATCACAAGTATAATTTGAGTACAAGTTATTGAATCTCCCTATCCTAAATTATTATTATAATATAAATCATTATTTCAGTGATTCTTTGTTATAGTCCGAGCGCGACCTTCCTGCGGTATGAGACGGTGGCGGGGACTGGGCGCTGAAGTTGTCGGGCTATAGTGTTATCATCTCTATTGTCACCACTCCCAATCTATGCCGTTTCTCTCTATACCACCACGAAATAACTAAACAGAAAATTTTACTGTATGGGCTAGATGCCGTTGCCTTCCAGAGGAATTGCTTCTTTACATGTCAAGGTAATGACACTTGACCGAAAAAGAGTGTTTGGCGCGTTTCGTGGTGTCAGTCAGATTTTTTTTTGATAATTCTAAAATTGGTTCAGAGTGGATTTTGTGCAGTGAAAGTGGTGTTATTTTGATGCACAAGCATCCGTGTTGATGTGCAATTATGCAGAATCATTGAAAAAAGGCCTTGTGATGTGTTTGATGTTGTGGTTTTGCCCACTTCATCAGTCTCCATCATGAACTCTGTTATCATTCAATTCGTGCCAAGCACTCCCTAGATGCGTTAAAATATGTGACACCCATATTTTAATGTAAAATTTATTTCATTCATATATTTCGCCCACTCATTATTTCATAAGATTACAGATAAAATACACTGAAGACATGGCTGTATGGGCTAGACCTTTTGCCTTCCCTAAAATATAGGGAGAATTTTAAAACAAAATTACACTTGACCATTGACAGCATAGTGTATTATATACTCTTTGATTGACAGTGCCATTCATTCTTTCCAGTGGTCATGCGGCAAAAATTTGAACTACAATTTACCGATAGATTTTGTCATTTTTAAGGCCATTTGCTTACCACTAGCGACACCACCACCTGACCAAATAAGTTGGTGGCTCGCGCGTCGCGTGTGATTATTTTTTGACAATTATTTAATCCCAATTTTCATTTTGACGTTGACACTAACAAACAGTGCAGAATCGGTGTGCGTAATAATTTACAACTGTAATTATTAATTCCGTTTAAATCTCAAATTATTTACAGTAAGTAACTAAGTATCGTGGAAAGTGACTATCGTTCACAATACCTACATAATTTTTCTTTACTCTTGTGTAATTGTTTGTTAAAATGCAGCAAATCTTTCATTTAACTGTTGGCTAGAATAGGTTATAAAATACATTGTTTTCGATCAATTATCAGTGTACACTATAATTTGCACTACTTCAGGGCAGATTACACAGAGATATGTCATTCTGCTTAAGCTTAGTGCTATAGTAATGTGAAAAACATGTAGGTACCTATTCATTTTGTCTAAATGTATAAAATGTTTATATTGTCAGATTTTCGAACACGTAATATCTATTTCTCTATATACTTATACTCATAAGATATTTAGCTTTAGTGATCTGTTGGGGGGGTAATATCAGACATGTGGTTTAGAACAATAATGTAAAATAATGACTGTTTCCAGGTATGATTTACGTGCTGCTTACCTAGACATCTTAATTTTATTTGACTTAATCGTACTGGGTTGTTGTATTACTCTGTTTGATATAATTGAATATTTCAGTAGCAAATTTTCTTATCTCTTTCCAACAGATGTCAGGTCGCGAGGGTGGTAAAAAGAAGCCCCTTAAAGCACCCAAGAAGGAAAGTAGGGAATTGGATGATGATGATCTAGCCCTGAAGCAGAAACTGAAAGAACAACAAAAGGCCCTGCAGGTGAATGCACAGTTATTTTCTGAGCTCTAGATTTAATCTGTATTTACTATCATTCGACTTCATCTTGTGCTGACACTATCGATGGAAGTGATTCTACCTCCCTCAGTGATTAATTTTTTTTTTAAATTAATATGAAAAAATTCTAGTATTAAATAATGATTGGCAAATGCTTGTAAAATACTGTCTAACAATTATATCTGGTTATCCTTGCAATAAACACACTCCCGACCCGTGGTACAACTGAGATGTCCAACTAGTTGTACTACGGGGAAGTAAAGTTAACCATAGTTCAACTCTCTTTTTTACATTTATAATTATGACCCGCGGTACAACGCCGGAATTATGTCCAACTGGTTGGACCATGGGGATAAGATGATAGTGTAAAACCAATAAATGTCTACAAAACAAAAATGAACATCTACAAAACAAATGACTATCCTTAAGTGATCTTACAACGATTTTGATTGTAAAAAATGGGTGCAAGCTATTGGTGCAACGAAGATGGTAATGAAGTGAAATGTACCTAGTTGTTCCATAGATACATTAAATTCCCAGTAGTACAACTAGTTGGACCAAGGAAAGAACAACTCACTCGAGTTGAACTATTGGTAAAGATATTTCCCTGTAGGACAACCAGTTGAACCACGGGTAACTTTTTTCTCCGTAGTACAACCAGTTGGACATCGCAGTTGTACCACGGGTCGGGAGTCAATAAACAGTGTTGCTGATTATAATTAGCTAATAGTTTGAATTAATGTATAATGTGAAATTTGTTTCAGGACGCAAAAGCAAAGGCAACCCAAAAGGGACCACTCACGCAAGGTGGCATTAAGAAATCTGGCAAAAAGTGACAAAACTTCTTTCATCTTTTTTTAAAATTAATAGGCAGTAAATTTTTATGTAAGAAGAATGATCTTGTTAATTAATTTCTAAATAAAATCGAGGCAACACTGCGATTTTTTTCTTAAGATTTAAATGTTTCCAGTAAAACTTTTCCAACCATCGCACTGTCAAGCTAGGCTTCGAAATTTGTAACTTTTCTTAGGGAACATGCGAGTAATGCATTTCTTTATTAAATAAAGTTGTGAATATAATGGTTTAATTTATTTCTTTAACTAAGATGACCTAAATAACCAACATTAATGAAAATGTGGGTTCCAGAAATTTCGAGGAGCACAATATGAGTAAGGATAAAAAATTGTTTTCTGTTCAATGAGTTATTCTGCTATTCAATTGATTTTTGCATATATGCCATTATCTTGCATAATCAATTGCCACAACACATTGTGGTCTTCTCTTACAAAGTTAATGTAATGCTCAATGAAAAGCATGTTGTTTTTCATTGAGCTAATACCACACTTGTGAATGTATAACAGTGGACCCCTTTGCTTTTTAATAAATATGCGACGTATTTATAACAACTAAACTATATTCCCGCTATTATTTCCAAATAACTCTTCGGATTTGTCCGTTTGTGTAAATGGAAATTAATTAAATAGTAACAATTATTTGAAATGTAACTTATAGGTACATGACGGGTATTGTAGCAGTTTTATTGGTGATTTCAGATTTCAATGTTAAGAATCTGAAAGAAATTTATTTAAGTATTCCTTCAAATAATTTAAAGATTATTTCTACTATATCTTTTCATTGTAAGTATTTTCACCATGATTTTTATCAGTTTTCGTAATTACTTTAACACTAATTAATTAATTATATTTATTATAAAATGTATTGTAAAACTTAATCCTCGTTCATCTTTGTGAAACTTAATTATTAAGTAAGAGCGATAATATTTTAATCCGCGGATTTTAGATTAGAAATATTTGTATCTACCCTAAAATTTACTTTACAATAAATATAAACCAGCTAAAATAACTTTTTTATTGCCATTGTGTAGATGTCGTGGCCAAATCGTAGAATTGATCACTTCATGATGTGGCCGACCATTTCATGAAATGGTTGCATTTCATGAAGTGGCCAGCTGAAACTGACCATATCGTTGAAACGTCAACGTTTGATGATATGTCCATCCACGTTTGGCCATATCATTAATATAGTTAATGTTTAGTATTTTTAAGTTGCGCTCGTTTTTTGAGTGACTTAAAACCTAAAATTCTAATAATTTGGTGTTGTTTATTAGGTTATTTGTCCGCCGCCATGATGCATCACAAAAACAAATCGAAATAAGCGCCTCTAACGGTGGTTAATGTTACTATTTTACGATATGATTAATAATGTTTGGCCATATCATGAAATAAACATGCGTTTAGCTGTTCATATCGTTAAACGTTGTTTATTTATTGATTTGGCCAGACCATTATCATGATATGGTCAGTTAGAGTTGGCCATTTCATGAAATGCCACCATTTCATGAAATGGTCGGCCACATCATGAAGTGATCAATTCTACGATTTGGCCACGACATAGACATAATACCTACTGTGATAATAATTAAGTTAATATAAATTAATCTTTATTGTTACTGTATTTGCATTTACAAGTCGAAGCTCAATTAATTTATAAACCTAGCATCCAAAATAGATAAGATAGGTAGGTACGTATTATGAATGTGTAGGTAAAATCACTCATCTACAAGGCGACTAAGGGTTAAAACAAGAATGTACTGTGATTTCTGTGCCCGATAAGTCGTAGGCTCGCCCACCATATTACATGGGACCCTAACCATATTGACGAAACGTGGGTATTAATTCACCTCTGTCTACCCGTTCGGGGATATATGCGTGATTTATGTATGTATGTAGGTAAAGAGGCCCCAAAACAGAATTCGATAAATTACTACCCTTTAAAAATATTTGTAGACCTGGCGTTAATATAATCACGTCTGCGTCTACGCTCCTGTACGTATACGGTATGTAAAACAAGTATCACTAATAACTTCGGTTTCTTTTACTTGTGGCGTCCGTTATTATTAATTACTTACTGTAATTGATTTAAGGGTGTTGCTTTAGGAATGGGGGGGCCTTAACATTCTAGCCAAGTCTACAGATATTTAAGCCGGGTAGAACTTAGTTGTCCGGGTACTTTTGACTACCTACTAAAAGTTTGTTTGATAAACGATGATTGTCGCAGTGTTCGGCTCCTTATCTGCGCGTGTTCATCTCGGGGACGCAGTAAAGATGTTTTAATTTTTAATAAATTCCCATATACCTACCTATTCATATTCATTTGTGGTTTTATATTGTGGTTCTTTACGTTTATTTTAATTTATTTGAAACATAAAGTTTCCGTTAGAAAAAACAAATTTGTTATTTTACAGCGAAATATGGCTTTCCTCGAAAAATTCATCACAAACATAAGAAACAAATTCAAAAGTAAAAGTGACCGATTAGTAAATGACGAAGGTGACAATGAAGTAGAAATAGTCCAATATCACATAAAATCTGACATTCAACCAGTTGAAGATTTAATAACTAAAGAAATGAAAACGGAACTAAGCGGAGAAAATTCTCAAATTACTGAAGACGACGATTTTGTTGAAACTGAACCAAAAAATTCAGAACAAAATAGTGCCGCTAAAACAGACCAAAATGGTATACAAATGAGAACATTTGAACAAGTTGGTTTTGAAGAAAATAATTTGGAAACTTCAAGAATTCCTGAGCAATTTCATGATCGGTTGATAGCTGATGATTCAAAAGTAGGTAAAACTGCAAGAAATACTCAAGATTCTGAAAAAACTTCTGGTGAAATTATAGCGATAGAACATTTAGAAAGTAATATTGAAGATCTAGCTGCTAATGCAACGAATGTGGAAATACAGTACACCTCAAAAACCTCGAACAAAACCACCGGGTTAACAGCGGAAGATAACTCGTTAGTATTGGCGGTGAATGAAACACAGACTATTGCAAAGACTCCTTCTGCCACTGAACCCACTGATACAAATATTAGTCCAATTGGAGTACTGCCTGTGTCAAATTTTTCAGTAAATAGTATTCCTGAACAGGACCTATGTCCCAAAGATGCTGTAGACTTAGATCATAGTTATAGTATTACTGCATCTAGTATTATCGAAAATCTTGGTTGTGAATTAATAATACCAGGAATTGTGCCAAAAACTAAACCGGATTGGAATAAGACAGCGCTGAAATCCGATATGTCCAAAAATATTAATTGTACAGAGGATTCCGAAGTCTGCTCTTTAGCAACAGACAAACAACAAGCTGCTATAATAAACGACAGTAAAGAAAAGTCCGATGATTTTCCGTTACTCACAAATTGTGAAAATAGTATTTTCTCTACTGAAGTCAATGCAACGTTGCAGAGTAAAAATAACATTCTTAAACACTCTTCAGATCCTAATGAAAATATGTTAAGCATGCATGTGGATAACGATTGCGTGGTAGATTTAGATAACTTTTACGATTACGAGGATACTATAGACAACTTGATAGTGGATAGTCAAATCAATAGTCAGAAGTTTGATAAGCTTAGAAAACAAAAACTACGCCCCAATGACACCAAAATAGATTTTTGTGAACACAATCACAGTGAAATAATATCGATTAGTTCCGAAGATGAACTTGACAATTTAAAACAAAACCAGCCTCTGGGCGAAGAGGCGGTTATGCTGAGCTCTGTAGAAGCTATTGATGGTAATAAAACATACCACAAGGAATATGAAACTACAGGTACAGAAGAAAGCTTATCGGCCAAATGTGAAATTTTAAACATATTTTCCAAGAAGGAATTTCTAGCTGAACCAAATTGTACGGAAACTATTTCAAGCATAAAGGACGATGATTCATGTAGTGGCTACAATTCTTCAGACTTTGAATTTATTACCGAAGAGGAAGCTTCAAGAACTGGCCTTTTAATAAAGCACCAATCGTTCATTGAGAGAGAAACGCTCAGAATAGTTGAAGTAACAAAAGATTCAGGATTCAGCGATTCTATATCAGAAGAAAGCTCTCAAGAGTCGGATTGTTATAAATCGCGTTCCAGCATTATTGCAGAGTCTTCCACTGCAAATAATTTTTCTAATAACTACAATTACAGAAATAACCACGTCTTGCCTGAAGGTGAGGCTTATTTGAACCTATTTCAAGGGCAATATTTCCCAACAACACCCCTGCACATGCTAGAAAACAAAAGCACATCTAATTCTTCGTCGATGAATATAGAACATGGCGGAATTGGTTTTAACATTCGATTGATAAACAGACAATTACGAGAACGTGAAGCTGATAGCGAACGTGAGTAATTAATTACCTAAGAAATAATAATATACATTTTGACAAAGTTTTACTTAAAACCGATCTTTGAAGATTAATATGCTTAAACCATTAATAAGAACTTCCAAAATAATGGCAGTTTAGTCCGATAAACATTGCGAATCGTGATTCTCAGGTAGTATACTTATGTCTTAAAAAAGCTAAAATCATATATCAACTTTTTTTGGTTACAGTTCTGGAGGAAGCTGAACGATCCGGATTGAAAATATTAGAGTTATATCCAATAGAAAACAGAAAAAGAAGACGTAGGCTTTAGAAAACTTTATATTTATTCGGGATAACAACATTCCAATCCATACGGCCGGCAGGCCTGTGCCCGAATGTGCTTATTGGTCTACACCACAGAACAGAGAAAGGGGTTCTGCTGTGGTCTACACCGGACAATCTCCCTTAAGTCAACAACCCTTGGGATTAGTCGGTGTTGTCACATTCTACGTATTATTTTTATCCCAGACCAGCATGAAAAAAACATTATTTATTTTTTTAATAAATATTTACTGTTTCTTATAACATACTGTTCTTTTTATTCTTAATCCTATTATATTCCCAAATTATTTAAAGTCGAATCTATCTTCCTAGGACTCGCTGTAGTTGATGGTCCCTGCGCGAGATTAGTTATGTAAAAATTTCATAAATTCACACCTAAAGGAAGCAACTAAAGCGCACCAAAAATTTTAAAAGTAAAATACTTATTGATTGGTCATCTTTGACATATTTGATATCATGAACATGGTAGGAAAAATAGGAGTAACCCATATAACATCATTCATTAATGTTCAACATTTGCCTAATCTTGAAATATAGCATAATAAAGGTACTGCCGTATAATTAAATACCTTTTTATAAGTAAGTATTTATTGTAAATATTTACAATGCGAGTAAATCTAAATTTTATGACTATTTAAATCTAGAATGATATAAAATTTTTAACTAAAATGTACTTTGTTCTTACCACTAATTATTCGTTTACAAAATAATATCCAGGAAATATAATATTATTAAATGGAATACCAAGACCATCGCAAAATTTAGAATTCACATTATTCATGCAAAATTAGATTTTTTTTAAACATTTATTCTAAATTGTACTCCTGCTATGAAAGAGAACCAAAATATAAACAATATAGCATTTACAAATAATTATGAAGGTGATTTTAAAATACCTCATCCATTTTTGAAAATCATGTTATTCATCATCAAATCGATTGATTTTGAAAAATAGTTAATAAATAAATATATTTTTTTATTGAAAGACAACAGAATAGTTTACATTTTGTTTCTCACTATAATGACTGGAGTATAGTAACAAAAATATGTTACACAAACTATGTATAAAACATTAAAGATTCCTTGAAGTCTAAAATACATTTTAAAATAAAAGGATAAAAACATGCAAATAATAGGTATCTATAAATATTGTTTTTCTAAATAAGGTAGGTAATTTTGTAACTACTTTGACTCCTACAATTGAACCCTATGGTTGCGAGAAAATAATTAACTGATAATATTATAATATACCCAGTTTTTGGGATATTAAAAAATATTACCAAAAACCTTAAACAATACTAACTAGTAATGCATAGAAAATAATATCGGTACTTGTCTTGGTTCAGAACAATCTTAGGCGAATAAACAACAACAATTATACTATAATAATAATATAAAATTTCTCAAACAAGTCAAGTAAGAGATATATAATTTTTGATATATAATTGCCTGCACAGAAGTTTCAGAGTTTTCAGATTTATTTTATTAGTTTTACAATTTACCCACAAAGGATTTTTACACAAATAATGGTATTTTGACACTTGCACCAATAATACCCTAAGATAGTTAATAGGTTCATCAACCATTGATGAACAGTTGCCGCTTCATTTATTATGAAATCAAAGACATATAAAGGTCCGAATACACAGTTGCGATGCAGGACTAGGATGTCTACTCTGAAACTCCGATCGATTAATTCACATCTATCCGTCTTTCAAGACACTGCGTGTAAAATATGAGCCACAATGACGCAAAGCCTCGATCGAACGAAATAAACTTCCAGAGTAACGCTTCAGGGGAGGAGCCGTTGACTCCCAAAGGTCAAAATATTGTCCTCAGAATCCGCGCTACGCACGTGGGTCATGACCTGTCACTTTTTGTGGACTTAATCAGTAACACCATAAGGTATAATTTTCATTAATACACATATAAAATACCCTTCCATCGAGAGTTTCGCTTGAAAAGTCTAATTAAATTTAATAATTATTATAGTCACATTGAATAAGACTCTACCAGACGTAAAACTTATGGTCAATATTACAACTAAATTACACAACGTAGACACAGATCCTTCGCAAGCTCGTTTGGGGACCTTGGTTTAATTTGTATAAGAAATGTAATCTCTTATTCTGTGTGGATGATACAATTGAACACTGTCTTATAGAAAGCATCACGTTGGCTATCAAAGCATGAGCCAATCAATGCATTATGCACATTAATGAGGAATAAATACAAAAACGACAATTGCAAAATCGTCAGTGTGACCACAAAATGTTGGCGAAAGTTAGTCACCATTTAAAACATGCTGCTGTAACAATTTTCAATGTTAATAAATAAGACGGAGACATAACGTCATGTTTAAAACACGACTAACTCTAAGGAGTATTTTCAAACAAGGATAAACAATAGAATCACTTCATTTTGCATGCCAATGAAAATGGAGTGATTCCATTGGTTCTCCTCGAGCGCATCCTCGCATATCTCCAGTGGACAAGCAGCCTAAAAACGGCATTAAATTAGACTATTGCAACGAAACAATTGATTTGGTTGGTTTTTAAATCTAGTCCCATTTGTATTAAAAAAAAATGATTTTACAAAAAAAATAACATTATATTAGTTATAATTTCCTGTTTTTCTTTGTAGTTTTACATTTTGTTGTAAGGCAGATCTACGGTCAGTTTTTAATGCTGGACAGACATACCAGAAGAACCACAAAGTTGCCATACAGCTGGAATACATGAGTAAGAAACGGAACAGAGACAAAGCTTCTAAAGATCTGGCAAAATTTATACCTATTTTGGTAGGGTTGCCATAACTTGAATGTCCCGATTTACTCGATAGAAACATTGGTTCGAACTCGAATGTCACTTTAGTACAGGGTCATATTTGGTCGCTTTGGCAGACTGTTATTTCGGATAGTGACACTTTCTCAGGATATCACTCCAGCAAAATTAGCTAATCACAAAAAATTTCTCGTTTCATTTCATGAAAAAAGTTACTGAACCTAGTCAGACTTACAGAATTTTACCGAAATATCTGGTAAAAGGTTCCGTAAAATTTATAATAATGACAATAATTTGATCTTCGCGTTGTATACATTATCTCCCTAACAAATCAAAAAAAATATTATTATTCATATAAACAGTACAATGTACAACCATTTTTAAATATAAACACTTTTCCCGCTTGTCGCTATTCTATCACGGCGCGTTTATATTTAGTTTTGTGTCTGTTCCATTTCTATACTCTACGTCTGAAATATAAGGACAAATAAAATTTACAGTGTCAGTTGTTAATAGAGGGAGATGTGAGACCGTGTTGAATTGTAAATAGGGCGGCACTTCAGATACAAACCTGTCAAATTTTTTAATCGTTTGTCAACCTTAACTTTTTACTATAAAGCACAAAATTTCATTGAGAATTATTAGCAACAGAGTTACGTAAACAGCATGCTGGTCGTCAATCGTCAAGCTCTCTATTAAAGTTTTATAATATCCTGAAAACACCATCACTTCCTCCACTCTAACACACTATCCAAAAAAACCCGCCACTTTGAGCATTGTTATTTGTAATTAAAAAATATGCTACAAAAATTGTTTTTTATCATACATTAACAACTAATTTAGTTCGTCCCGTGGTTCCGTGGTCGTGAACCGTTTGCCGCGGCCGGAACCTTAGTAAAAAAATAATATCCGTAAATATATTTTGCACTGGCAACACTTAGGCTTTGGACTTTCTTTTTGCTGGTGATCTGGGAGGTGGCGGTTCAGTCTTCTTGCTCTGCAATCCACAAAAAGAAATATTACGCCTGGGTTTGCACTATTTAAAGATTACAACAACTTTATAATTTTCATTATCACCTCCAGCCCTTTAATGTCCCCGCTGCTGGGGCTCAGGCCTTCCATATTGCTTCATCCATATTTTGGATAGATGATTATAGGGCGAAAGCATAACTCCTGCTGGCCCAGTGCGGATTTCTGGGTATAACGACTGCAGTATTACGGTAATATACGATTTTGATTTTAATTTAAACATTATAATAAATGTTAGAAAAACCTGTCGTTATGTATGGATCGGAATATTGGGATGTGAAAAAGACGGATGAAAGAAAATTACATGCGGCAGATTTGAGAATGTTGAGATGGATGTGTGGAGTGACAAAAATGGATAAGATAAGGAGGAATAAGGAATGAGTACGTAAGAGGGAGTTTGAAAGTGGCGCCAGTGACAGAGAAAATGAAAGGGAGCCGTTTAGCTTGGTATAGACATGTTATGAGGCGGGATGCCATGAATGTGAGTAAAAAAGTTATGGAGATGAATGTTGATGGATGTCGAAGTAGAGTAAGACCACTGAAAAGATGGATAGATTGTGTGAGGTGTGATATAAAGGTGACGGATGTGAATGAGGAGATGACGAGTGACAGAAGAGAATGTAAAAAGAGGACATACTGCGCCGACCCCAAATAGGATGGGATAAGGGCAGGGCGATGATGAATAAATGTTAGAAAAACATTATATACATCTTGATGTGGGACGTTAGCCGTGTGGTGACGGCAGAGTAGAATACAATTGTCACCATCCCAAATCTCTCCCGTGGGTGTCGTACAAGGCGACTAAGGATAAATCAGTGATGAGGAATGGGCAGCAGCGTTCCTCTTATACTACCGTCCTGACAATGTACTGCGACTTTGTGCCCGATAAATGGCAATAGGCTCGCCACCTATTACGTGGGACTTAACATAATTGGCGAAACGCGGGTGAGAATTCACCTCTGCCTTCCCCTTCGGGGATATGGGCGTGATTTATGTATGTATGTATGTTGATGTGGGAATCGAACCCGCGTCCTCTGCCATCGGGGCAGATGCCTATACAACTCGGCCAACAAAGACGTTCCCGCATCAAGACTATAATTAAGAATAAGCGTAAAATTTTCGACCTTTTTTTCTAACTACAATTTACTCCATGTAAATGGAATATAATTTGGACACCCATATCTGATGACCGGCTTTAAGCAAACATAACTTGGTTGACGCAATCGCAGGCCGAGCGCACTAAGCCACTATGCTACCATCAACCTGGCCCCTTTTCTCTTTATAGTCATAATCAAAAATAATATAATAATTTTCATTTACATACCTCTCTCGACCGTTTTGCTCTGGGTTCCGAAATTTCATCCCTGTCCGATTTCTCTTCTTTGGACGCCTCTTCTTTCTTCTCCTCCTTCTTATCGCTATTCTTCTCTTTCTTATCTTTCTTTTCAGGCGTACTTAAACTTTCCGTGTTGCCTTTACTGTCTTCTGTATCATTAGATTTCTCAGACGAATCTTTATTATTCGTATCGTTTACTGTAACTTCTTTATCTGCTCCTTTGCTCTTGTGATCTTCTTTTGTTTCCTTCTCACTGACATCTTTTTGAACCTTGTCTTTGCCATTTTTTTCCTTCTCATTTTTCTCTCCTTTGCTATTGCTACCTTTTTCTGCGTTTTCTTTATGATTCCTATTCTTATCCGTGGTGTCTTTGCTACTTTTGTCTACAGATTCGTTGCTTTTATCTGAAGGTTCGTTGCTTTTGTCTTTTTCTGCTTTTTTGCTACTTTTGTCTACAGATTCATTACTTTTATCTGCAGGTTCTTTGCTTTTTTCTTTTTCTGCATCTTCTGTGTCATTATTTGTCTGATCATTGTCTACTTCTTTATCGCTCTTGTCGGCTTCCTCAGCCTCTTTATTCGTTTCTGGCTCTGCAACTTGGGTTTCCTTCTCAACATCATTTTCGACAACTTTTTCAACGCTGTTTTGAATCGGTTCTTCTTCGACGTCGGACTTTTTGGATTCTTTCGGCTTTTCTTTTTCTTTTTCCTTGTCTTCTTGGGGTTGTTTTCTAGTTCTCTTAAGGGCCGGTTTGGATGGTGTGCTGTTCGCCTGTTTCTTGCCTTTAGCTGCAACAGAAGTGAACTAAGTAACTAAAATAAACTATTAAGAAAGACTCCCTATACTGTAAAACTGGTAAATTTTAATCTTTTTTTATTAGCTTCTAAAGGCTGGACGTTTTACCACAATCTAGGCTGTTGTAAAGCGATGAGGCCTAAGACAGTACACGCTCGCCTAGAAGAGGCTTGTTCACTCTGGCCTTCAGTTCGCCTAGTGAAAGCTTACGCCTTGTCTGGTCGTACGGTAATGGAAAAGGGCAAGAGGGGCGGGGTCAAATTATCTTAAATTATTACCCCAATAAGATGAAAAATATAAATTTACGTTATATATTTTTTTTGTAATTTCCATATCATAAACTTTATTGAAAATGAAATTAAATATTCAGAACATACTACACTAAATAATAATATGTGACTATGATAATATGACTCGACTCTACCAGGATTAGATTTCGGCATTACTTGGACGAAAGCCAAACCAATCAAATAGGTCATCATCAAGGGGACTATCGTATCTTTTGCCTGCAATTTGTATTACTATGTGTAGGTATTATACCTGGAGTGGATTTCTTCTTAGAACTGCCGTCATCTTGGGCCTCTTCATCATTGGCAGCGTCTATCGCCGACTTCATTGTGTTGGACGAGGGCATTGTGAGCTCTATGAAGGAAATATACAACTATAAATAATGTCCAATATTATATCAGTACATTGTATACACACATACAATCACGCCTTTTCCAAAGTAGCAAAGGAGTATTAACACCTACATTCGAATAAGCCCATAGAGATTCACCATGATCATTAATCTGCTAATTCTGTTCCAATCCAATTTGTTAACGGAAAAGTAAACAAATCTTAATAGATATTTCTATTGCAATTATTAGGAGTAAATTATTTCAATTATGTTAGATTGCATGGGAAACGGTTTTTTTATAAGGCTGAGCGTTCGACCACAATCCCGCCTGATGGAAAACGATGATAAAGCCTAAATAGTACACGCTCGCCTAGGAGATGCATGTTCACTCTGGCGTCGAAGATATCCAGAATTTACTGATCCGCGAACTCACCTAGTGGTTCATGAACCAGCTCCAATAGTTCATCTGAGCTCAACTTGGCTGTGGCCTTCTTGAATTGCACAACTCTATCCGAGAAGAATTCCCAGAAGGAAAGCCCGTCGGGAATCGTGAACAAAACCTGCAATTAAATATCATTTAGTTTGTGTTAAGTGTACTCTACAATATAACTGAGTTAATCCCTAGAAGTGTCGCAATAGTCGACTACGGGAGATTGCCGGATGTAGACAAGGTAACTAATCTTGGCGCAATGGTGGAGGGCAAACCACCAACAACAGCACACCCAAAGAGGGTTGTTGTTAGGCAGCCGGCCGGCTATAAAACTTTGAGCAATATGGGTTGGAATTTTGGAATGCTGTCATCCCAATCACTCTCTCCGTTACTTTGCTATACATTCATTCATCAAACCCTGCGTGATGGATATGAATCAAAAGGGAGTGGATGGCTTGATGACATACCGGAAAGGTGTTAGTGATAAATGAATGTATAAAAAAGTTATGAAAAGACCATGTCAAGAGACCGACGACCAACAATCCAATCTACACTGCTCAAGGTTTTGGCTTAGTATTTACAGCCGGTCGCCTGCCTGACGCCAACCGCCTTTGGGTATCTATTACTCAAGAAAAATGACATATTAAATAAAATACTAATAATCATACGGAGTCCACTCGGATCAGCAGAAAGCACTTTACGCATTAAAGATTAGTCTTGATGCAGGGATCAATGTTACCGCATCCAGACTGTAATTTTTCAAACTCTTTCGGACCTATTTTGTTTGTAATAAACATTAAACCAAAACAATACCTTGGCATTATTATACAGTGTCTCTGCCTGTTTCCTGATTTTGTGAGCCTGTTTGCTGAACTGTAAGGCGGCGCTCTCGCTGAGGTCCCAAGATGGCGTGTTGCCGACGTAGGCGCGCATTCGCTTGACCGTCTCTAAGCAGGACGGGTGCTTCAGCAGCATGAGGGGCTTGACGTCTAATTCTGAAAAAGGAAAAAAAAAACAATACAAATACACTTTATTGCTCACTTGGACAATACTTAGACAATAACAACAAATTACAGGACCGATTTACACACAGGACAAAACAATAGGCGGCCTTATTGTTAAGAAGCAATCTCTTCCAGGCAACACATGTATGAAAACGGGTGCATGAAAGTGTGAAAAAAAATATTTTGTTTATCATCCACTTGCTTTCCTCTTTTTCCCAGTCTGTCTAAATATATTTTAAGCTTGTTTTAGTAATATACCGATAAATTATACATGTTCACGCTGGGACACGGGTCTTCCCTATGGATGGAAGAATATAGGGAGATTGGGCCATAACCCACCACGATGGCCAGGGCGGGTTGGTTGGTATATTAACGACTGCAGATGCAGCCGGGACCAACGGCTTAACGTGCCGTCCTTAGCACGGAGGAACTCGAGATACAAAATTTTTGGTTACCCATCCAATGACGGGCCTTAGCGAACATTGCTTAGTTTACGCAATCGCAGGCCACGCGCGCTATGCCACTGCGCTAGCGAGCTCCTCCTATGTAGTACATAAAATATAAATCATAATGAATCTAGCCGGTCAGTGATGTCGTTTGACCAATATGAACAGCGACCTAACTCTGCAAGCCGATTGCAATCGTCTTAGTCTACCAGTCACTCTCACTCATTAGGTATGATAGCAACGTTTGAGAGAGATGGCAACACAAAACCGATTCCAATATTTAAAGAGTAGTCCCTCAGAAGAGGAAGCATACTACGCCGACCCCAGATAACTTGGGCCCAGGGCGGGAAGACAATGAAACTTCATCCAAACTCACCCATGAGGTCATCAAGCAACTTGAGACAAAGCTCCGTGTCGGCCTTCTCTAGGCACAAGCACGTCTTAATCTTAGCGTCCAACTCGATTAGCTTCATCTCCGTCTTCAGAAACTGAACGCGAGATTTCTTCTCGTCTGCAAAATATAAATGTTATTGTCTTTTAATTAAATTTACATACATATTTAGGGTTAGCAATTGTTATAAAATAATCATCATCGCCCACTGCTGGGGCCTTCCCTATGGATTGAAGAATATAGTGAGAATGGGCCATAACCTGAAGGAATTCCCCGCCATAACGCAAATATTGCTTAGTTTACGCAATCGTAGGCCTGCCTGTACCTCACTAAAAGACTAGATAACTCAGATTTTTTTTTTATACCTAAGCTTTTAGAGGATGGCGAAATGGTCTTCTAGCCTTGCTAACATTTGCTGAGAAGGTTTCTCTATTACAAGTATGTTCCGATGGAGGTCCCACTGCCACGGACAGACTCACAGTGAGATTTCTACTAATATAAAGGTCTAGCCCACTAGACCGGACCGATTCGAATTCAGTGCCAGAGAGCGTTGTACTTTATAAAAGTAAGAAAAATAAAAGTATGAATAAATAGTATGAAAGAATAATTTATTGCATACGGTTACGGTCATGGTATGGTACGGTGTAGTCGGCAAAGACCTTTAAGTAGTATTCTGCAGACTTACCGGTTTCCCTCTCCTTGTCCAACGCCGCCTTCTCTTCGTCAGTCAAGTTAAGGTCCATGACAAGTTGGGCGGCCACCGACTGAGGCGTTATCTGACCACGTTCTGCAATTTCAAATATATCAATAAATTTTAACATGGAGAAAATCTCCTCGGGGCAAAAATATTTTCCTCTCGCTCTAACTGCCACTAATTGCCGAGGCAAAACACTGTCAAGTGGTAGGGAGAGATTTTGTCTACGTCCCGTGCTCGGCCTGCCGGGGTACCCAGGCTAAAAACACTTACAGCCGTACTCAGTCAGACATGACTTTAAATGAAAGGGTTCCTTAACGTGCTTTTTATCAATTCAAAACTAGTCGCTATTCTTGCCAAGACTATGGTCTATTTCAAATGTGTAGCGATAACATTTAATTTTTTCGTGCAAATTTAGGATAACATTTAATTTTTTTCTAATCTCAATATTATTTGTACTAAGGGCCTTTTTCACAATCGACGGGTAAGTTCTGAATAGCTTACTTACCACTTTAATTGACATAAATTTTATATTCAAATGATACTCAAATGATCTGCCAAATAAGCTATCCAGAACTTACCCGTCGATTGTGAAACAGGCCCTAAGATAAAATTATAATTTTTGTCACCCATCCAATGACCGGCCCCAGAGGACTGCTTAGTTGACGCGATCGCAGGCCGAGCGCGCTAAGCCACTTCGATGTCGAGTTTATTTCAATACAAAAGGCACTCATTAATGTTTCTTACAAATTACTCATATCAAAAGACACTATACCTAGCTGCAGTTTCAAGGTGACAGAGTTGGCAGCGGCCTGCTTGTCCCACGAGAGGCGGGCGGCTTCGTTTTTGAAGGAGGTCGGCCTCGATTGGAACAGCTTAACGCCCACGTACTGGCCGGACGGCAGGTACGTGATCAGTATGTTGTCTTTCTCGGCGTCACCTGTGGAACATTGTTCTACACTGGTACGTGTGTCAAAGGCGGCCCCCACAGAATCTTATGCAACACGAATTCTACGTTGGGACTCAGGCTACATGTAACGGTCGTAGTGCCGTCGGAAAGTAGAATTCGTGTTGCATTACACGTTAGATTACATTACACGTTACACTCGCCTGGATCCGGCTTCACCAAAAATGGTTGGGTAGTAAGAAAATTCGGGTTGGCGATGGTGAGTGTTGACTAGTTGCAAAGGGGCCCCGTAAACCTATACATTGGTCACAAATCCCAGACACTGCTACCGACCTCTCTGCCACACTATGGTGGACCCAGCGCCCGCACGGTGAATCCATAGAATTAGCATTCCATCTATTGTCTCTTACCGATTACTGCTATACACAAATGAAATACATACATACATAAATCATGCCTATATCCCCGAAGGGGCAGGCAGAGATGAACTAGCACCCACGTTTCGCCAACTATGTTAGGTACCATGTAATAGGTGGCGAGCCCATAGCCATCTATCGGGCACATAAAATCGCAGTATATTGCTAGGTGGTATAAGAGGAACGCTGCTGCGCATTACTCATTGCTATCTTTACCCTTAGTCGGCTTGTACGATACCCACGGGAGATATGGGGGTGGTGACAATTGTATTCTGCTCTGCCGTCACCACACGGGACCACAAAAATGAAATGGGTTCACAAAAATTTACATGTATATCACCAGAACTATAGATTTTGGAAGGTGTGGTTTGAATAATAATAATAATAAATATTTTTACACTTACACCTATCATCTAGCCCAAAGTAAGTAGCCTAAGCACTTGTGTTATGGATACTAGATGACGGACATATTTCATATATAATTATGTATATAAATGATGAAAATATACTACATAAACATATACACAACCATGACTCGGGAACAAACATTTGTGGTCATCACAAAGTTTGCCCCTACCAGGATTCGAACCCGGGACCTCTTGGCCAATACCCAGCGATCTGAGCATTCGACCAAGCCGGCCGTCGTTCCATGTAAGGCGCGTATTATTATTAATTATATTTTTCCATGTAAAAATATAAATAATAATAATCACCCTATAAGATTATTGTTCTCAGGCATGCCCGATGATTTCGGGTACTCGAGCCATAGCCTTTTTTTACATACTTTCATTTTGATTATGCCGTGTGGTGGCAGAGCTGAATACAATTTTCACCACCCTAATCTCCCCCGTGGGTGTCGTACAGGGCGACTAAGGATAAATCAGCGATGAGGAATGGGCAGCAGCGTTCCTCTTTTACCACCTAGCAATGTACCTACTGCGACTAGTTGTGTAAAAATATTTATTTATTTATTATTATTTAACTGAAATATAGCGAAACGTGGGTTGATACACCTCCGGCTACCCCTTTGGGGATGTATGTACGTATATTCTGTACGAGTTTCCATTTCCGTATTTGTTTCTTCCTATCACCGTGGGTTGCCTGCAAGAGATTGCTTTTTAGCAATAAGGCCGCCTATTGTATTTTTCTGTTTCAATGTTTCTTTTTTGTATGTGTTTATGTGTGCAGTAAAGAAAATTTTATGTGTGTTTATTTATTAATAAGAAAAAGATAAGTATCATGTTAATATTCTGTTTATTACCAATACACTGGGATTGCATTACAATTATATATCTTCTACAACTAATATTGCAATGAAAAAAGTAAATGTGTTCACGTTTCTATTTCCCTTTGTTAATTTTAGCACGTCGCAGGTTGTTCTCTTGGGGATACATTTTCAGAATTTTGTCGCAAGTGAGTCTGCTTTCGTCTGTCTCTTCTACAGCAACGTAAGAAGTCTTGGCCAAATCGGAATATTTCAGATTGAATCCAACGTCGCCGTTTGCGAGAGACATGCCGACCGGTTTTAATGTTTTATCAATCGAAAAATCACGGAACAGACTCAAATAGTCCTCCCCCTCTGGTATCTTGTGAGCGGGTTTTTCTTCGAAACTCTTCTCGTCCAGATCTTTGTAAACTTTCAGGGAGGCAACGGAGCAAAACGATTGAGTTTTGGACATACTCTTAACACTACATCGGTCCGAATTCTGAGTGTCAGGCATGACAACATCTTCGTCGTTTATCAAGTTAACCGAGTTATAAATCAAGCCGGCCATTGTACTCTTAGCTGTGGATTGTGTGATAAAATCTCTTTGTCGAACTAGTGCATTATCATCCATGTAATAGTTAGCGACGTTGAAGACATTGAAATCACTAAGTCGAGTTTCTTTTTCGAACGCCAAACTACCATGTCCGTCATCACCACAGATACCACCATCCGATATTTGACATTTCGAAGTCAAATCATCGAATGTTTCATCGAAATTTGTATCGATTTGGTGCAAATTAATCTTAGGAACATCGACGTTCGCAGTAACATTTTCAATATTGTTAGACACTTTAGTGGGCGGTATGAATTTCTTTGGCTTTGTAGAGACACTGTTTGGTGGTTTCTTTATACCGAAAGTGGGTTTAATTATTAAGTTCATCTGAGAATCATTAACCGGCGTTATTGTTGTGTTTAAAGCCACTGAAAATAACGATAAAGATGCATTAAGATTTGAAAGTCGTAGTTTGCGAGAGAAAATAAATTAACATCATTTTTATGTATACCCTGTTGTGACGGCAGAGCAGAATCAATTTAGGTACGTGCCCGATAAATGGCAATAGACTCACATATGTATAGTTCTCGCAATAGAACAAAATTATAATAATTGTTGCAATTAACAATGGTTTAATAAATGATGTACTTTTTATTTCATTTGTCAAATATTTATAGTTATTGTTTTATGCACCTAAATAGCTGAAGATCAGTAAAAATCCTTGTTACAATATTTTTTCTTTTGGAAAATATTTAAATTCACCTCTTTTGTTGAAAATTTATACATTATTACAGTTAGGTGTTTATGAACATTTACGTAATTATAAGCGCACTTACCAGGATTTGAATTGTTAAACAATGAATCATTACAAACATTCTGTTCATACTTTTCTAAGCAATTATCAATGTTAAAATCTTCATATTGGCTAAACAAATCTTTGTTGAATAAATCTTCCATTATTTTAAGTAAAATATTTTAAAGTGTATTTATTTTTAACAGGAGCTAATACCGCGAAACAGAAAATTTGTTTGAATTTGGAACGTTGTATAGTTTGAAATTTTTCTTATGCACTTTTTTAATCATTTAGAAAGGCAAAGGAATCAATTTTCATAAAATCAACAATGGTTGATAATAACAGTAGGCATCGTTTGTAAGTCTGATTAAGTTTTTATATTTTTAATATAGCTTAGTGAAACGTAAAAACATATCGGTAACCCGGTATTTAAATATTTTCATGACTATCTTTCATATGCAAATAGAATTAGATATTTTTTTAATATCAAACTCATTAAATCGTACTAAATGTTATAGAATAAAATTTAAAGAATTAATTAAATAAATAATCATATTTAACTCTTATTCCTCTTTAGTCCCCAATTTTATGTTGTCTAAATAAATTAAAAAATGGTTGTCAGATGTGGTGTTCACCAATCCTAAGTTCTGGTGATAAAACTACTAACCAAAATAAGCTTATTAATAAGTAATATATGAACTTAAATCATTATAACATAATTAACTATTATTGTGATAATTACCTTGCTTGAATGGTTCCTTCAGATCCTCCAATTCAGACTGAAAGTAAAAACAATTCAAACGATCAGATAGATGGGAAACAAGACTGAGAAAACATGACATCTTTTTAGAAGTACATTTTAGTAGATTATATACCAAGTGCGATAAACCAAAGAATGTCTCAGATAGCAAGAATTTGAATTCGATAAATATGCGATCTGAAGCTTTTTTTATTGCTCAAGGTTTTAGCTGACATTTCTCTTTCTCAAACATTAAGCTGCGAAACGTGTTTTAATATTTAATATTATAAGTTAGCAATATTCACAAATATGCATAATAAAATACCACTAAATAAAATAACGGATGTTCATTATAAAAACATTTTATTACAACTTTCACAGAGTAAATATAATACTGGCATTTTGTAACAATTTGATTTTATGTACCTGTACAAAACATGACAGATTAAAAATGCACAATATTTCTGAATATTAATTTCAAAACATGAACGGTTTTTACAACTGTATAACATCAACCCTTCAACTAAATATAGTTAACCCTTCAATACAATTTCATGTTGAATAACAATAATAAATATACATTATTCTTCCATGCTGGCCTGGGAGCGAAATAATTTATCGCTCCAAGGTCAGCATTTATAAAACGCCAGCGATTAACCACGGGTGTAGTAAAAGTCGAATAACGGCGCTTCCCAATATTCTATCAATAGTTGAAGATAGACGTACTAAAGCTTGGTTGCTTAGCAACTTCTGTTATTTACCGTAATATAACAAAAATGCCAGGCGCCTAAACTTTAGTAACCTTACTTTTAACTGTAGATAGAACATTGGGACCCGTCGTAAGGGAGATTACTCGGTGTACACAAATAGCACCTTTCATACCTTTCGTAGCTCTCCTTTCCATAACTTTTAGCATACACTCAAAACGTTAGTGGCACCTTACTGGTATCATAAATTAAATGGTAATAATCAAAATGGAGTGGACAACTTGAAGTCCTTTTATAATATTATATTATTTTTATAACAATCCTGTGCTTTTTTTTAATAGTTTTAAAGAGATTTTTGGATCTTTAATCTTTATACTGGAGCATATTCTGAAGGATTTCTAAAGCAAGTCTCAGTGCCGAAGTACCAAGGAACTTTGAAATTGACTGTGCCTGTTTCCTATATTACAGTTTATACTTAGTACCTATAATGACAATGATAGATGGATTTGGTTGTAAACTATTTTGAACCGTATCGTGCACTATTTTGAGATCTAAGGTTCATTAACAGTAACTGAAGAGAGAGCGTTTAGATGGACAATTTCGAATATCTCCACCCGTAATTGCCAGTAGGTACATCATGAATCGGTCAAATGAATTTAACAAAAAATCTCGCATGTCTTGGTAAACTAAAATTAAGCATTTATTTAAAATGTACTTTACATTCAAACTCAAGAACGATAGTACTCATTTTAATATTGAGTACAACATTTTATCAAGGTCATAATATATAAACTTTTTATTAAATTCATATAGAACAGAGTACGCATCAACTCTGCTCTGAGAATAGGTTTTTAATATAGCACAAAACCGACGAATAGACAACGCTGCGCGCATGGTGATCCGTCCATTCGTCAGTTTTGTGCCAAAATGATCGCTATCCTCTATGACCGTAAGTATCCATTTCAATTGGCAAATAAGACACCACCATACCGCTCTTAGTATCAAATTATTATTATATGTTTCCTCATAGTATCTCACATACCTGAGTGACTGCATTGTAGAGTTTCGCGGCAGGCTTCTCTTTGGGTGTCTCTTTCTCTTTGGCTGTCTCTTTCTCCTTCTCACTCTCTTTCTCGGGTACGGGAGAGGCACCACGGCGTTTTTTCGGCAACGGTGAAGGCAGAGTTGCATTCTCCTCAATCTGTTCGTCCATATATCTGTAAGGTGAAAATAAATAGCTTGATTTCATCTTAAACAACATAGCACACCATTCGGTTACTGCTGAAGAAGACTTACCCGCGAATACATAAACCCTACTCAAATTTTGAGCACAGAAGTGGACAATAACTGTCAAAATTTGTATGGATTTTTTTTTTTTTTTTGAATGGACCTAGGCTGTTGGCCGAGAGGCCTTTACAGCATCTACCGGGTTTTTTGGGGAAGGCGAAGACCTTGACCTAAAGCCAAACGTGTCCTCAAGCCTTGCAGTCGAGCACTCCCTGTGAGTGTGCCTTCACAGCAGGCGTCCCCCGTGTGGGGACGACATCTCCCGAGGGAGGTATACTGCCGCGGAGAGCCTCGCAGGGCGCCCGAGTCGGAGCTTGGATCGGCAGGCCTGAGGGTGCCTCTAAAGGCGCGGACCTCGGCTCAGGCGTGCCGTGTAGTGGGGGGAGGGGGCGAGAAGCGCCCAGGGACACGAGTGTACCTGGTAAAGCGCCTTGTGTGTAGACCGGGTCTTCGCACTCTTATACGACGAGTGCGGTGTGTAGGAAGGGTGTGTGTGGTGTGTTCGGCTCTTTGATTGGCCTGTGTGATTGAGTCATCCGGATCGATGAGAACGTTTTTGGGCCTACGGAAGGCCCGCCCTACATTGGGCAACGGAGAATAATCCGCCGCTTGGACTACCAGCGGGTTTGGGTGGTGGGGAGCATTGTTAAAGAAACGCCTCGAAGCGTTCTTCATGTACTGCGCTATGGTTGGGAGATCGAAATCGCGGTGTAGATCTACGTTTCGCATGTACCATGGGCACCCGGTGGCCATACGTAGAAAGCGATTTTGAATGACTTGCAGCCTTTTGATACGCGACGGGGCTGCATGCGCGAATACTACACTAGCATACGTCATGATTGGACGGACGCAGACTTTGTAAAGTGTCAACTTATTTCTAAGTGACATTTTACTCCGCCTGCCTAGAAGATGGTAGAGCCGTCCGAGCACAAAGTATGCCCGGTTTCTGACCGTGTCTATGTGCGATGCGAACGATAACGAGGGGTCTAGCGTGACGCCCAGATATTTGACCCTCCTTTTCCAAGGAATCGGTTGGCCAAACAGGGTGACTGGGGGCAGAGTGGGGGGCAGACGCCCACCCCGATTAAAGTACATGGCTGCACTTTTATCGGGGTTGACCTCTATCCTCCACTTGCGGAACCATTCGCCCAGGGCGTTCGCGGCTATCTGGAGTTTACGTACGACAAAGTTGCGGTTGCGGAAGGACGTGAAAAGGGCGGTGTCGTCCGCGAAAAGCGCGAGTTCGACGCCCGGAGTGCGCGGTATGTCGTTGACGTATAGTGAAAATAAGAGCGGGGCGAGTACGGAGCCTTGCGGGACTCCGGCACGTATCGGATGGTAATTTGTATGGAAAAACGTCAATTTTGACAATGCATACTTAAATTTTAAGCAGAATTCAAACTATGAGTAGCGTTTTTGTATTCGGGGCTAGTGAAATAAAAATACGTTTGGTTGTTTTAATTTGGTGCTGTGTGGTGACGGCAGAGCAGAATATGCTTGTCACAACAACGCGACTAAGGGTAAAAAGAGCGATGAGTAGCAGCGTTACTCTTATAAATTCTAGCAATATACTGTGATTTACGTACCCGATAGATGGCAAAAAGCTCGTCCACTATTAAATGGGCCCTAACATAATTGGTGAAACGTGGGTGATAAATATAAGGATATCTTCGGGTATAAATAGGCGTGATATAAATGTATGTATATTTTTCGTTTCGTCGCCATTAAGGTAGGCAAAGGGAAACAGTTCATACAGCCCCGTATTTCATCAATTTAGTTTTAGTCATGAATGTAAGACATACTGCTCCGAAAATATTTTGTGACGGACGGTGTCCGAAGAAGAATGTTGACATGTCAGTCAAAATCGCAAATACGAGAGCAACCTTCAGCTCATTATTTCGGCTGTGACATGTTAATTTACGGACCCAATCGCACGAGTGACCAATTGCTTTGTAGCCAACGCCATAATGGATCCGACTCTATAATTCATTAACCATAGAGGCTGCATATTATTACAAATAAGGGGTATACAACGTAAAAATAAAACTACCTTTTAGGCCTTATCTTCCTTCCGCTTCTGCTGATGATCTCCTCCTCCTTTTTCTCTTCCTCTTCGTCCTTAGACTCTTCTTTCCTAGCCTTGCCCTTGGGTGTCTTCGGTTCTTTGCCCTTGGCTGGTGTTTTGGGTACATCGGCAGCTTTTGATTTTTTTCCTTTCTGTAAACATCCAATATCATTTTTATATATTCGAAAAGATTTTAGAAATTGACAGCACAACAGAATATAATCGTCAACTCCCAATTTCTCCCGCGGCTGTCGTTTAAGGAAACTATTAAAGGTTCTCGATAGAAGGCTAGGCTCACCTTCTATTACATGGTACTAATCACAATAATTGGCGAAATGTATGTGAATACCCCTTGGGGGATACACACATACATACATAAATCACGCCTATATCCCCGAAGGGGTAGGCAGAGGTGAACTAGCACCGTCGTTTCGCCAATTATGTTAGGTCCCATGTAATAGGTGGGGAGCCTATTGCCATTAATCGGGCACAAAAGTTGCAGTACATTGCTAGGTGGTATAAGTGGAACGCTGCTGCCCATTCCTCATCACTGATTAATCCTTAGTCGTCTTGTACGACACCCACGGGAGAGATTTGGGGTGGTGCCGTGTGGTGACGGCAGAGTAGAATACAATTGGTATTCTACTCTGCCGTCACCACACGGCACCTTGGGGGATAGGCATGACATAATTATGTATATGTTTTGACGCAGTTCGCAATTGTTCTTTGGATTGGATATAATATTAGGGCGTTTTTCAAAAAAGATGTACATGTGGCGAACAAAAACAGATTTTTGTATTTTAAAAATTTTACTTTGATTTATTATCTCTTTTGATAAAATACTCTCAAAACTAGTTGAGAATAAAAAAAATACTTCGGTATTATGAAAAACAACTGGAAAATCCTAATTTTTATGAAAAAGTTCATAGGAAAATGTTCCGGTTCGTCACAAACTAAACATGTATATAGTAGTATAGTATTATATATATAGTATTATTTAGCCTTATTTTAGCCTTGAACTCATTAATATAATTAAAAACATTTCTTTTCGAATTCAAGAAATGTTTTTAATTATATTTATGAGTTCAAGATACGCCTGTAGAGCATAAAACAGTGACACTGTTTAGTTAATATAATCTTACCTGAGACTCTTTACCAGTTTCTACAATGTAGGTGGGACATGGATATTTCTATTTTTTTTTGCTGATAGTTTTATGATATTTCAATAATGATAAATGGGTTGCATATATTAGTCACTTTTGTAACTTAAATGTATAATTATTATATATACATGCAGTTTATTTGGGTACGGTGCATATAAAAAATATAAAAAATAAACTAAGTATAGGACACCCCAAATTCGTAAATGTACATCTTTTTTTAAAAACGCCCATTAATTAATTGCTGCTGACCAAAAATTATTTTTACATCTTCCTTGACTTGGCTGTATTATCAGTCATAATTGATAAAATAAAATTTATTGAATTAAAATAAAATAAAATTTAATGAGCATAATAAGCCACTGTCCATATATTCATTCATCTATAATAGGGACATGCATGTGCTGAAACATTGGGAATATTAAAAGATTTCTGATGCTGTTAGTTTTGTACTTTGGTAAGGTAAAGTAACCTATTTATCAACTCTTAAGAACTCCAATTATATTTTTTTATTGTTACAATGTTGTTAGTTACATGTCATTCTATAGTTTTAGTATGTGTTAATTTGGCAATGAAGGGAATGTGAGGGACATTCCCATCATTTTCTGTATATTAATGACAGGTTTAGTTTACCTTTCCCTCATCAATAACAAGAGCCCCTGTTTCATCAGAATCGTCTACAGCGCCATCATTCTGTGTTGTGTTTGCAACTGACTGTAACAATGTCATTATTATCTATATTTATTATATATTTTTGTATAGTGACACTGTAATAGAATAAAGTTTGATCAATTTAAATCCCCATGAATTGATTGAACAAATTATAACCATAAGTATCCTTCTTATGTGCAACAAATTGTGTTGGTAATCCACTATGTTGCCATGGCAATGGTGATAACTATATCATTATGTATATGATTTAACAACATGGTAACAAATGATTGTTTGCTTATTTCACCACTGTTAAGTGTTTTCTTATAAACATACACAATTATTATTGTTTTTTGCAAAGCCACTGACGGTTCCGAATTCAGCTAGGTTTAAAAACAATACCAAGTTTCCAAAACCACACAATTTCAAAGGCAGAAAGCCATCAAAAACTGAAAGATATAAATGTCTGTCTTTTCTCTGATCTCTCTGATCTTTTTCTTGGTAATAATTTTTCAACATATCTAAAGTGTTCAAATAAAAATTAAAATAATTATGTCTGTCTTCTCGACAAACTTCTGCATTGACTCAATGTAAAAGTTTTGGCTAAAGACAAAATTAATATATAGGATCGTCTAGTTAGAACCCAAATAACTGAAATTGAATTCCAGACAAAGTTTTAAGACAATCCATACAAGTTAATACTTTAAAACTCAATGTGGGCTACTGTTTTGTGCTATGTCCTATGACAGCAAGTAGCAAATATATAAAACAAATAAATCAAAATACTGGAATCAATAAATTGCCCGGTGTAGACCAATAAGCACTTTGGGGCACCCATACAGTGCAAGCGCAAACTAGCAACAACAGCATACCCAAAGAGGGTTAGTGTCAGGCAGGCAGCCGGCAGTAAAACCTTAGTCAAAGCATTGAGCAGTTTGGACTGGATTGTTGTCATCCTAAACACTACCTCATTGAGTTTAGGAAGCAACTAGAACATGTACTCTCTGATCAGATTGCCCCACTTGAAAAGGAGAGCAGATTTATATTGCATTTAAAATTGAATCTAAAATGACATGAGGTTTATTTTTACATGTCATTGTATTTGCTGTGAGCGGCTTTCAAACATTTCAATACCAATATAATCGAAATTAATGAGCGACCTTATTTCAATGACACAAAACTTTATTTTAAACAAGTTCAAAATGTGCTCTTCTCTCCGAGCCTGTTTTTGTGACCGCTTTTTACACTAACCTCATCTGCAATCGTCTCATCAGCAGTTGTATCTGCGATTGCTGAATCATCCATAGTGTCATTTGCTGTATCATTTGCAGTGTCATTAGCCACATCCATGGGTTCCTGTGATTTAGAAATATATTATTTTATTTTTTGCTGTGTGGTGACAGCAGAGTAGAATACAATTGTGGCAGGGCAGCAGCATTCCTTTTAAACCACCTAGCAATGTACTGCGAATTCTGTGCCCGATAAATGGCAATTGACGTAATGTGGGTGCTAGTTCACCTCTGCCTACCCCATTGGAGATATAGGCGTCATTTGTATATGTATTTTATCATTATTATGTTAAGACCCTCACCAAAACTCATATGGGAAAATTAAAGGTATGTCAAAACGCAATAAAGAGGAGCATGTTAGGAAAAATTAAAACTAACAGAATAAGAACAAATACCATAAAGGAACGCACTAGACAGGAAGATGTTATTACAACGATCAAAAGATTAAATGGAAATAGACAGTACACATTATTAGAGGAACAGACTAGTGGAATAAGACCATTTATTCACTGGTACCCTAAAAGTAAGATAAGGAAAAGACGTAAGCCCTTTAAGCACTGGGCTGATGAAATCAAAGCAACAAAATTTTTATTTTATTATATGGAGACAGTTGGGAGAGACTAGTGTCTTTCGTAAGCCTGAGATATGTATATGAATGATCCATATTTTTATATGTTTAAAATGTATATAAACATAATAACATTACCAAATTTAAAAACTGTCTAAACATTCTTACATTTTAAACAATATTATAAAATTAATACAATAATTATGAATAATTCAAAAAGCACATACCCCCACCAAACCACCGATAACTTGCTCCAATGGCACATTATTTGCAAAGTCATATTCAATTTGTTTTACTCCATCATTGAAATCACGTCGTTTCACTGTCTTTGTCAAGAATTTGTCTTTATTTTCTGCATAATCAAATATCATGTTAGGTGATAGATTTGCCCTGAAAATTTAAATAATAATAATAATGAACATAGGACACTAATATATTATTGGGAGATAGGGGCAGAAGTGACATATTATCTCTATATATGTGATAGAGTAAATGTCCAAGTCTAAGAAATGTAAATATTTTCATGTGCATTTAATTTTTGGTAGCAATTGCTACGTCTATTGTACTGTTTTTTTTTTAAGTATTATGGTTAAAAACACAAGCTCATAAGGCTGTCTATGATGGTCTTCCAATTACCAGGGTATTATTGATCAACAAACAAAATTATATCGTTGAAAAAAAAAAAATAATAGCATGCAATTTACTTTAATATTGATAAGACAGGAATTCCACATCCTAATGATAATATACTGGAATATAGTAAAAAATAACTAGGTACTAAAATAAGTAGCTTATTTCTGTGTAATAGAAGAATCAATAGAATAATATAATTTAAAGCAAATACTGACTTTGTAATATGCCTTAATATGTTGACAAGGAAGTGTTCTTCTCTAATTGACAATAGGCATTATTTTGTTTCATTTAAATTAGAGTATAACTTAAGAGGACATTACTATTTAGGTGACAGACAACATAATAGTTAATGGTGAGCAACATATCTTTAATAGTAATATATAACTTTCGCGTTGCATCATTAATCTGGTATAATGAAATTGGGTCTATACACGGAATAAACATTGTAAATATATTGCGATATATATACCTTAACCTGACGTTTCGGTTGCCTTGTTGCGATATATACAACGTTGTTGATATATTTACAATGTTTATTGCACATATAGACCCAATTTAATTATACCCGATTAATATCTTTAATATATTTACTTAAAAGAATATGAAAGTTACTGCAGTTTGTACTATACAATTTCCTGACACTATACAAAGGAGTATGCTCACCCCATACTAGTGCTGCAGAATCTGGGTGCATACATATTTATCACAAGTACCTACACTGAGTAATTAACTGAGTTTTAAAATATAATTTTAAATTATAAATTTGGGAATTTTGCAGGGATTTCTAACTAAGCTAACCAAACAATTTCTGTAGTAGGAAGGTACTTACGTTTCTCCAGTTCCATAGAAATATACGAAATATTTCTTGCCATTCAATTTTTGAACCTTAAACAAAAGACAAAAAGAGGTCATGATAAAGAAAACAGCCATACATGTAAATACATATCATTAATAATTGAAAGTATGGTAATGCATAAAAGAAAGCATGGCATAACAATCCTCCGTATTAAATACCTATATCCATCCATAAGAGCATCAAAGACGCGTTGACAAGGGGAGTTATAATCGAGACTAACTGATTTACTATTCCTACGACATTAAACACTTTACTTCCACAGAACTAAAATAGCGTCATTTGTTAAAACATTATCCACAAGTAAAAAATTTAATAGCACATCACGAATGTGATAAATTTGATGTTTTGAATCAGTTCGTTTAATGTCTTCCCGCGCAAGTCCTATTAGACTTAAATTGCATAATTTTCAAGCTAATTATGCCAGTTTCTAAGGTATTAGGCACTTACCCTGGCTGGCCATGCTGGATATCCTTTAACTTTGGCGAAAATAAAGTCGCCTGATTTGTATTCCTTCACTTTTTTGCCCATTTCCAAGGAACGCCGCAAACAAAAATGTAAATTCTTCAAACACTACCAACGCAATGAGAGGGAATGCAATGCACTGAAATAACAAAATCCAATACACAATTACTAACACCTTGCGACTTTCAATAAATGTTAAATTATTTATATTTTAATTTAAATTAATATAGAAAAGACGCCAAGATAAGAAAATAACCTAAAATCCTTACCGCGGCAAAGGAATGACGGAAAAGAAATAAACATGGCGTTGCTTTGCTTGGTCTTGCCATATTTTTCATTTAACCCATTAACACTTGGCTGTACTTTTGAACGATAAAAACCGGATTTGCCGGTAAAATGTACTTCACTATGAATGGTGTTAAAAATTTATTTATGGTATCATTTTTTTAAATGTAGTAACCCAGTTACAATGAACGGTCGTGTCAGTCGAATGCTACGGGCAAGCGTTTTCGCGTAAACTAATTGATTTCTTCTAATTAAATTACAGTGAATCATTGTGTTAGCGCTGCAAGTGTAATGTGAGCCATGAGAAATAATATTGTGTATACATTGAACATAAAAACTTCAAAATAGGGGGTGTAACAGGAAAACAAAAATGGCTTCAGGAGACAGTGATCATATTGAAGTGATGGATAGCACGGTTTTTAAAAAGACAGAAAATGCAAGCGAGCCTTCAGGCGCTGAGGACGATGGTACTGCATTTCTAAATCTAATAATACAGCATCGATTATACAACATTCCAGTTCTATAATCTTATTTCTCGTCCGAAGTTCAATGCAACCCATTTTTCTACCATATTCAGTGTTCGTTTTCTCTTTACAGATCGCGATAAAGTTTCGATCGCCGAAAAAAATGTGCCCTACGACGTGAGTAACGCTGTATTTCATATAATTATTTAACATTTCCATAGATAACATGAATGTTTCATTTCAATGAAGTGAGAGAAAGTGGAGGTTTGCAATTTTGCATGAATAATGTGCATAATAAAGTTGTTTAGGAACTTTTAGACAAGCCTGGGATTGGGTCCAAAAGCACTGTGTAATGAATGTTATATTACAATGCCCTACTTATTGTATGGGTTTGTGAATGGAATGATGTCACTGCATTGCATTATACTTACACTTTTGTAAGTAAACAGTTATCTGCATTATACTAAGCCATATAAAGTTTTTATAATGAAGTGCTTCATACAATCAGTGTTGACCAATATTAGTCTTCATGAAAACATTTGAAATGCATAAATATTTTTAGTTTTTGTTCCCATAAATCCCTAATAACAAAGTCATATTTAAAAAATTATGTAGAGACAACCATCACTTCCCTATAGTATTCTTACTTTCTACACTAATGACTTTTTTTTTGCATCAAACATAATTGATTTTTAAATTATATACCTATTATCCTTTGTATTAATAATACAACTGACTATACCAATATTTAACATCATTATTTTAATTGGCTACACTTATTCAAAGGGGTATGCCCAATCTTGTATGGACGTTGGTTTCACATTTTAACAATTTTGTACCTTAATAAAACCATACCTCGATTTGTAGGGTTTGAAATGTACAACCTATTTTTAAAAACAGTTTTTTTTTTATTTCGCTGGGTTTAAGAGAAATTAACATAGAAATTTTAGGTTAAAATCTTACTTAAAAATCATTCTTATCTTTAATATTTTACTAGGGAACATGATAAATCGTAATAGAAGTTCATAATAAATAATAGTAAAACTAATTACTTAGCTTGGAATTTTGAGAAAAGCTTGAGACAATTTTGCTTCGGGTCCAAAAATGGGCATACTCCTTTAGTTATATAATAGTTTTCAAGATATATTTATAAAATCTTGCATTGTCTGCAGCCAGAGTGCAGTACATAATATTTTATAACTTTTGTTACACAAAATCAGTTCTAAAAAGTATTAAAAAGGTCAAAATTTTATAAATTTCCACCAGCCCCATTGATAGCTCAACTGTGAGGGCTGATAGGAATTTATTTCTGTCAACTCCATTAGGTATTATGGGTATGGTAAACACATGTGGTATCCTTACCCTATCCCAGATTTTCCAGAAGTTTTTCTTATTTTTACCATTATTAGTGTTTTCTAAAACTAACTATTATTTAGTATTGTCCTTGAGAAAACAGATATTGGTGGTACTGCAAAATTGATTGCTGTGATATAGGTAATAATATTATTTTCACTTATGCTCTGAAAGTGCTTATTTGTGCCGGGTATAGGCTGCACAAAATTTTAATTTAATTAAATTAAAAATTTTAATTTAAGTAGGTACGATAGGTTATTAAATTAATTTAAGAAAATTATTATTTCAAAATAAATTTAATACTTGGCTGTATAGATCTGCAGCCCAAGCCAAGAAAAACAATTTCCTTCAGTATTCAAAACTGTACTAATTTTAGTTTGAATTTTAAGAAATGATATGATAAACTACTGTTTTATTTCCTCGCAATCGAAGTGAAAAGCAGAGTTTCTAACTCGTCCACAAAACCTTTTTTATCCTCGACATCACTATCTAAAAGTCTCGGACAAAAATGATTCCTTTTGTGCACTTGATGGAAAATCTACTATTGACCCAGTTTCCTGTATCATATTCTTCTATCTGTTACAAGTAACACTTTAGTAACTGGTTAAATCCACCCATAATTTAAGCTTTGGTGTCATTGGCCGTGTGGTGACGTCAGAGTAGAATACAATTGTCACTGCCCCAAATCTCTCCCGTGGGTGTCGTACAAGGCGACTAAGGATAAACAGTGATGAGGAATGGGTAGCAGCATTCCTCTTAAACAACCTAGCAATGTACTGCGACTTTTGTGCCCGATAAATGGCAATAGGCTCGCCACCTATTACATGGGACCTAATATAATTGGCGAAACGTGGGTGCTTGTTCACCTCTGCCTACCCCTTCGGGGATATAGGTGTGATTTATGTATGTATGTCATTGGTACCATTTTGTTATGTTCTATAAGTGACAAATACAAACATTACTGTCTACAATTCTACATTAATACCCATTTAATCATCATGACCGACCATTTAATGCCTCCACTGTTGTGGCACCGTCCTTCCCTACAATTTGAAGAAGAATGGGTTTTTTTTTGTAGGACCTTTGATTTTACCCGATGTTTTACCCTTGGCAGCAGCTTGGGAAAACAATATCCTTAATGGTTCGTTGAGCCTCACATTCAAGTGCTGTCTGACAGGGAGTCTCGCTATCGCACAGAGCCTCCCAGAGCACTACTACACATCGGCGCGGGAGTATAATGGGCAACTATTATTATATGATAATATGTAATTTAATTTTCTAACAAATTGTTCAATCAGTCAAGGCGACTAAGGGTAAGGCTGCGATGAGTACCGGACAGCAGCCTATCTGATTTACATGATCGGTAGATGGCAGTAGGCTCGCCCCTTTTACGCGGGACCTAACATGATTGGCGATTCGTAGTTCTAATTCACCTGCGCTTGCCTCTTTAAACAAATAATAGTGGATTTTATACCCACTGCGATAAAACAAAGAATGTCCCAGATGTGATCTGTAGGCCTATTCGCTAACTTTTTTTGACAGCTGAAAGTGATGATCACCGAACTATTTACTAATACATTGCTGTTATCACAGGACAAGGGTCACAATAGCATTATAGTAAAGTAGTAATGGATAAGTAAATAGTTCGGTGATCATCACTTTCAACTGTCAAAAAAAGTTAGGCAATAGGCCTACTGGGTAGTAGTTATTTGACGCCCAAGGCGCTGGCGATAAATATGCGATCTGAGGCTTTCATTTTTATCGCCCGAAGTAAGCACATACATAGTTTTATGTCACCCCCTGACCAGGAAGTGGGATTTTCAGTACGCGTAGAGGGCGGAAAATGCCACTTTACATACATACATACATAAATCACGCCTATATCCCCGATGGGGTAGGCAGAGGTGAACTAGCACCCACGTTTCGCCAGTTATGATAGGTCCCATGTAATAGGTGGCGAGCCTATTGCCATTTATCGGGTACAAAAGTCGCAGTAGGTACATTGCTAGGTGGTATAAGAGGAACGCTGCTGCCCATTCCTCATGACTGATTTATCCTTAGTCGCCTTGTACGACACCCACGGGAGAGATTTGGGGTGGTGACAATTGTATTCTACTCTGCCGTCACCACACGGCCACACACCACTTTATGGTCAAATACTTGCGATCTGGGACATTCTTTGTTTTATCGCCCTAGGTATATAATCTACTGTTTATTGTCCTATTTTTTCCTATGTCGTATACCTCCATCGCTATCGGAATCTTTTATTTTATTAGTTAAACCGATGCCCGGCATTAGCCCACTAATTCAAAATCGGGCTCTGTGAACAGACGTGGTAATGTACCATCCGCCGTGTCGCTATGGAATGGTATTAACAATACATCACATTATTCTAAAATACCATTAATCTTTTGGTATAATATAATAAATAATACCTCACAATCAGTACCGTAGTAGGTACCTAAACGTTATTTGAACCTAACAACATTATGTCATTGTTAGATTCTTTACAATGCGGCAAAAACAATTGTCATTGTTGTGCGGTTACGGGCATAAAATAATGTTGCACCATACAGCACTATGTGAGAATCGAGCGTTTGTTCCACTCGAATGGTAACAGCTGGGATGAGCGCTAGCACTTTGATTACGTCACTATTATTATATACGTGACAATCTACGTTAGGCCGAATGGTTGGGTCGCAAATTGAGGATGATTTATACAAGACCGTACAAGACAATAGCCGTGTGGTGACGGCAGACTAGAATACAATTGTCACCACCACAAATCCCTCCCGTGGGTGTCGTACAAGGCGACTAAGGATAAAACAGTGATGAGGAATGGGCGGCAGCTTTCCTCTTATACTACCTAGCAATGTACCTACTGCGACTTTTGTGCCCGATGAATGGCAATAAGCTCGCCACCTATTACATACCACCTAATTAATTGGCCACACGTGGGTGCTAATTCACCTCTGCCTACCCCTTCGGGGATATAGGCGTGATTGATGTATGTATGTTATACAAAACCATAACGGGCACGAGCCGTGCCCCGCGCGAGACACGGATGAGGCACGGATTCCAAATTTCATGAACTTCTCCCTGCCCTGTTCCCAGTCTATCTGGAGTCGGCGCAGTATGTTTCCTCTTCCATTCATATCGGTCAGACGTCATCAAGCCATCCACACCTCTTTGATTCATATCATCCATCACACCTGAAAGGTGTTAGTGATGAATGAATGTATAGAAAAGAGATAGTCATGGGATGAGTCGGGACTGGCCCATTCTACGTTATTTAGTCGCTCCCAGGCCATCATAGAAGACGCTCCCAGCTCTTCAGCTTAAATCTTACTATAGTAATAAATGAAAGCAAATTGAGTTTGTAAGCAAAAATAATAGTTTTTATTGTGTAAGTAGTGGCTTACTTACTGGTGCATTTAATTTTATGCTATAATATATATATTTGTTTAAATTCCACCCGCGCGCCCCTTTGTTTTTACCCTCGCTCGGTGTAAATAAAAATTATATTACAGTGAGCGCTGCGTTCAATGGCTATCTAAACTCACCACTATGTAATTGTTATTTGTGGTTTATATATTAATATATCGTTATCAGGATTTGACTGATAAACGTTTCCACATAATTGTTTAGTGGCTGTTGTTGATGCTGAACTATCGGCAGGCTAGCGGCCACGCTTTTTTTAAAATGAAACCTACGTGTGTTTAGACGGTCTTTTATAAATACATACATACATAAATAAAGCCTATTATTCATCCCCGATAGGCAAATATCTTAAGTTCCAGGTGCCTATTGCCATCTATCGGACATGTAGATAGAAGAAAATTATTAGGTGATAGAAGAGGAACGCTGCTAACCAGTAGTACGCTGTCTTAACTCTTAAAGGCCCTTTTTAATATTCTATCAACAGTCTAAGTAAGACGTACCTATCCCAGTTTGGTTGCTTAACATCTACTGTTATTTATCGTCATATAAATATAAAAAATCCTAGACAACTAAACTTTAGTACCTAAGCTTACTTTTGACTGTAGATGTACATAATATTGAAACCCGCCGTTAGTCGCCTTGTACACCCTATACTGTGCCTTGTACGACACCAGCGGGCTAGATGGACTTAGGGCCGGTTTTTTGATACATATTTAACTCATACATACATACATAAATCACGCATATATCCCCGAAGGGGTAGGCAGAGGTGAACTAGCACCCACGTTTCGCCAATTATGTTAGGTCCCTCGTAAAAGGTGGCGAGCCTATTGCCATTTATCGGGCACAAAAGTCGCAGTACATTGCTATTGCTAGGTGGTACAATAGGAACGCTGCTGCCCATTCCTCATCATTGACTCATCCTTAGTCGCCTTGTACGACACCCACGGGAAAGATTTGGGGTGGTGACAATTGTATTCTACTCTGCCGTCACCACACGGCTATTGTTAAAAATTGTTTCTAATATTTAAATTTCAGACTGATATTTACCCATAATTAACATTAATACTTAACTAAAATTGTTACTAATGGCTAAATATCACATTGATATTCAATCATTAGTAACATTTTTTAACAATTGGTTGAATTATCTAAGCATCAAAAAACCGGCCCATACTGCCGCACTCAGAGACGTTAATTAACTTTAATGAGTATTTAATGTCAAAAATTTTCATTCAAATCTAGACCATAGACCCGGCAACGATAGCGACTAGTTTTGAATTGTCAATTTTTGACATTAAGTACTCATTAACGTTATTTGACGTCTCTGAGTGCGGGAGTTAGTGACAATTGTATAATGCTTTTCGTTGCTGACGGTTAACTTTAAATCTCTTATTACTCTTAAAATTATTCGATTGAGCATCCGAACATGTAATTAGAGTAGGTTCACTTTCAAAGTTTCGTTTTATTCTCGTTCGATTGACAAGTTTCGTTCGGAGAATTATAGTAGAGCTCCTGGATCCGGCTAAGCATGTTACACAGCGAGCATTTATGCAGACAGTACGTAGTGTTACGTCCCCGAGTATGTTAATTCACCTCTGCCTACTATTTCTGGGATAAATAATCGTTATTTATATTATGTATGTACATATTAAGCAAACAGAAGAAACGGGTTCGTATCATACGCTATGCCGTGGTTAGATAGGGAAACCCGGAAATGCGACAGCCGACTATCGTATGAGTCGGGCTGGCCCGTGACTCAACACAGGAATCTCGTCGCATAATCTGGCCCAATGCCAAGCGTTTAAGTAATAGCTTACTATGCATTGCTGCGTGGTCATGACGGCAGAGCCGAATACAATTGTCACCAGCCTCATCTCTCCCGCGGGTGTCGTACAAGGCGACTAAGGGTTAACAGCCGTACTCAGAGACGTCAATTAACTTTGATGAGTACTTAAAGTAAAAATAACATTTAAATCTAAACCATAAACCCGGCGAGCGACCAGTTTTGGATTGTCATTTTTTTATATTAAGTACTCATTAACGTTAATTGACCTCTATGAGAGCGGCAGTTAATTTAAAAAAAATTTGAAATCTACCATAGACCCAAGAATTGTTGCTAGTCAAGAATTGTTACTAGAGTGCGGGCCAGATAAGTCCGCGCGTGGTCAAAATTTGAACCAAAAATTCGTCTGCTTTTGTTTGTCTACAAGTGTCAATGTTAGCGAGCAGCGCCACCCCTCGCGCGCAGTCTTATCTGGCCTGCACTCTAGTTTTGAATTGACATTTTTTATTAATTAAGTTGCTACTCATTAACGTTAATTGACGTCTCTGAGTACGGCAGTGCGACAGCAATGAGTAATAGGCAGCAGCGTCCCTCTTGTACCACCTAGCAAGCAACATACTGCGATTTACGTGCCCAATAGATGGCAATAGGCTCGCCACCTATTACATGGGACTTAACATAATTGGCGAAACGTAGGTGCTAGTACCCCTTCGGGGATATAGGCATGATTTATGTACAGATGGCAATAGGGTCGCCACCCATTACATGGTAGGTACCTAATCTAATTGAATCGAAACGTGGGTTTGATTCACCTCTGCCTACCCCTTTGGGGATAAATAGGCGTGATTAATGTACCTATGTATGTTTTTGGACTGGTCTCGGGTCTGGTGTTCCCAGTTTCAATTCGACGCGACTACGAGATTATATATTATTCAGCACAAGTTGTAGCCTCCGAGAAATTTTTCAACACAAGTTCGTAAGGGTTAATATACTCGTACGTAGCAGGCTGAGGCGCCTTGTGGCTTGGTAGCAAGCTGGAATGCCTGCCTTTTACTCTTAGCTGTCTTTACTCTTGATAAATAAATAAATATATTTTACACTCACACCTATCATCTAGCCCAAAGTAAGTAGCCTAAGCACTTGTGTTATGGATACTAGATGACGGACATATTGTTAATATAATTATATAGAGAAACGTTGAAAATATACTACATAAACATTACAAAACCATGACTCGGAAACAAACATTTGTGGTCATCACAAAGTTTGCCCCTACCAGGATTCGAACCCGGGACCTCTAGGCCAATACCCAGCAATCTGAGCATTCGACCAAGGCGGTCGTCTTGATGACAATTGTATTCTTCTCTGTCGTCACCACACGGCATTACAGTAGCTAAGTAGGTAGGGGCAAACTTTGTGATGACCACAAATGTTTGTTTCCGAGTCATGGTTGTGTATATGTTTATGTAGTATATTTTCAACATTTATATACATAATTATATTAAAAATATGTCCGTCATCTAGTATCCATAACACAAGTGCTTAGGCTACTTCCTTTGGGCTAGATGATAGGTGTGAGCGTAAAAAAAAAATTATTAGCTTGTTCTTATAATATGTCTGGGTCTTAGGGTGTTACCATACCAATCGATCAATCTTCGATCGACTTTATCAATCGAATAATGAATGTTACAGTCGAAATCGACCGATAGCTTTCACTACACCCAATTAGGAACTGTACAACATCTATCTCGAGTCTCGATTAAAAGCTACGACCGACCATTGATTGATTGGTTATAATAATATGATGCTATGGAATTTAGCAGCTAAGATAAGATGTATCTGTTATCCTTTAATTACTATAGTATTCGCACATAATTGATGTGCGATAATAATATGCAGCAGCAATGAGTTCTGAATGAGCAGAAAAGATGGATAGGTGATTTGAAAAGGGGAAGACAGTGCCTAGCTGAGAAAGGAAGAGTTGCTACACTATTGTCTTGGGTGGCCGAGCGGTCAGGCACCTGCCCGGATAGCAGCGGACGCGGGTTCGGTTCCCGCCTCAAGATCATAATTTTTCGAAATTCTTTTTCTAACCCCAAAATATTTGTACTAATTTTTGTAACATTTATATAATGTTAAAATTAAAATCGAATAGTTAATAAAAAGCAAACCCAAGCTTAACCGAACGCACGGTATTTGTAAAAATATCTGCTTTGGAATGTTTGAAATTTTATTTCTACATTGCGAGGGTACCCGTTGGCTTACAACGTGAAGTGTAAGGGTTGGAAGAATTTCGGCTAGTTAATTAGTGTCTTGGGTGGCCGAGCGGTCAGGCACCTGCCCGGATAGCAGCGGACGCGGGTTCGGTTCCCGCCTCAAGATCATAATTTTTCGAAATTCTTTTTCTAACCCCAAAATCTTTGAGAAAGGAAGAGTTGCTACACTATTATCATTTTCCTGCCTTGTTCCCAGTCTTATCTGGGGTCGGTGCAGTATGTTTGCTCTTCCATTCATATCGGTCAGAAAACATAAAGCCATCCCCCTTTTGATTCATATCATCCATCACACCGGAAAGGTGCTAATGATTAATTAATGATAGAAAAGAGACGGAAAGGACCATTTCGAGAGACCGATGAACGGAGAGAGTGATTGGTATGACAACATTCCAATATATACTGCTCAAGCCTTTGGCTTAGGTTTTACAACCGCCTGTTTTACAACAGCCTGCCTGACACCGACCCTCTTTGGGTGTGCTGTTGTTGGTGGTTTGCCCTCCGCCATTCGGGTGCCCCAAGGTGCTTATTGGTCTACACCGGGCAATCTTCCGTACCCCCGAATACAGAAACGCTACTCTTTGAGCACAGCTTATAAAGTTAAGTGAAAAATATCTACCAGTCAGAATTTGTATAGAAAAAACGTCAATTTTGACAAAACTTAAATATTAAGCAGGGCCGGACTCAAACTTTGAGAAGCGTTTCTATATTCGGGGGTTGTCAACTTTTAAGACACTTTTGGGGTGAGTCGAGGCTGGCACATTTTACGTTATTTTTTCGCTCCCATGCCAGCATGGAAGATTGGTCGGCATTTGTTACAGTCTTTAGATTTCTTATCGCAAATAGACATACTTACATACATAAATCACGCCTGGATATAGGCGCCGAAGGGGTAAGCAGAGGTGAACTAGCACCCACGTTTCGCCAGTTATGTTAGGTCCCATGTAATAGGTATTAGGATCCTATTGCCATTTATCGGCCACAAAAGTCGCAGTAGATACATTGCTAGGTGTTATAAGAGGAACGCTGCTGCCCATTCCTCATCACTGATTTATCATTAGTCGCCTTGTACGACATCCACGGTAGAGATTTGGGGAGGTGACAATTGTAATCTACTGTGCCGTCACTCACGTGGGCCCTACCAACTTTGTTAGTACTCCGTATAATTAGTCGTAATGAGCCGCTTATTGTTCTGTGTTTTTATCTTAAAATTAATTAACAAATATTATGAATGGCAGTTTTTCACAGATACCGCGGCGGGGCCTAATGTAATGACGCTTTGTTATTTTATTGTGTGGTTGGTGCACGTTGTGTAGGCGTTGTCATCGCAAACATCGTTAGGGTTTTTCGTGACAATTCTAATGCGGTAATTTGAGATAAGAAGAGGTTACTGGTTGAACAAAATATAATGATTGACTGCCGCACTCTGAGACTACCGCACTCGGCCAGCGTGGTAGGTTATGGGACATAACCTACCACGCTGGCCCAATGCGGCATCGTGCATAACTTATGAATATGACCCATTCTCCTTGGATAATGATGATACATACGCTATGAAAACTTCTATGCTGGCCAGCCCGGCTAGCATGACCACCGAAACAAGATATGATATAGCCATTTATCGCGTTGAACTTACAAAAATCATTGGATTGGACAGTTCAGAGTGACAAATTTTGGCTATATCTTTATGATATAGCCTTAAACGCTTATGAATTATTCAATTGAGGATTGTTTAAGGGTTAAAATCCTATGATTTTTGACCGTTCAACGCGACAAATGGCTATATCATATCGTGTTTCGGTGGTCATGCTAGCCGGGCTGGGAACGAACAAATAACGTAGAATAGGCCAGCCACGACTCATCCCATGGGTGTCGTAAAAGTCGACTAAGGGAGATGCCCGGCGTAGACCAATAAGCGCCTTGGGGCTTTCGAATGGTGGACGGCAAACCACCAACAACAGCATACCCAAAGAGGGTTGGTGTCAGGCAGGCGGCCGGCTGTAAAACCTAAGCCAAAACCTCTCCGTTCATCGGTGACCCCAGATATACTGGGAACAGGGCAAGGAGAAGAAGACGACGCGCTGAAAACTCTTCGCATTCTATGGATTCATCGTGCGGGTGCGGGGTCCATAGTGTTGCAGAGAGGGAAGTCAGGAACAGCGCATGGGATTTGTGATCTGAATTTAGGTTTACGGGGCCCTTTCACAACCTTTCGATACTCCCCCAACTTCTCTCTCTGCCCAGCCATAGTTCCGCGAGAGCCACATTCCACACACATAACTTGCGAAAGTTGTAGACAAGCCAAGATCTTTTAGTAATATATAAATAGGTTTACATTCATTTTATTGGCATGAATGTAATTAACTGATTACCATACTAACCTAACTGGCGAAAAAAAATATCGGGCCATTTATAGAATTGCAAATTTTTATCACTAATCAACATTTTATGTCCGTCCAACATATTATTATTAATACCCGCGCTAGTTTCTTTTTTTTATTGGCTCACATTATTGTAATTCTAAGTTTTACTGCCGCACTCTGAGGCGTCAAATAACTTTAAGGAGTACTTAACGTCAAAAAATGACAGTTCAAAACTAGTCGCTATTCTTGCCTGGTCTATGGTCTAGATTTGAATGAAAATTTTTGACATTAAATACTTATTAAAGTTAATTGACGACTCTGAGTGCGGGAGTAAGTCCAATTCACGAGTTTGTAGACGGCGTACGCCTCCGGAATCCTTACAAGTGTCAAACTTATTTCGCCGTGCTATACGGACATAATAACAACTGTATGGCAGAAGGGCGTGTAAAATATTTCTTGATACAGCTGATATTCTCTGATAAAACTGGCCGAAAATGCTATCTCGAGTTCCAAATTGCTTCACAAGGCACATTAAACCGTTCGCGTTGGTCCTGGCTGCATCTGCAGTCAAAGTCAAAGTCAAAATTCATTTATTCATTTCTGGTATGATTACAATACACTTATGAATCGTCAAGACGCTAGATACCGAAAACCCGTGTGTCCAAGAAAAAAATAGGGGAGTGCGCAGCATGCCTCAGTCTGTAATGATAGGTCTCCAAACCCGCCTACCCCCCGATCCGCAACGAAGCGCCGACCCTGCCGCGTTCAATACCAAGATGATACTAAACGTATCAGGGCCCAACGCTCCGCTAGCAGAACGGCACGCAAGTAGGCTGTAGAGAAACCCACCATTGTTAACGAGTTATGACATTGCAGGTACATTGTAAATTATGCACCAAATACAATCCCACAACTCGCCAATCACATAAACCGAAACATGCAGTCGTATACTAGTCCGCACTGGGCCAGCGTGGTGAGTTTTAGCCCTTCCTCCCTATATTCTTCTAACCATAGGAAAGGCCTATACCCCAGCAGTGGGGAACTTTTAAGGGCTGGTGATGATGATTAGACACTTGACATATATATATTTAGACCTAATCCAGAGGTTCCCAAGGTTTTTTTTACACAGCACTTTAAAAATTTTGCTGGTAGGTACCGGTGGGCCCGATGCAGCTACATTTCTACCATATTCCCAAAACTAGACATAAAATGTGAAGGAGAACTTGCGTTCCGGTTATTATTTGCCTACATTGACTGATGAAGTCAAGCCAACATTTTAGTTGTACGCTATCGAAACCAGATACAATTTTCGTGCCCCAGCTAAATGCACGAATCGTGAACCCCCATTTTTTTGTCACGCCAACGGGGGCCTACCCCGTCGACTCTCCCGTGGACCCCTGGGGGACCACTTTGGGAATCAATCAGCTAGTCTATTTTCTTTATGAAAAATATTTTTTTTATGAATAAACATGGAAAATGCAAGAAATCTGTACTTAATTCCCAATGTGCCTATTACCTATACCTAACTTAAGAGCATTTGCCATAATATTACGAGTAAGAAAGGAATTCGCAATTCAATCAAATCGGTGTACTTAACTAATTTTAGTGTCTCCGAGTAATTGTTTGTTTAGTGTCGTCCCTATTAATAGAGTTCTAATTATAACCGCTTGCCTAATGCCCGTACTAATGATCAGATATTTATAGCGCCGTCAAGCCATTGATTCGATCGTTACTTTACTTCGCGTACACAGCTAATTGGGACCAGCAGCAACTCGGGTTGTCATATGAGCCAATTTTCACTCGAAAAATATTCGGATTTCATATATTACATTCATAAATCACGCACGCCGGCCTGGGACCGAAAAAATTACGTAGAATTGGCTAGCCCCATTCATAGGTAAATCACGCCTATTTGTCCCCGAAGGGGTAGTCAAAGGTTCTTATCATGCACGTTTCGCCAATTATGTTAGGTCCAATGAAAAAAGGGGCGAGCTTTTTGGCATGTATTGGGCATGTATATCGCAGTTATAACTAAGTGGTATAAGAGGAATGCAGCTGCCCGTTACTCGTGACATTACTCATGGCTGTTTACCTTTAGTCGCCTTGTACGATACCCGCGGGAGAGATGGTGGGGTGGTGAAAATTATAATTGTATACTGTTGTGCCGATTTATGAACCCGATATGTGGCAATGGGCTCGCCACGTATTACATGGGACCCATCTTAACTGGCGAAAACCTCTTCCTACCCTTTCTTTATACTATAGGCATGATTTATGTATGAATGTAGCATTCGAACCCGGCACCTTTTGGCCAGTAGCCAGGCTGATTCGGCCAAGACAGTCGCCAAAAAAATATTATTATCACAACCAGTCTGCCTGCGGTGAGGATTCGTTGCGGCCACCTAATTAAACTTTTACGTGGCCACGTACGTACGTACGTACAAGTTGGGTACTGATCGCTAATGTAGCGGGTCAGTTGTATGCGCCTCGTCTCCTGTTACGGTTGTATAGGCCGAGTTAACTGCGCCGTAAACAGATGCTCAACATTTGGTATATATTTATAAATAAACATTTCGCTATTTCTGTGTTTAGTTAGCCTTTCATTTGTAACGTCTTTGCACTCCGGTAGCCGTCGCTTGTTCGCACAGCGTACTGGGGGCCTACCGCCTAACTCTATTGCTGATGATAGCTATATAGCAATGCACTGTTTACGGCTATATCAGCCATCCTGAATTTTTAGGCCGTACGGATTTTCTGCCAAACTCATACAAAATCATTCGGTGACCATTCGTTTAAAGCTATCGCTGATAGTTTAGGTACATTTGGTGCGAAATGACAGCATGACGTCATAAACTATAGCTTTTACTTTAGCAATCGCATTAGGCGGTAGGCCCCCCCTGATCTAAGCACTCGCGCAGGCAGCATAATAATAATAATAAAAGTAGGTGTAGCGGAATTGCCGTGACTGTAAAGCAGAATATACAATTGTCAGCACCCTCCATTTTCCACTCGGGGTGTCGTACAGACAACAGCGTCTCGGGTAACTACAATCTGTCAAATTTTTCCAATAAAATTTCAACCTTTTAACGTCCTTATTTTAAGTTCAAAATTGATTGGAAATATTTGACAGTTTGTAGTAACCTGATGTGCTGTTGACTGTACAAGGCGACTTAAGCGTCTGTCTGTCAGCCCGCATGCAGCTTAGTGTGCAGACAGCTTAAGGGTGAAGACAGCGATGAGTAATGTACTAATGTGCAGCAGCGTTGCTCTTATACCAGCTAGCAATACAACAATAGTATCAAAAATAACACACACTCATGCTAACATAGTCATATTTTGAAAATAATCGAAATTGATATTTTTTTAATTATATCTCCATACAAATTGTTTGGTCAGTGAAGCAAAAAGTATAGAAATTTCAAAAAAGTAATTTTAAATTTTTGAATTTTCGCTATCACTATAGTTTTCGTATGACCAAGTTAGTTTGGGTAGTAAAATACTACAGGGTGAAATCGAAATGAATCGACAAATTTTTATGGGGGGTTCTAGTGCTATTAAACATTATATTAGTGAGATTTAAAAACAAATCTAGGTCGACAAAAAAAGTATCAATGTTTTCCTTTTCTTTTACTCGAAACTGGTAAATATACAGATTGGTAAAACACAAAACAACAAAAAAATTAAATTTAAAATTTATTTAAGAAAAATATTCAATTAAATTCTTAATATTAAAATAAATTAAATAAATCTTTCGTAATTCGCGGGTTGCTAAGCGGACGGATGCGCGCGGCTAGGTAGTAGAATGCTGTAGGTACAATCACGCGCAAAGTGCGTCGACTGCAACTGAAATGAAATGAAATATCGCACACCCTGACCAAGTCAGCTTGGTCAGGGTGTGCGATATTTCTGTTACATGCTGTGTACGGCGAATTACGTCCCCTACCTTATATTACATGGGAGCGGATTTAATTGGCGAAACGTGGGTGTGTGGAACTGTCAAAGATTTGACAGTTTTGTTATTTTGACTGTCTGCGAGTTACTAATCGCGCATTGAACGGCTCGCGTATGACTCACTCAAGCGTTATCAGTGTTATCACAGATTTTTCACGATAATGTCCGGATCCATCTGCAGGCCTAGCACGGAACGTGGATAAAATCTCTCTCTTCATCACTTGACAGTTTTTTGTCTCGGAGGCTAGTGGGAGTTGGAGCGAGAGGAAAATATGTTCTTTTCCCCGAGGGGATTTTGTCCACGTCCCGCGCTACGGCTGTTGTAACTTTCATAGGGCCTGTCGTCAATGTTGTTTTGCTGCGGTGTTTGTGACAATTGTTTAGTTTTAAACTGTGGAGTGGACGTGTCGATGGAAACCTGATAGAGCCAGATCAGAATGCGGTTGAGGGATTACATTTTTGGGAGGATTTCCGTACGTACCTGCTTAACGTAATTATGTTTATGTCACGCCTGACCAGAAACTGGCATTTTGCGCCCGATACAAGTACCTACGTATAATCCTATTTTCTGTTCCGGGGATGACATAAAACTTTGCACTTACCTCGAGCGGTAAAAATGAAAGCCCCAGATCGCATATTAAACGCCATCGCTTTCAGCTCGGACGTCGAACAAATACATACATACAAGACATTCTGTGTTTCACCGTTTTGGTAATAAATGTAGTATTAATACTTCCGTCCTATCTCCTTGCCAGTCTTTGCGACGCACACATTTCGCTATATTACCAAAATGAAATATATACTACACTCATAATGTCACTGTGTTTTCCTCATTGTCGCCATGCTTTACCTCGTATTGAACATTTGGAACGTACGACGACGGCTGTTAATGCAATTGTTTTCACTCACTCCCCTGTACCTCCTGTCCTGCGGGATTCATTGTGGCTTAGAATAATGTGGAGCACTGGTTTTCCTATATCAAATGGATGGACATTTATGCAAATTTATGATAATTTCGTTTGAATCCGTCAAGGATATCCTCTATATCATATCCTCTTGGATGGGTAGAGTCTTGACCCAAAGTATGTAGCAGCCGCGTGGTGACGGCAGAGTAGAATACAATTGTCACCACCCCAAATCTTTCCCGTGGGTGTCGTACAAGGCGACTAAGGATAAATCTGAATATGATTAGGAACGGGCAGCAGCGTTCCTCTTATACCATGACATATTTGGCGAAACGTGGGTACTAGTTGACCTCTGCCCACCCCTTCGGGGATATAGGCGTGATTTATGTATGTATGTAGCATCACACCTATCATCTAACAACTAGACGATTGGTGTAAGTGTAAGATATATTTATTACTAGTGGTCGCTCGCGGCTTCGCTCGCGTTAATGTCGGTTATTATCAGCCTTATAGCCTTTCTCGATAGATGGACTACTATCCAACAGAAAAATATTTATTTAATTTGAGTCAGTAGTTTCTGAGATTAACGCGTTTAACCAATCAACCAAACCAACAAACTCTTCAGCTTTATAGTATTAGTATCATCAGTCAGCCGAGAGACTCCCACTATTGGGCATAGATCTCACCCGCAGATCTCCAAACCGGTCGGTCCTGCGCTGCCCGCATCCAGTGGCTTCCTGCGACCTTCACCAGATCGTCGGTCCACCTTGTGGACCTATTTATTAGTATAGATTTATATATTTGCCGTGTGGTGACGGTAGAGTAGAATACAATTGTCACCACCCCAAATCTCTCCCGTGGGTGTCATACAAGGCGACTAAGGATAAATCAATGATGAGGAATGGGCAGCAGCGTTCCTCTTATACCACCTAGCAATAGCAATGTACTGCGACTTTTGTGCCCGATAAATGGCAATAGGCTCGCCCCCCATTACATGGGACCTAACATAATTGGCGAAGCGTGGGCGCTGGTTCACCTCCGCCTACCCCTTCGGGGATATAGGTGCGATTTATGTATGTATGATTTATTTATTTATTAATGTTCTCTCTTTTACAGCCAGCGGTTGGCCCATCGGGCGCCATCAGCAAGGTGCACAAGTCGGACCGCAAGATCGGCCACCGGCGGGTGGGCGAGGGTGGCGAGATCACGTACAAGAAGATCCAGTCTTCCCAGATCATGGGCTCCATACAGCTCGGTGAGTTAAACTATACTTATTGACTGTTTGGTGTTTCGTTTCCATGCGATTGCCAAAGATTGGTGTCCTTAAACCGCGCGTGGAGGCTTTATCTGTGCGGTCTAAAACAACGAAGTGCGTAGGGGTGGTGACAAATCTATGTAAAGGTTAAAGGTCTCTGCATACGTTACGGGAATATACCCCGGACGGGGCCTCTCTCGTACATAACGCCCCGTGCACTTCCCGTCTGTGACTCCGTGACATATGTCCCTCATTTCAATCGATATTTCTGCAGTCACGTCCCCGTCTAGTCCACGTCCCGTCCTGGGTATTTTCCCGTTACGTATGCAGAGACGTTTAATATCATGTTTTCATAGATAAATCCCACAAATGTCATGGATGTGTGTGGTTAAATGTGTAATTATCATTTAACAAATGTCATTAATCACTACCCCAGCCTTTCTATATAAAATATAGATACATACATACATAAATCACGCCTATATCCCCGAAGGGGTAGGCAGAGGAACTAGCACCCACGTTTCGCCAATTATGTTAGGTCCCATGTAATAGGTGGCGAGCCTATTGCCATTTATCGGGCACAAAAGTCGCAGTACATTGCTAGGTGGTATAAGAGGAACGCTGCTGCCCATTCCTCATCGCAGATTTATCCTTAGTCGCCTTGTACGACACCCACGGGAGAGATTTGGGGTGGTGACAATTGTATTCTACTCTGCCGTCTCCACACGGCCACAATATAAATATAGATACATTAATAGTATAAAATATAGATACATTAATAGTATATCTCTAGTTCTATTATCCAAATAGGTGTACCTATCTACTTTGTGTTTTTCATTGAGACTTGTAAATGTTTGTTGAAATAACCTCACGCAATTTTACCGTTGCAACCGTCTTAAAGACTCTTCGTTTGAGCACCAAATGTTATCTTTGGAATTTCCGAAAATCCTAATTCCGTTGTTTGTGTAATCTTGGCACTGATATCAGAAATAACCACTAGATAGTCCCTGATGATTCCAGTTACCTGTGCCTCTCCTGGGAAAATGCGCTCTTGTGGCTTGTAATAAGAGCCGTTGTGCAACGCGGTTGACCGCCACTCATCGTGGCACACCATGTTTTGTAAACAGTCCAGCCGCAACGGGATGTGCAGTGTTTAAAATTAACTCATATTCATTGAGCATGGGTTTAGCAATTACTAGAACTGGCATCCTTCGTAAATTATTATGAATTTTAACGTGCAAAACTCAGAAGGTCTAGCTAAGTAGCTTATCTATACGAACGCATAGAAAATAAAGGTATGAAACTGGCGTATTGTTTTATCTGCAATACGTCAGTTTCATATATTTGAATTCTATGCGTTCGATAGATTAGCCACTAACTGCCGCATTCAGAGACGTCAAATAACGTTAATGAGTACTTAACGTCAAAAAATGACAATTCAAAACTAGTCGCTATTGTTGCCGGATCTATGGTCTAGATTTGAATGAAAATTTTGACATTAAATACTAAAGTTATTTGACGTCTCTGAGTGCGGCAGTAAGCTAGGGTCTTTGAAAGAATACCATTAAGGAATTCATAACTCTCGCGCCTCGCGCTAAGACCGCGCTAAAACCTCGCGCTAAGAATTCATAACTCTATCCCACTCTGTGTCTGCCGAAACAACGTTCAAAGGTATTGCCTTAAATACCACATCTAGGTCACTCGTTACTTGTTTTCTGTAGCGCTTTAGCCGCTACAGCTTTGTATCCCAAACTCTTCTTGTGTTGTCCTCATGCGAGAACAGTTACACCCTGTACAGAAGTACGCGCGAGTGAGACGTGATTCGTTATGTATTGCTCTTTATGAAGGGCTCTATAAAAATTGTGTAGCTTCCCGCCATCAATGTACACGAAATCGCTAAAAAAATCGCGCTTAAATCGCTCTATCAGAACAAGCTCTGAAGTATTCATAACTAGTGGTCGCCCGCGGCTTCCCTTTCATTAATGTCGGTTATATTATTATATAGTCTTTAGCCTTCCTCGATAAATGGACTATCCAACATAAAAATAATTTTTCAATTTGAGTCAGTAGTTCCTGAGATTAGCGCGTCCAACCAACCAAACAAACAAACTCTTCGGCTTTATAATATTAGTAATAGACAAACATTTTGACTTTACCTACGTCAAATGTCACTTTGTTACGGGGAGTAATTAAACACAATGCTAAGCAACCTATTGGTTGTAATTGCCAACGCTTCCGCTATTGTGTGTTGAGTGAGGGAGCACTGAGGTGTATTCAAAAAAGGTTTTGTAAAATACCTCTTGTAATAATAAAGGTGACCGACTTTTGATGACCTCATTAACTTTCTGTAGGGCAAACACGTGCAATTTTTTGCAGGTTTTAAACCTTATTACAAACCGCTAAGGTTGAAATTGTGGTGGACACTGTTTACCACTGCCCTATGAAGGGATTAAACGCATTAAAAGTTTCAAAAGCAATAATCACAAAATCTCTTTTATTGCGAGAAGCGATACGTAAATCACGACTGCTTATACGCGTAGGCAGGCATAGGTGTATAATAATCTAAAAAATAATTTACCAGTTAGGGTCCTTTAGTACTTTTGGCCGTGTGGTGACCGCAGAGCAGAATACAATTGTCACTACCCCCAATCTTTTCCGCAAATGTCGCATAAGACGACAAAGTTTAAGACATTAATCAGGAATGGTCGATTTATGTGCGTGCCTGACAAATGCCAATAACCTCACCTAACATAGGACATGCTTAGCGAAATGAGGGTGTGAATACACTTATGCTCAGCGTACCCCTTCGGGGATGGAGGCGTGGTATATGTATGCATGCCTAGATAAGCTTATTGTCTCCAAGCTTAACCAATCTTCTTTTCCCTGCCCTGTTCCTAGTCCATCTGGGGTCGGCGCAGTATGTTTTCTCTTCCGTTCATAGCTTCAATTTTAAATAATATGGAACCAAAAAAAAAAAAAAATTCGAAGAAAGAAATATGTGGATTTTTCCAAACTCATACGTTGATTAAATCACCTGTAGACATGCAAGCCTATTGACATCTACCGCGCACGTCAATGCCAGTATTCTGCCGTTCAAATGGCGATTGCAGTAATTAGGAATATTTACCTCTCAACAAACTTCCAGCAATCAGCAGTAACTACAATTGAATTTAGTAAAACAGTTTCTATTCTGTCTATCTAGATGTTATATGCTTTATGTATATAAACGCCGTGTAATGACGGCAGAGCATAATACAAATAGCAGTAGGTATATGCAGCTGCTGCAGTTTTCATTAGGAAGACAGTTTGGTAGGTTATGTACCGGGAACGCTGCTGCCCATTACTGGTTTTATTTATAACCCTTAACGCCGCACTCAGAGACGTCAAATAAGTTAATGAGTACTTAACGTCAAAAAATGACAATTCAAAACAAGTCGCTATTCTTGCCGGGTCTATGATCTAGATTTGAATGAAAATTTTGACATTAAATACTCATCAAAGTTAATTGACGTCATATCATATATCATAGGGGGTGGTGAAAAATGATATTCTCCTCCACCACTCGGCATGATAATATCTTTTTTATAAGTATTAAAGTAAAAATTGGTGCTATGCTACATTACAAAAAAAAATCTTCGTCCATACAACACGATTGCTGTAAATTTTAGCAACGATTAAAATGTTGTTATACCAAATCATCATTAGTTCTAAAGCTATTCTGTCATAATACCGGGTATGTTTGGTCACATGAAATAGGGGGCGAGCCTAATGCCATCGATCGGGAACGTAAATAGCAGAGTATTTTATTATGAGAACGTAAATACATACTATTAAATTTGTGGCATTTGAGCAGTGTGTGTTGGACTGAGGAAATGTCTTTGAAATCGCCTCATATTTAGGGAGTGTTGTCAGTCATATTACAAACCTCCCACCCACACAGCAGCTGCCACAGACAGCGCGTAGCAGCGACGAACGGGTTAAGTCCTCGTTGTTACAATAGGATTCGTTCTAAACCTTCTTAGCTCTACGCGCTACTCCACTGACCCACATTAACGCTACCATTGGTCTCTCTAACAAGGCCATTAGAAATACTGTGTACATACAATTTTGTTTGCATTAAATGTGACCCGTTTCGGATGGTTTTTTGCAAATTTGCAAAAACGACGGAAACTTCTGCGAATCGGTGAAAATTAGAGCGTTTTCATTTTTAATTTTTATTTTTACAAAAAATAACAAAAGTAGTATGATTTCTTTCCAAAATGTATGTCCTGATGCGGGAATAGAACCCGTGTGGTCCGAAATCTGGGTAGCTGCGACCACTTTACAAGATAATTAATGGCCAACAATGACGTTGATTTAATAAACGCATACGTCTGCCATAGATGTCTGCAGCCGTGTGGTGACGGCAGAGCAGAATACAATTGTCACCACCCCCATTTCTCCGACTAAGGGTAAAGACAGCAATCAGTAATGATCAGCAGCATTCCTCTTATACGACCTAGCAATATACTGAGATTTTATATGCCCGATAAATGGCAATAGGCTCGCTGGTGTTTAATTCACCTCTGCTAAAAAAATAGCAATGAGTAATGGGCAGCAGCATTCCTCTTATACCGCCTAGCGATAGATGGCAATAGGCTCGCCACCTATTACATGGGACCTAACACAATTGGCGAAACGTGGGTGCTAGTTCACCTCTGCCTACCCCTTCGGGGATATAGGCGTATGGATGAATATGAAAGGATGGAGAATAAGTTGATTATACAATTTGTAGTAGTGTGATCTATCGATATTTATTAAGCTTATAACGCGTTGCGATCTATCGTTTATCAACAATGAGTCAACTGCACACGATGTTGTTTCATCATTGCCATACAACACACTACACCGTTGGTTCTCTTTTTAGATATGTGACACACCGTACATTATGATAAACAAACAAATATGACAATAATATCTACTCTGTGACGAATGTAAATAAGCCTGCCTGGGTCAAGTCATAAAAACACATTCTCACGACATTTCATTCATGTTTTAGTAATTAAATCATATTTCGCTCTTTTGGTGCAACTACATGACGCATTTTAATTTTTTGTTGAAACAGAGATGACAATTAATTAATTTTAAAAGGAAAATTTATTCAATCTTTTTTCTGCTATTACTCCTGTAAAAACAAAATTTTACAATTACGTCAATGTTGCACCAAATGAGCGATTTGTTGATTTTATCTATTTATATTTTTCAATTTACAAATATAAATTCAAAATTGTTTACATTTATAGCCTATATAAATATTCTAACGAATTGACAAAACGAAAAAAAAATATGGAAAACGACGGAATAATACTCCATTATAGTAAATGTTTTTATCTAGCTCTTCACCTACCTATAGTTCGTTTTCGTTTCACAAAAGATGTCTCCATCCCCTATAACGTTATCTTCGCTCCTATTACAAATCGTTAATCATTTTGTGAGCATTGTAGAAAGGAGAAGAGTTGGATAACCACTAGAGCTCATATTATGAGAACAACCACAAAAAGCCCTTATTATTTTGATTTTAATACGCACATTACTTAAATAAATAAATGTTAGAATTAGTATTACAAAGAAAATGGTGGTTAGAAAAAATGTGAGCTTTTTCTAACCAAAAAAATTTTTGTGGCAAGAAACCCTTCAAAAGAATACAAAGACCTCTATTATTATTATACATACATCTTCTTCTTCTCCCTTCCCTGTTCCCAGTCTATCTGGGGTCGGCGCAGTATGTTTCCTCTTCCATTCATATCGGTCAGACGTCATCAAACCATCCATTCCCTTTTGATTCATATCATCCATCACACCGTAAAGGTGCTAGTGATAAGTGAATGTAAAGAAAAGAGACAGAACGGACCATGTCGAGAGATCGATGAACGGAGGGAGTGATTGGAATGACAACATTCCAATCCATACTGCCCAAAGTTTTGGCCTAAGTTTTACAGCCGGCTGCCTGCATGACACCAACCCTCTTAGGGTATTTTTTTATTATACATACATGTCATTTCGAAATTAGATTATGGGGACGAGGTAATTTGTTTATTGATTCTGTCCTCATGACAGTCCCTTGGGTCTCTGTACCTACCGTGTACGGACACAGCACATCAAATTACCTTCAATTTGTGGCTTTGCCGTGTTTGTATTCTTTAGGAAATTAAATAAGTACCTACATGGAGTTTTCAAATCATTTCCAGTTATTTTTTATGGTGGATGGCGGCAGATCGGTCGATGTCTGTTTACGTACCGCTTAAAGGGCTAGGAGGAACACCGGAGTGGTTTAGTGGATATTGCTGACGCTTCGTGCGCTGAGCGAGTCCCACACCCGCCAGTCGCCCAGCAAGCGGCTGGTATGGTGCGTAAATGCATTCCACTCCGACAAAAAAAGGCCTCCTGTCCATTTTGATTCCCAGCGCCCAGCGAAGCTCTCCCCTGAGATATGTCTGCCGCAGAGAGAGATTTCTAGGCTCGAGGACCATTCAAAGTTTTCGCCATCCTTCACAACCCGGTAGATGCAGTAAAGCTTAGGTCCCTCAATAAACGCATTCCTCCGCCAATCATTCTCACTGCTGCCGGCCTTGCGCCGAGAACACCCCACCACGGTTTTAACCAGTTCTTCACTCCATCTTATGGAAAGTGAACGGAGGAGACAATGTGAAAGGGCAACTAAGCTAGGATGAAACTTGCTTAACTCGCTGCCTGCGTCCTGCCGGCTTAAGGAAGGAACGTTTGTTTTGTTGACAGCATAAGGTAAAGTCCCTTCGTCCCTATTATAACGCCTTAGGTCCGAGCTCTGGTATTCTTAGCAGTACATTACCAGTGTTATTTGGCTTGTGGTCTTCCACAAAAGATGGAAATAGACGAGCGTTCATTTGTTTTCGAATACCCATTATTTCCTTTCTATCTAGTAAAGTGCTGATGACATAAACTAATTCTCCGAAATAAAACGGACGCGGGAAGACGATGCTACCTGCCTTTCAAATCATGAAATGCCAAGGACATTTTGTTTCTCTATAATTTTACAACTCAAGCGCACCTCTCTAGTGGTGAATGACACTAGAAGTAACTAATGCCAGTGAATAAATGGCAAATACCTATCTTATCGCACAACTGACTGACCGTCTGCGGGGTGCAAAGTTCAAAACTAGTAGGTTTTATTGCATAGTAAAATTTGTACCTACGTCGCATTGTTTTATAGTTTGATATTCCGCACTTGTAGAAGAAGATATAAACATTTATTAAAACAACACATCGGAATAACAAAAAATATAAACTTGTTTCAAACTAGAGATTTTTTTTCTTTAATTGAATGCTCTTCGATCAACCGTCGCTGCTGCGAAATGCCAAATAAATACCATAAGCTACAGGAAAGAGCGCTACAGGAGCGATATCCTCTTAAGGGGCTCAGTCTACTACACTCACTTTGTATTATGAAATGCCGAATATTGAAGAAAGAATACGCTATACACTCGTATCCACGTCTTTCCGGTTCTTTGAACAATTCTCTCGAAGAGAAGAATACACTAGGGTTTTTACAAGCAAACCGATAAAGCAGCTACAAAATTGCGAACGCTCGCTTCCGCAACAGGAAGCCGCCGGAACAAGGCCACCGATTAGCTCAGTTCAGTGTCAAGTGAGGTTTTTCTCCGCGGCTAAAATTAACTTTCACCCCAGCGGGCTTACTGCCGCCCTCAGAGACGTCAATTAACTTTAATGAGTATTTAATGTCAAATATTTTCATTCAAATCTAGACCATAGACCCGGCAAGAATAGCGACTAGTTTTGAATTGTCATTTTTTGACGTTAAGTACTCATTGACGTTAAGTACTCATTAACATTATTTGACGTCTCTGAGTGTGGCAGTTAAGTTTGCTCGTAGTATTCGCCGTGGTGGATTGTCCGATTCGTCATTTTCCCACACTAAGGTCACGTAAAATCAAATTAAAGGGTTATTCCTTAGAATTGACAACATTTAATTATTTCAACATAGGTAATTTTTATTATGAAAATAATGACACCCATATATTATATATATTTTTTTTATTCCGTCGTATCCATACAGAAAATCATGTTCCAAATTCCGGTCATTCTAAACAGACGTAAGCGCCAAATGACGTCACAGTCGCGGAGGAATGGCGAAATGTTGTCAATTTTGAGATTATTAGGGATGCCAGTTATTCGTCAATTTAAAGCTAGTCTCTATTCTTGCCAGATTCTATGGCCTAGATTTAAATGAACCTTCGTTTGTATTATGTATTATTTATTTATGTCATTTCATATAACAATCATTAATAAAATTCCGGCCTTTCGAAACAGACGTAAGCGACCAATGACGCCACATAACAATGGCTGAATGGCGAGATCCACCATCCCAAATCTCTCCCGTGGGTGTCGTACGAGGCGACTAAGTATAAATCAGTGATGAGGAATGGGCAGCAGCGTTCCTCTTATACCACCTAGCAGTGTACTGCGACACTTTTGTGCCCGATATATGGCAATAGGCTCGCCACCTATTACATGGGACCTAACATAATTGGCGAAACGTGGGTGCTAGCTCACCTCTGCCTACACCTTCGGGGATATAGGCGTGATTTATGTATGTATGTATGTATGTATGTATGTATGAATGGCGAGATGACTTCCGATTCGTTCTGAAACGAAAAAAAAAGATTGCTTGTTGATACTGACAGTCTGACGTTTCCGTTATTAAATATAAAAACAGATTTTTTTTAATGTATGAAACTAATTTACAAGAAATTTTTTTTTTAGCTTCCCTACATGGGTAGGGAGGCAAAGGCGCTAAGTTAATCTGCCATAGTTGCGATGTCATCGTACGTTTTAATGGCATTTATGTTTTGGGGGATAAAAGTTAATAATTAGCGATGTCTTCGAATTGATTTTATTATTAATTCAAAGACACGACTTCATATCGTAAGGACTCACGGGTCATTGTCATAAAGACTTGAGGTCCTACATAAAACGAATCGTTGGTGAGATCTCAAGGCTTTTTGACAATGACCCGTGAGTCCTTAGGTACAATATGATGTAAGTGGTACCAGCCCGGCTAGCATGACCACCACAACACGATATGTTACAGCCAAAATCATTAAATTGTTGCCAGTTCAAAGCGGTAAATAGCTATATCATAAAGCCTATATGGCTATATCTGCCAATTCTGCCAGTTCAAAAAGATAATGGCTATATCATATCGTGTTTCGGTGGTCATGCTAGCCGGGCAGGAGTACCTACTCGTGCAGCAGAGTAACTGTCAGGGGCTCGAAATTGGCCAATATGGCCAGTGTAAATAAACTGATGCGTGACTAATATTTTTTTAATCATGACCTCGTTAACGCGTCGAAACGAAATTGATTGTTACTGCGCCGATGACTGTCTACCGAAACATCCTTCGGCGAAAAGTCATTACTCGGTTCTGAAATAATGATGTCAGTTTCGTGAAATAATCGATTAGCATAAATTAGCGCTAGGCCTGCGATTGTCTAAATAAGGCAATGTTCGCGAATTCCGGCGGTGAAGATTATAATACGCCGCGTCGCGTCACGTTGCACTTCTGTGTGAACTGACCCTAAAGGACATTATAGACCGTTGGTCCCGACTCCAGATACCTACCAACGCACAGTGTTCCGTGGTGGGCCCATGTCCCATTCTGTCCTATTTACCTACTAATCCTACTATCCATAGGAAGGCCTGTGGCCCTAGCAGCGGGATACTTAATAGGGCAAGTGATGACTACGATGATGAAAGAGTATTATTGCAGCCGTTGCTTGGGATCAAAAGAAAGAGATCAGTCGTTATTCTTTCAACTTATTAGCGACCTTATGTCCTGTATAGTGAGCAGTATGGATTGTAATGTAGTTATTCCAATCACTCCCTCCGTTCATCGATCTCTCGACAAGGTCCTTTCCGTCTTTTTTCCATAGATTCATTCATCGCTAGCACCTTTCCGGTGTGTTGGATGATATGGATGAAAAGGGAGTGGATGGCTTGATTACGTCTGACCGATATGAATGGGAGAGTAAACATACAGGGCCTACTCCAGATAGACTGGGATCAGAGCAGGAAGAAGATATCTTAATGCCGGCACAACTAGAGTGTAGTAATCCGCGATTTTTGTGAAACAATTAAAACGTTTAACACCCAGCCGTCTCTTTGTTGAGGCTTCTAAATCAATCCACCGAAAAGCAAACAAACGATTTCATTGCCACGTTCTCCCAGCGCACATACACACACAGTACGAGAAACGATAAATCTCGGATGTATTTGGGGAATAGCAACACACAGTGAAGCCAATGAAATGATTCTTTTGATTCTATTTCCACTGTTGGATCTGTTAAATGTCGATTGTGTTTTTTTTGTTCGGCGGAAAGCGCGAGAGGGTAATTGGATTTGCCATGCCACCAACTTTTGGCAACTATCTTCCATGCTGGACTGGGAGGGACAGAATAAGGTAGCCACCGAAACACCAATGGATCTTTGACTGTTCAAAGCGATAAATGGCTAAGGTCCGAGTTCACCAACATGTAAATCAAACGATTAAAAGATAACCGACAGTTCTTCCATGTGATAAAATGTCAAAAATCAACGGTTTATAATAATCGCTTGATTTACGTGTTGGTGAACTCGGGCCTTAGTAGTATACCTACATAATTCATAAGTGTTTCGGTGGTCACTTATTGTAGGGTTTTTTTTGGTGTTGTTTGGTTTGGTGACAATTGTATTGTGCTCTGCCGTCACCACACGGCATATAAATAATAAGTATAATGTATAATAATCTTAATAGAATCTTGATAAGAGGAGCTCGCTAGCGCAGTGGCACAGCGCGCTTGGCCTGCGATTGCGTAAAGTAAGCAATTTCGCTAAGGCCGGTCATTGGATGGGTGACCAAGAATTTATTATTTCGCGTTCCTCCGTGCTTTGGAAGGCACGTTAAGCCGTTGGTCCCGGCTGCATCTGCAGTCGTTATGGTTATGGCCCAATCTCCCTATATTCTTCCATCCATAGGGAAGGCCCGTGCCCCAGCAGTGGGGACATTAAAGGGCTGGCGATGATGATGATGATGAATCTTAATCGATAAATTTTGTTTCTTCCAGGCATCCAGCACGCAATCGGTGGGCTGGCGTCGAAGCCGGAGCGTGATCTGCTCATGCAAGACTTCATGACAGTGGAGACGACGAACTTCCCCCACGTCGGTTCGAACCACACGCCGGCTCACCACTACTTAGAGTTCAAGTTCAAGACGTACGCGCCCATAGCGTTCCGGTACTTCCGCGATCTGTTCGGCATTCAGCCGGACGATTTTTTGGTGAGTTATGGTTGCCTGGTACTTCATTCCCCCACTACCCATTCAACATCTCCCTGGGTGAACCCCTTCGAGCGTTGACGGGGGACGTAGGGTAACAGCTGAGAGAGCTATCCGTTTGGCATTATTGCCTGGTACTTCATTCTCCCACTACCCATTCAACATCCCCCTGGGTGAACCCCTTCGAGCGTTGACGGGGGACGTAGGGTAACAGCTGAGAGAGCTATCCGTTTGGCATGATTGCTTGATACTTCATTCCCCCACTACCCATTCAACATCTCCCTGGGTGAACCCCTTCGAGCGTTGACGGGGGACGTAGGGTAACAGCTGAGAGAGCTATCCGTTTGGCATTATTGCCTGGTACTTCATTCTCCCACTACCCATTCAACATCCCCCTGGGTGAACCCCTTCGAGCGTTGACGGGGGACGTAGGGTAACAGCTGAGAGAGCTATCCGTTTGGCATGATTGCTTGATACTTCATTCCCCCACTACCCATTCAACATCTCCCTGGGTGAACCCCTTCGAGCGTTGACGGGGGACGTAGGGTAACAGCTGAGAGAGCTATCCGTTTGGCATTATTGCCTGGTACTTCATTCTCCCACTACCCATTCAACATCCCCCTGGGTGAACCCCTTCGAGCGTTGACGGGGGACGTAGGGTAACAGCTGAGAGAGCTATCCGTTTGGCATTATTGCCTGGTACTTCATTCTCCCACTACCCATTCAACATCCCCCTGGGTGAACCCCTTCGAGCGTTGACGGGGGACGTAGGGTAACAGCTGAGAGAGCTATCCGTTTGGCATTATTGCCTGGTACTTCATTCTCCCACTACCCATTCAACATCCCCCTGGGTGAACCCCTTCGAGCGTTGACGGGGGACGTAGGGTAACAGCTGAGAGAGCTATCCGTTTGGCATGATTGCTTGATACTTCATTCCCCCACTACCCATTCAACATCCCCCTGGGTGAACCCCTTCGAGCGTTGACGGGGGACATAGGGTAACAGCAGATATTATTTTTATGCTAGACAGGGAAACTCTTGACCTTATCTCACCTGAATGTAAGTGACGGTAAGGGCCGAAGATGGAATCGAGCTTCACCTGGAACCTTCAACCACAGAGTTCAACATTTCGTCAACTGTGTTAGGCTGAGGTCCTATTTAATAGTAATCAGATGCTATTTGTTATAATAAGAAATATTAGGGACATCTCCATCTTACGCTTAGGTGCTATGTGCAATCTGTTGGGTGATTTGTGTAGATGATGGATGTAGGAGAATGTTTTCTTAATTATAATCAGTCAGTAAGAGATAAATATTAAAAACGACATATCCGGTCTTTGTAAGTTTACTTCATTGATGTATTTGAGAATACAAAGTTCAAAATAATTGGCGAAACTTGAGTGTTAATTCACCTCGGCCTACCCCTTCAGGGAAATAGGCCTCGTGTATGCATACATGTGAGTTTGTAATTTTATTACACCGCGTCTAATTACGATGGTAAAAACATGTGCTACTGAAATGGTTTACTGGTTATCAAAAGATTCATATTATCATTGTACTTAATGTTTATTTGAGTGAATCGCGGTACGTGTGCTGTGCAAATACACATTTACTTTTTGTTTTTTTTTTCCTTATTATCTCTTACGTTACACTTCACCGTGACCGTGGAGGCACGTTAAGTATTTATACTGATTAGCGACGCCAATTACTTCTTCGTGTAAGCAATTAAAAATGCAAACACGACTGCTTATTATAAAGTAAGTTTTTCTGTAGCGAGCTAGATGTGTAGAATAGTGATGATGGAAATGACCATGTCGAAAGATTGATGAACTGAGAGAGTGGTTGGGACAACATTCCAATCCATTTTGATCAAGGCTTTAGGTCAACCAAACCTCTTTGGGTACGCTGTTGTTGGTGGTTCGCCCTTTTCCATTCGGGTGCCCGAAAGTGATTACTGGTGTACACCAGGCAATCTCTCTCAAGCGGGGCATTCACTACACGGAAATGCTCGGTAATGCCCCCGGGCATGCCTGCAGACACCGACTGCCTGCCCGCTGGACCTCGCTTCTATTAATTAGGTCTGTGCTATATTTGCCTAGTGTAGGACGGTCACAGTCAATCTTGTCTAGTGAATTCCCCGCTTTAGGGCCGGCTTATTAATGCATAGATAACTGAACCAATTGTTAAAAACAGTTACTAATGGTTAAATATCAGACTGATATTTAACAACTATTTAACCATTAGTAACAATATCAGAGTGATATTTAACCAATAGTAACATTAGTAACTAAAATTGCTCCCTGGAGAGGTAGGCAGATGCAAGTGAGGAAAAGATCCCAGCAAAACTAACTGTGCCAAGTAAATCAATCAACCCACAACGTCTTGCAAAACGTTTTCCATCACCATCATCATTCGCCTAGTGGCGGGATGCGGGCATCGAACGGTAGCTCATAGTCCGGGCATGATCTCGGGAGGCTTCAACCCCCCGGTGGTCTGGGCTGTCGTCTAAGCAGCGGGGCTGTAGCATGAGACGTGGACAAAGTCTCAGTCTCCTCGGGAAAAGAAAATATTTTCCTTGAGCTCAATCTCCCACTAAATTCCGAGACAAAACACTGTCAAGTGGTGGAGAGAGATTTTGTACACGTCCCGTGCCAGGCCTACTTTACTCAACCCCAATCTGGCGGCGGAGCCCTCGGCGCGGTCTAATCATGTATCGGGTGATTTGCACTGACCTCTATTCAACAAGTACGCTGGACTGTAGGTATCATCCAAAAATGAAGCCAATATGATTATCGCCATCTTGGCGCTGATGGCACTGGTTTACGAAGGCGAACGTCCACGGAACTAATATAGAGATGCATTTGTAATGTAAGTTTACAAGTAACGAAGGTAAAATTTAGTACCCATGCCGCTCGATGGGGCGCTTGAAAATGGGCACAAGGGCAAAGGTCATTTTAGTAGAAGTATTCAGTCCAGCGTATTTATTTATTTCGGTCGCCTTGGTCGAATGCTCAGATTGCTGGGTATTGGCCAAGAGGTCCCGGGTTCGAATCCTGGTAGGGGCAAACTTTGTGATGACCACAAATGTTTGTTTCCGAGTCATGGTTGTGTATATGTTTATGTAGTATATTTTCAACATTTATATACATAGTTATATTAAAAATATGTCCTATAATATATATAGTATAACACAAGTGCTTAGGCTACTTACTGTGGGCTAGATGATAGGTGTGAGTGTAAAGATATTTATTATTTATTTATTAGATGTCATTGGTGATTTGCCATTTTCCCTTCTCACAAAAAGCATTCGCTCGCAGATGTCGATGTGCAGCGCGCCGCTCAGGGAGCTGAGCAACCCCGGCGCGTCGGGCAGCATATTCTACCTGACCAACGACGACGAGTTCATCATCAAAACTGTGCAGCACAAGGAGGGCGAGTTTTTGCAGAAACTGCTGCCGGGGTATTACTTGAACCTCGATCAGGTGCGTTCTGTACACTTTAGGGCCCTCGCCCACGGCGACTTTTTGTAGCGATATGCTGTCGACCTGTCGTGCTTTTCGCTAATGCGCAACATCTTTCTACTAATGTGCGTTAGTCAAATTTGCTACGCGCTACAGCATCGCGACTGTATGCAAACGTGACAGACGAAATCGGGATGAGGACGGGGGAACCGAACATGACGGAATCGCGACAGTATCGCGATTGAATCGTTGTTAGGCTGCCTGTGCATTGACGAAGCTGCGGAGCGGTGAAACGAGGAAATATTGACCAATTGGATTGCATTAAATTTTCGCTGCGATATTTTATGCAATCCTATTGGTTTATATTTCCTCGTTTCTCCGCGCCGCAGCCTCGCTCCTTATGTGGACGAGGGCACACAGCAGCTAGTGGCCGCGTCGCGACGTATCGATACGAACGCGCGACTGCATTGCTACAAAAAGTCGCCGTTGGCGAGATCCCTTAGCTCAGAGGTTCTCAAACGGTCGATCGCGAGTGCATTTTGTGTCGATCTCGGGGAAAAAAAAGCCATGTATAGAAACACTACTTAGAACTATTTATCAATTTAAGAGAGGATGGATAAATGCATTTTTCCACCTGGCAAAAAAGGTGCGTTCTGTATATCGCTTCTAAAATACAAAAGGGACACAAGTCCATTGCATTCTTGCAACAGTAAGTCTTATTGGTCTTCAACTCCAGCGATCTGACCGTTGGACCAAAGCGGTCGTAAAAAGTAATAATATACTTGTTTTTACTGACGCCGTTGCTTTGTTACAGAATCCGCGCACACTACTACCAAAATTCTTCGGTTTATACTGCTACCAATGTAACAGCAAGAACGTGAGGCTAGTCGCCATGAACAACATACTGCCGTCATCTGTCAAACTACACCAGAAATATGACTTGAAAGGATCCACGTATAAGAGGAAGGTACGAGTATGTTACGTTCTATACTCCAACCAATATAGCGAGGTACTAAATGTATATTAAAGTATGTTCACGCGTCAAGACTATAATTTTTTCAACTTTTTCTAACTTAAAATGTAAACTATTTTAAGTCTGAAATAAAACAACTTTTACGGATAAGACTCGCGTATAATTTGGTGTTTGGCATATTAATTATTTAACCCGACGTTTCGATCACTATTTCAACCATTATTTAAGATTTGACTAACCGCAAATTCTAGCAAAAGAAAAAACGATATATACCTAGAATTATACGTGAAGCTATTGAAATTAAGAATCATCCAAACTTCAATAGGGATAATGGTTGGAACATACCACCTGCTTGGGACCCAATTATTACAATAATTAAATCCCAACACCGTCCTCATACTGCCAAAAACAATGATACTGTAAGCTCTGTTTGTGTAAATCGGAACACCTAAAATATCAAATATTATGACGGTAGTTAATTATTACTTGATTGTGAGGACACCTGTCATTTTCAGTCCCCCCGTGACCACGGCCACTGTAAAGTGATCGAAACGTCGGGTTAAATAATTAATATGCCAAACACCAAATTATACGCGAGTCTTATCCGTAAAAAATGTTTTGTTCTATTTCAAATGTGTAGTGCTCGTGCAAATATAAGAAAACATTATATTTTAAGTCTTCCAATAAAAAATATAAAAATAAAATTGTGTAATACCTATTTTAACAAAGACGCCAATCGTTATGATTCAATAAAATGGATGATATTTATTTTAAAATACATTTTTCATATTTTTAAATGCATTACAACGAACATAAAGTAATTAAAAATTATTGTCCTTATGTTAATAGTTTGTGACATCATTAAACACTTCCTAACCAAAACACGCCTTCAATATTTTTTGTAATTAATATGAACCAATAGGTACATTCCACTTCGCAGGCAGGCAAAACGGAGAGACAAAAGGGTTCACCGACATACAAAGATTTGGACTTTATGGAGCACCACACAGAGGGCATTTTCCTAGAAGCGGACACGTACACCGCTTTAATCAAGACCATGCAGCGGGATTGCCGTGTTTTGGAGAGTTTTAAGGTCGGCTTTGAAACAAAACTTTTTCCCATTCACTTTTTTTTACATACATAAATCACGCCTATATCCCCGAAGGGGTAGGCAGAAGTGAACTAGCATCCGCGTTTCGCCAATTATGTTAGGTCCCATGTAATAGGTGGCGAGCCTATTTCCATTTATCGGGCACATTGCCAGGTGGTTTAAGAGAAACGCTGCTGCCGATTCCTCATCACTTTTTTACGTTCCCTAAATAAATGAGCTTAATTAAGGAACTCTCTGCAATGTTTTCGACTGTGACGAAGATATTTTTTCTGTTCTAAGCGAAATAAGATATTAATGGTAAAAGCAGAATGTCACAAACTATCATCATCATCACTCTGCCTTTATCCCGTCCCATTTGTGGTCGGAGCAGTATGTCCTGTTTCTCTACTATCTTCGGTCACTAGCCATCTCCTCATTCACACCAATTACACAATCCATACCTAACCTTCAAATCATACTTCACACAATCCATCTAATCCTTTCAGTGGTCTTCCTCTACTTTGACTAAATATTTCCATTATAATATAGAAACAAAATAAATTAACTTTCGGTGGTAAGACACTGTCTTGGTTGGCCGAGCGGTCAGGCACCTGCCCGGATAGCAGCGGACGCGGGTTCGATTCCCGCATCAAGACCATAATTTTTCGAAATTCTTTTTCTAACCACCAAAATCTTTGTACTAATTTTTCTAACATTTATATAATGTTAAAATTAAAATCGAAAAAATGAACTTTCTATATGAAAAGTGTAACGTGGTTTTTCTATAGATTATGGACTACTCCCTGCTAGTCGGCATTCATAATCTCGACGAAGCTCAAAGGGAGAAGACCGAAGCCCGAAAACGAACGGACTCGGGTCACAGCGATGACGACGGCGAAGGCGAGCCGCGTCGCGGTCTCAATAGGACTAGGTAAGTTAAACATACATAATAATTATATTAGCCATTCTTATAACTGTCGTAAAAGTTGTTCATAGCATACCACACCATGTAATTGTTTAAAACTCACGTTAATCCGGCTTCGAAGGACCAAAAACTTGTTTCGTGTAGTGGAAAAAATGCTAGTATTATTTTTAGTGCACCAAATATAATTTGAGGACTTGATATTCGCATAAGCCTCAATCAGTATATTAAAATGTGTCCGTCATCTAGTATCCATAACATAAGTGCTTATGCTACTAGCTAGCTAGATGATAGGTTTGAGTGTAAGAAACATTGTTATTATTTATTTATTAAATACTACAATTATTTGTCTTTAAATTGTGAATAAACGGGATTTATACCACGTACCTGGATTTTGTTATGATTCCGATATTTCGGCACAGTTACATGCGCCATGGTCACGGATGACTGAAGTCTTGCGGGTTGATACACATTATTACGGGCAGCCATATCTGTCTACCCTCCTTCTGACTCTTTTAACACGCCCGGAACCAGTACTATTGTCCGCACTCGCACTACTCACTGAAACTCGATCCCTGCATACGACACTAACAGTATCGGGACGCGGCGCCACACTACCTTTATTTGCAACGGTTTCACACAGATTTATCACTGGATTCCAGACACTCGACAATTTAAACCAGTCCTCACGATTGAAATTTTGTGTTTTTTAATTTCGATCGCTTCCCTAACCAATCTTGGTATATAGTGATCTGTCGAGATGATCTGAGGGTTGTAAAACTCCATCCAGTGATTGTGCCCGGCGTGAATTAAATGCTCAGCGATAGCAGATTTCTGTGTATCATTGTTCTTAACTGCCTTGATATGCCCTTTTATTCGGTCTGCCGTTTATTCACTATAAATCCCGTTTATTCACAATTTAAAGATGAAAGTGACCACGTAAGCTTAAAACAATATACAATTATTTACTTTAAAATAGTACAGGGTTAGTTTGAATTGAGAAGCTTTAAGTATGTTGGTGGCGGTCTATTTCTGTTTCCATTTGAAACATTTCAGATCGGAACAAGGCAAGGACGATTTCAGCGCGCAAGTGAAGAGGACACAGTACGATATAATTATGTTACCTATATGTTTATTGGTGTCTAACTAAACTACCTGTCTCTCTGTTGACTAACATGCTAACATCGGTCACATTGTATTGTGTCGTCAATCAGCCAAAGTATTTTGAACCTTATACGAGCGGGGAGTAGTGCGATACACCGGGTTAAGGAAGTAGTATTATCGTCAGATTTACTAAAAATAAAATTAAAAGTTAATACCCTGAAATTATACATAATTCTGTAACAACCTGTAACAGTTATGTATTTTTAAAAACATTTATAGAATATTGAATTAAGAAACCCAATGGGATAATTATCTGCTTACCGTCGTTAATTTTTTTTATTGTTTCTAAAAAAATTTTAAGGAATTGCTGTGTTAATTTTAACTGACTTTATTATAATGATAATGCCTGTTCAACCAAAAAACGAAGGGCTTTAGTTTAGTACACTTAAGTAAGGAAGAAAATTTTAATCGTGCCTATGTACTCAATTTGACAACATTTCATTTTTTTAACATACCTTTAATAAGATGTTATATGAAATTAAACCGAAAACGAAGACACCCATATTTTTTATTTCTTCTGAATTCCGTCGTTTTCATACAAAAAATCATGATTGAAATACCGGTCATTTTAAACAGACGTAAGCGCCAAATGACGTCACTGTCGTGGACGAATGGCGAAATCACTCTTGACTCTAAAAATAAAAAGATCACTTGTCAAAATTGACGAACTGGCATTTCCGGTGTCGAAAATAAAAACATTTTATCTGAAATGTTTGATATTAATTTCAAAGTCAAATACGTTTTAAATTAAAGTTTATGAAGGATTTCAATTTATTGCTACTCTAATATTGTTTATTTCGACGATGACATTGGATTTGATTTATGACTGACGTCTGTCATCATGTCTATGATAACTTTTTTATTCTTCCATCTAGGAAGGCAAACGTTTTAGTTCATACATCCACGACCGTGACGTCATCGCATGTTTATTACATTTTTTTTTGTCTGTAATTAAAGTAATAAAAAAAATTAATAAAAACATTTTCGAAGTCAGGATTGGAAAATAAAGATACGGTATTTTTATTTTGGGAGGTTGTCATTTTTGAAATGTCAATTATAATAATTTATTTTCTAAAATAGGTAAACTCTTCAAAGAATGTTAGCTTTTCGGTGGCTCTTGTCTTCACCGTTTATATTTAGACTATTCATTGTAGTGAGACTTCATAAGACTGATCACGATTGTAAACTCTCTTAACTCGGTATGTCGTGTCATAAATAACGTGCCAATGTCTACGTTTAAAACATTTATACCTGCTCAATATAATGTGCCGACTTCCTTACTATTAATCTGTAGGTACTAACACTTACAAAAAGAAATTAAACTTTAAATGCTTTTAGTTAAGATTTAGTTTTACGTTAGTGCCTGAAACTTCTAGTTATGTTCCTAATATAGAAAACTGTCGTTTCACCATCGAAATGTCTTATTTTTTCATACTTTCTCAATGAGCACCAGACAATTATACCTTAAGTGTGATCGAACAAAGTACCATTTTCTTAACGGTAACTCCTTTTCTGTAGATGTCACTTAAAGACTGAAAACGAAGTGTATACCGAAATGTATATAACAATGTGATGTGATAATGTGTATAACAAAATGTATACCGAAGCATTATAAAATGATTACACCAAAGTGGGACAGTATTAAGATCTATAATCGGGTTCTAATTTCGGTATAGACATATTTTGGGGAAGAACCCGTGTGATTTTTCTCAAATTAAAAATAGCTTTAAAGTGCAATGTTTAGAGTTCATTTTCGCTAACAGAATTAACTAATCACGTAGTGTAATATTTAGCAAGAAGAGAGCTCTGACTTCTAACTTTCCTTGTGCACGTCTAAACTTATGTCATGTGGTTCTAACTAAAGCATGACGGCGATATGAATCTTACTACCTTTAAGTTGGGGACGAAATTGCTTTGAACATGTAGATGAGAAAATTATATAATTATTTCACAATTTCTTCTTCACTTTATGATTAAAACTAACGGAATGTTTAGCATTATTATGTCATAGACTAATAATTTATAAACTAAAATGTATGTATTATTTGACTGTCAATTTTCTCCAAAATGTTTTAATCAATAGAATTTTTGGTGTAAAATTTGGTGGTGTTATTACATAAAAGTGTCACTGTCACACACTCTTGACACTTTTGTCAATAGTGTGTGACAGTGACAAAGTCTAATTTAAACACTTAACCAAAACACGTTTTCAACACTTTTAATTACGGTAGTATTCCAATGCAAGTTATTAACGGTTAATTATGCCTTTTTAATTGTGTACTCACAGTAATAACATTTCTCACATTCCATTAGTCATTGAGGTTGTTGTTTATCATTACTGCAACCGGTCATAAAATTTAAATGATGCGACATTGTAACATCACTGAAGTCAGTAATAAATATTGCCTTGAATAGATTTTATTGTATTGGCTCCCGATATAGTTAGTTACACCTATTTTATTCATTTAATATCATCATCATCATCAGCCCTTTGATGTTTGTACTGCTGGGGAACAGGCATATTATCCATTTGATACCATCTTCATCATCACCAGCTCTTTGATGTCTCCACTGCTGGGGAACAGGCCTTCCCTATGGATGGATCGAGGATGAATAAAGAGAGAATGCTCTATTATAAACCTATCACGCTGACCCAGTGCTGTATAAACGAATGCAAGTGCAGTCTAGAGTAGAGCAATGGCTTAGCGTGCCTTTAGAAACACGGAGAGCAACTCGACTTATTATATTTTTGGTCACCCATACAATGACCGCGATTAGCGTGATAAGCCATTTGATATAAATTGTAATTGTAATAATTGATGATGCACAAGTAGTAAATTCTGATAGATTTGTATTTCTTCTCCGTTCTTGCTTCCTGGTAGTGAACTTTTCAACGAAGAATGGTGTAACTTTTCACGTTGAATTTCTTAAACCTAACTTGCCTTAGAGACACTAGGCTTAGATGTTTAATGTAAGCCTATCCTTATTGTTAGTTGATGAGCGATGTTATTGTACAGTCAGCATCATAAATATATGAACTCTTTATGCCTCTGTCATACTAATTAAACTAAAGTGTTCATATATTTATAATGCTGACTGTACCTTAGATGAATAGACAGTATTTAGTACAGACAACATGTCAGATTTACTATAAGCCACCTCAATTTTAGTAATAGATTGTATTATGATCTTTAAGCCAAACTTTGGAATGGAGAAACTTGTTTATTATCTGACACGCTGTTGGTGGTACGTGTAAAAGTACGTTTTTAAAAATTGTTTATGTACTAATAGTGAATAATGCTTTATTGGAGTGTGAGCCGCATTGACCACTACTGATACTGTTAATTTTGTTCCTGTGTAGATATTGTTTTATGTGAAAAATTATAAAAAAATATATATATAAAAATTACGCAGGTCCATCAACAGACAACGATTGGTCGCCCACTCGACGGCAATGGAGAGCATCCAGGCTGAGAGCGAACCCATCGATGAGGAGGAGGACGTGCCGTGAGTTTTAAATTATTGAAGCGGTTTTTAGGGTTCCGTACCCAAGACTGGTGAATTGCCGCAAGGCAGAACCGTGATAGTTGGACAATCGAAAATTTTCACAGATGATATATTTTTGTTGCCGCTATAACAACAACTACTAATTAATAACATAATATAATTAATATTTAAGCCAGCTGCTCCCATAAAACAGACATGATTGTACAAGGAAAGCATGTAAAAGCGGCACTACGTAGTTCTAAGCAGTTTAATGCACTTGTTATGAGGCGATGCTAAGATGTTGTGTTCATCATCACCAGTCATTTTTAACGTCCCCACTGATGTGGCACAGGCCTTCCCTATGGATGGAAGAATATAGGGAGAATGGACCAAACCTCACCACGCCGACTTAGTGTAGCCGGGACCAACGGTTTAACGTGCCTTGTGAAGCTCGTTGGAACTCGAGATAGCATATTTTCGGCCTGTATTATCGGAGAATATCTGTACCCATCAAGAAATAATATACACCTAGCCCTTCTCCCATGCAGGTGATATTATGTCCGTATAGCACGGCGAAATAATTTCGACACTTGTAAGGATTCCGGAGCGGCGTACGCCGTCTACAATATCACCATAGTATTTGTATGACTATGTTAGTCTTCTATGCTGGCTTGGGAGCGAACAAATTACGTAGAATAGGCCAGCCCCGACTCATCTCATGGGTGTCGTAAAAGTCGACTAAGGGAGATTGCCCGGTGTAGACCAATAAGCACCTTGGGGCACCTGAATGGTGGAGGGCAAACCACCAACAACAGCATACCCAAAGAGGGTTAGTGTCAGGCAGGCGGCCGGCTGTAAAACCTTAGCCAAAACTTTGAGCAATATGGATTGGAATGTTGTCATTCCATACTTTATTCCATACTGCTCAAAGTTTTGGCTAATTGGCTCTCTCCGTTCATCGGTCTCTCGACATGGTCCTTTCCGTTTCTTTTCTATACATTCATTCATCACTAGCACCTTTACGGTGTGATGGATGATATGAATCAAAAGGGACTGGATGGCTTGATGGCGATATTAAGAGATAGAGTGGGAACAGGGCAGGGAGAAGAAGAAGAAGAGTTAGCATGGGTAGGTGCCGGCTTTATACCCCATATACCAAACACCTTGTTGTTGTGTTAGAAAAGTGCAAATTACATGAATAATTGCTCAACCTTACCTTGGTTACTTGATGTTTTGTTAGAACTATATTTTTTATTGCCGTGTCAATTGTTCCTCAGCCCGGGCGGTATTCCCGCGAGGAACGCGCGAGGGGAACGACTGCTCCTCTTCCTGGGCATCATCGACATATTGCAATCGTATCGACTCCGCAAGAAGTTGGAGCACACGTGGAAGAGTATGATACACGACGGGGTGAGTGGGGTCGCGATTTGGTGGGAGTGAATATAATAAAATGGGCTATTACGTCTTTTTTTGAAAACTGCTATATATCAATCCTGAGGATATCGTAATAAACCAGAAGAATTTTTTTATATAAACATTATAAATGTCTAAAAACTTATTTTTATTTATGATTTTAAATTTTCGCGTGGAATCTTTAAATCATATTGGAAACCTTGTGACTGATACACGCACGTTTCCGATATTTAGCGTATTTCTTCGACGATTCGTTAATCGACCTTATTTATCAATAAACTCTTTATGTATTTATTTATTTATTTAGTAATTTAAGTAATACATTGCGAAATATGCAATTCACTATACGCCGAAAATATCCTGCGCACTTTTTCTGTCTGGTATATTTACTTTGACTGATATGTTTTTGTTTTCAGGATACAGTCTCTGTACATAGACCTAGTTTCTACGCTCAACGTTTCCTAGACTTTATGGCGAAAACGGTATTCAAGAAAATACCTTCGTGTAAGTACTCCTTCTTGTTGGATCAATTATTATTTATTTTTTTAATTTTTTAAAAAAGGCCATTTTAATTCGATCTCTTTTGAGCAATACGCATAATATATTTAAAGTGTGGCCGATAAAAAAAAAGAACTAGTTCCATGTTACGACTTTTCGTTTCGCCTTTCTTTTTCTCTTCGATAAATCTGTTCCCTTCGATAGCAGCTCAGACCATCGCTATTCGGATAGCTTACGCCCGTACGATCAATATTGAACCTTGTCGTTGTAGTAATACGTATCGATATCCTTGATAGATACTGCTAATGTGTTGCACCTTCAATATAAAACATGCACAACGTACAGCCTAATTTTTTGAATTCAATCTGGAATATCAACCTTCCTGTGTCGAATTTAAAGTCGTTTTCCGTATTTTTGCAGTACTGTGTATATAGGTTATATTGAAGGCTACCTATGTGTCTAACTTTTAAGTTACAGTGTCTAATTTTTTTATTGTCTAACCCCCAGATGTTCGATATGTAAGTGTCCGTATGAATAAATGACGTATTTTCAAAAAAATTTGCGAATATTGTTCAAAGCGATTGGGACCTAATTTGAAAAGTTGAAAATCCTGCATTATTTCAATGTAAACAGCGTCTAATTTATGGATAGAATATGACAAATCCTATTTATCGGTTAACAGACGCAGTCTTGTATCGTAAATTTCAAGTCGTAAGCATAAACGTTTCAGTATGTTTAACTAAGTGTTATGAAAATGCAAAAACTCAGATGCTCATTCGGCCATATCCGATGATACCTACTATTTTTACTTCCTTGGAATATCTTTGAGGAAGAGAATTGAAATTGTAATTAAGTCATACATATCATATGCACGATTGTCTTGACGACATATTTAAATATAATTTAAAATCACGCATCGAAACATAGGATAAAAATTTTATACATTTTTCAAAATAGGGCCCCACTTTGAAATGTTTGCATCCATACTCACAGGGATAAATAGATTTTAATTTAACAATATCAAATAAATATCTAGTACTTATTTATATTTTAATAGACCAAAAAAATGTTCACCAAAAGTAAAGGCAGAACTTTGGAATGTATTTTTCTTAAGTAATCAATAATTATTTTTATTATTGATTAATTGAATTTTCAATTTATGACTGTGTGTGTCTGATGACTTTGGACCATGTGAAAATACGTTGTTGTAATTTAAAAATGTGGTAAAATAACATTACGTATAAAGTGACACCCATTCTGTATAATCCTTACTCTTTGCTACGACCATTTTGAAATCTGATGAGCATGTGAAGAAGGAGGCTGAATATCAAATTTTATGGTTTTGCTAGGAAACATTTCACAATATTTACGATAGTTTAAAAGTAATTTCTCCAAATTCCATACTTGGTCTATTCCCATACACATAATGTGTATTGTGTGATGACCAGAGTAAGAGAATGGAAGAAATACGTTGACACGTATTCTTGATTCTAAAATGGCTTAACATTACAACACAGATACATCTCTTAACTTATTTATTTTTAAAATAAATACCAGTGATTGCGTATACTAAGATTATCACTTAGACCGGTCCTTGGATGGGTGACCAACAATATGTTCTTCTGTGTTTCTGAAGGCAAGTTAAGCGGTTGGTCCCGTCTGCATTTGCAGTCGTTAAGACCCGCCCCGACATGGTGACTCTCACTATATTCTACCATCAATAGGGAAGACCTGTGCCCCAGCAATGGCGACATTAGAGGGTCGGTGATGATGATGATGATGATGGTATAAACTTCATGGTGATTCCATTGAGTCGGTTTAAAAATTGTTGTACAGAATCGGTGTCACTGATTGTGTTCGTTATGACTATTTCAGGAAAATGTATTAGTTTATGGAGTCACATTCTGTGACGTCAGTCGGCATAAGGCACTTGTCACACTGGTACTGAAATGATATGGCAAAGGGAATTATTTATGTATTTAGAAAATGTTGATATATTTCTTTATAACCTATTTTTTATAACACCAATGTCGCACGGCATTTGGATAAAGTAATAATAGTTTTTATATATTTCAACTCTATTTATACATTCATCGGTCTTTCGACGTGGTCCTTATCAATATATTCATTTATCTGTAGCCCCTTTCCGGTGTCATGAACGATCTGAATCAAAGAGAGGATGGCTTCATGTCGTCTGACCGATATGAATGGAGGAGGAAACATACTGCACTGACTCCAGATAGACTAGGAACAGGGCAGGAATACAATATATTACGACGGATTTAGTACTAAATACAGAAATTGTAGCGCCACGTAAACTCAATTTAATGTTTATATCATTTATAACATGTTATCAAAAGGGGTTTCCTAATTAAAAGAATTTCCTTTTGGCATGTAAACATTTCCTTTTGAATTGAAAAATTCCTTGAGATTGGAATTTTGTGCTGCCTCTGCAAACGTACCTCAATGACTCTCTCAAATAATACTTCGAAATTCAAAATAAAGACTTATTTTTGAAAGAGAAATAATTTTGTGTCTGTTTTATGTTCATGACGCGATTATGTATAGAATCCGTGCATAAAACAATGCTTTGTATTATTTTGGCCGTATTTCAGTGCTACAAATGCCTTATGCTAGTCTATTGATTGGCAAATTATTGGATTCTCAGTAATAAAATATTACACGACCGCGATCCATTCTGTCATGATTACATACGGCATAGTGGAGCTATGAGCATACAATTTTGCAAGCCAAATATAGATACAAATTAGATCGATTTGTCTACCATATCGTCGCTGATAATGCACGACCACATAACCAACAGTGGTCAATACTGCGAAAATACAAGAAGAAAATCAAATTTGAGATTTAAAATATTTTTTTTAAGCGTTTTTATGAAAAATTTTCATCGGGTTATCTCAAATTGATTTATTTGTAGTTCCGCAGTATTGAACATTGTTGGTTAAGAGGTATTGCAGTATGAATCACGATATGACAACAGCGTCACATGGTACTGACGCAATCATAGTTTTTGCGACAAACGAAATAAAGGCATAGTCATTATTATTATTAAAAATGGCACGCTCTATACACACTGGTATGCGCTTAGTTGTGCTATGTGCGTCTATAAGACTTTCTGAAATCGATATTCTTTCTTATAATTTCGCACATAAAGCTCAAAATCTATTCAGAAGTTGAGACAAGTTTATGATGCGCCTTGCAACACTTGTGCTATGTGCTCTAAAATACTTTCTGAAATCGATATTCTTCCTTATAATATGGGACATAAAGTTCAAAATCAATTGATAAACTATGACAAGCTTGTAATTTTTTTAAACAACAGTTTTATTTTTTCTTCTTCTTTGTAAATCAATGCAACCAGTGTTCATATATCCACAACGCCAGTATGTAATAATGACAGACCAATTGATATATCATAATAATCGACAATAATGATATATCACAATGAATAACCGGGTGATTGTTGATCAGTGGACCTTCCCGAGATCAAAGGCAACCATCGCAAGTTCAGGACACTGGTCACAAGCTACATAGGTACTGTGGGGCCGCGAATAATATATTTATATGTTGTAACATGTGTGCTGTGTTTGTAGAGGTTAAGGGTGTTGGTGTTAATGATGATACAATATTTCGCTTTCTTTGTTATGGTTCCGTTCCCATAGGGTGAAACGGTACCCCATTACTGAGACTCCGCTGTCCTTCCGTCCGTCTGTCTGTCACCTGGCTGAACCTCATGAACCGTAATAGTTCGACAGTTGAAGTTTTCACAGATGATGTTTAACAAAGAATAAAAAGAATAAAATAAATATTTCAGGGGGCTCTTAACCCATATTATGCCATACCCGGGATAAAAGTCTATAGGCGATTCCTCGTTATAATATGACTGTAAGTCGCCTTATACGATACAGGTGACGCAGTATATTGCGAGGTGGTATAAGAGGAACGCTGCTGCCCATTACTCATAGCTCGGTTTAGTTCTATCTTTATTTAGTCTTAGTCGCCTTATACGACACCCGAAAGAAAGATTGGGGGTGATGACAATTGTATTCTGCTTTGTCGTCACCACACGGCACTATTTATGCATTACAAAGATTTTGGTAGTTAGAAAAAGAATTTCGAAAAATTATGGTCTTGATGCGGGAATCGAACACGAAAATCGATGCTATCCGGGCAGGTGCCTGACCGCTCGGCCAACCAAGACACTAATTAACTTGCCGAATTCTTCTAACCTTTACACTTCACGTTGTAAGCCAACGTATACCCTCGCAATGTAGAAATAAATTTCAAACATTCCAAAGCAGATATTTTTACAAATACCGTGCGTTCGGTTAAGCTTGGGTTTGCTTTATAAACTATTCGATTTTAATTTTAACATTATTATTTATGCATTCAGAATTTGTACAGATAGCGAATAAAGTTGTATAATACCACTCAGTTAATTAGTGTTTAACTCATTATAACGATTGAAGACCATGGCTCGATGTCTTTTGGTGTTCATAGGAAATGGTTAAGCCAATGTTTTACTAACACCAACACCCAAACCTTTTTCAGTAGGCGTTTTAAACGCTGTATTTTTTGTTTTTGTTTACAAACTATTTGTTTTAGCATAACGATGATTTACTAGGCATGTTTTAGCATATTATTAGTGTTTTCTAATTTTGTTTTTTTATATTGGATGCGTATTTTTTTACAAATTTAAAGTAAACAAGATCGCATGACGGTTGTTAATTTATTGTTTTTATTTTTTTTATTTGAAATGTCATGCACGACCCCCGTCCCGTTTGACGTTTGGACAGTGTTGCCAGCCGAGAATAATACCTGTGTTTTTTTCCCTTTTTTTCCAAACTGTTGTCCGAAATCGGATTTTGGTGCGCGTCTGTGGAGGTCTAAGTGAGTCCTTAGGGGTTGTTCGTTCGATGCATGAGGTCGTCCCCATCGGTGTACCCAGTCGTGTGTTTGTTTTTCTGTGTACCGAATTGTTGCAAGCACTAAAATAGTAAAAAGGTTTATTTATCTATGACAGCTGATTGACATTCGAAAAAAAAAAACTGTCGACGCAAAAGTTGTTTGTGGGATTTATCGCGTTTATTAATAATGACATTCTCACTTCTCACACTTCGATATTTTCCTTGACCCTACGCTCTTAAACAAGGGCCAGTAATATCGCTAGGCCTTCAGATTGAATTAAGTAAGATATGCTTAGATTGATATTACAGAGGGATAATTCTACAAGCCGATTGGGATCGTTTTAGTCCACGTTTACTCGTTACGGCAAATAAGATAGACGGCTCGGGTGGATCTAAATCGGCTTGGAGGGTAAACCCTCGATTTGTTTACTAGTCGGTGCTTGCAACAATATCTATATGTGGTATTAGTCGACACCACTGCTATGCATCGCTCAGTGGCCCCCCCTACATATCGCCTTCGTCATCATTCTGTGCTCCTTCCGCGCCGTAGTTAGACCCCCAGTATTGTGTGTCTCCATCTCTTTCTGTCTTCCCCGCCGTTCGTTTCCATCTCAGCGAGATCTGTTTTGCGCACTGTTTCTTGTCATTATTTTTTTTTACTGTATCACACATTGATTCAAACAAATTAAAAATATAACTAGAGTTAAATGTTTTTCTAGACGTAATAATTAGTTGCCAGAAATGTGGCGATCTGATTTTGTCGTATTTTTAATTTGTTTGTTTCGAATAAAATACATATACTTCAAGTCACGTAGGATTATACTTTTCGTGCTTCTCTTCAGTACTGATAGTGCTTCAAAAGAGAACTTTGTTTTGCGCAATCTTGTATGGATATTTGATATTTATGCAGAATATTATATACTTAACAATATTTAAAGAATGCTTTTGGATTTAGATTTTTTAATTCTTATTTTATGAGAGTTTGAAGTGTTACTTTGATTTTGAATCTCCAACGTATATATGTGCTCACGTCTTTTCAGTTCAATATTTACAAAAAGTTGTCAGTACAAAATAACACTTCAAACGCACCCCGAATCGCATAAACGTGTAAGTCAAAAATATGCTTTCTCACAATTACAGCTTTGAAACACTCACCGTCGAAGAGAAAAAGTATCGCCAAGCCCTCCAGACCTCAAGAAGATGTCGATGCGCCTGGTGAGTGAACTTTAATCCTGGTTTTAACACCCAGGTAGGGTGTATTATACCCCATCGTTTAACAGGCCGGATCAAAATGGTGGCACTTGCCTACCATTTAAGCCTGAAGTTTTTAAAATGATAATTTTTGAGTCAATATGTATATGTTATTTTTTTTAAAGACTTTATTTTTTGTTTGGGTATGATATTGCTCGGTTTACCAACTAATATTACTTTGGTATTAACCTTTTTTTTATTTTTTAGTTTTCTAACAAAGTAGTAACCTTTATATCCTAACATTAAGTGAATGCAAACTTTTTTGGTACCTATGTATTAGTATACATTTCAGTTTATTTTGTTCCCCAACCCTTACCCTCCCTTCTGGTGTATGTGACCCGATTTGCTATTATTGATATTACGTCCTTTTTTGTTTGTTCCGTAAAGTAGTTTTGTATGTTGTTATTTTGAACCTCACGGATTTTTTGCGACCCATGCCGTGTTTAAAAGTTCGATTGTGGTGTGTTTTATCTGTGCTAACGGTGTTGGTTCGAGTGAAACCAGACATGCTCCCGTAAAGCATGCTTTATAGCTGGGGAGAGAAATAAACTGAAATGTACCAGGTCCTGTAGGCAATCTCTAACCCGGCCGTATGTTGTCAGGACGGATATACGTCGGGCGACCAATAAAGGACTACAATCCGGATTACATGAGGCAGAACTCTAGACTGTCACCAAGGTCTTCACTCAGATCTAGCATGAGCGATTTCACAGACACTACCATATCGACGTGGAACCAAAGGCATCCGCAAGCGCCTACAGAATATCCATCGGTCCTCTCTGACAGAGTCAAAGTGATAGACCGAGATAGAATCAACTTTCAGAGGCGATTAGAATTCGACACACCCAATTTGAGAGATCCGGGCACTTCGTATGCCGATAACGTGTACAGGGCTTCCGTACAGGATCGAATGGAGTCTCTATCTGACCAATTGACCAAAGTGCTGAGTACCGGTGCTGGTAGCTCGCATATAAACGGTAGCTTGGCGGACAGCGGTATACAAACAGACAACACCAGCACAAGCGTCCCACAGATATACATCGAAACGCCTGTAGTGAAAGTATTGAAAGACGCCGCGGTGGATACCAGGAACGAGAACAATCTGCAAGACATCCCCTTCATAGACGACGAGGACGAAGACTCTAAATACTTCAAGCGGCACAAGAGCATGTCTAATATTCCGGAGAGAATAGACGAGGTCAGCTCCAAGGAGCAATCGAACGAGCGTCTCTCGAGCAGTTTCAACCGAGCGAAATCGCCGACTTTCGTCGAGAAATTCAAGAAGTTCTTCATGGACATTGGTCTGGTTAAGTCCGAGAGCACGCCCAACACAGACGCTAGCACGCTACCGAAGAGCCTCAACTCCAGTTATAGAAATAGGAGCGCGTCGCCAGTCCAAATGGAGGCAAGAGAAACGTCGACGCTCCCCAAAGACATGAGGTTTCGCAAAGTGAGATCCACCCAGACCGTGTATATACGGCAGGAGTCGCCTGTCCTCATGAGGGACCAGGAAATGCAGACGAAGGAGCATGTCTCCGTGGTGCGGTTGAATGGCGACGAGCACATCCAGGACTCGGAATCGGAACGCCACGGCAAGGAAGTCGTCTACCTAAAGACGATAGAAACAACCGACTCGGAACGACCTCTCAAGGAGATCGTCTACCTAAAGTCTATAGAGAAGGCCGAAATATACGCCGGTAAGGACAGCGGCAGCACTATAATAATTGTGCCGCCCGCGGACTGAGGGTAGTCGGTGATTTATTTCGGTTACTGTCGTTGGGGTTGCTCTGCTTGGAACGCCAAGTTTTCAGAGGATTGTTGTTGCTGTTAAAGTTTAAGTTGACATTTGTAATATGTTACGCGGATGTCATCCGTTACTACCTTCACTCCGTTAGCGGTTTCTCTGTATTCCTAATGTCGACTAGATTCGATGTTGTTGGAATACTCGATGGGAACGTAGCGTGCCTTACTGGGGCCTTATATGTAATATTGTGACTAGTACTTTAGTTAATAACCAAATATATCTAGCTGATAGGCTTGCTGTTGAATTAAATAGTTATTATTTAAATTTTGCAATGGACGCTCTAGGGTTTTAAATGGGATGAATGTTTTGTGAATGTTCCCCTTTCGTGGGATGAAAAGTTTTATTCGTCAATTCTTTATTTAATAATTATTGGATTGACCATTTTCTTAGGTGCTTCGAAAACATGTTTCCATTTTTATTTATTATGATATAAACAAAGATGTTAAATTATTATTAATTTATTTTATAAATGGATATTTAAAAATATAATTTGCTGAAAGATCCTATATCTGTACGTTATCTGAACATTTTTAAAGGCGTGAAACGGTTAATATGAGTGAACAGATACAAGCGCATTTATTATAACCTTAGACCGCGTTTGATACGATTTTCATTCCTATGTTATTGACATAACGCTTATTTTTGCATATTTATATATGGCTGCGTGGCCGCCGTTCGGGGTCTACGCTGTTATTGCGCGTAGACAATGTTTATAGGAACATTTTAAAATAAGCCTTAGGTAATTGACACAGGATACAATATTGTAATCATTCTTGGGAGTTGCGTGCAATCCAGTCATCAGTACTGCAGAAGTCAACATTGATTTGACATGATTATGCAAATCATTTTTCAACCAGTACTTTTGACTGTTTTGCACCGAGGGTAGAGTATGGTAGCCCAAAAGGGGTATATTGCCTAAAGCGGGCATCATGATGTGTGAAATCAGTTTCCTATACCCAAATAGACAGATGGAAATTTTAATTTCGACCTATGTATGGCCTCTGGGGAGCAGGCAATCAGATTATCAATTTAAAAATGTATTTATTATCGAAAATAACTGTTTTAGATAGTATACCCCCTTTGGGCTGCCTACCGCTACGGTATTTCCTTGTATGTGCCACTTATGTAAACCTGTCCAGTGCTATGATAAATTCGTAAGTTCATAAAAATCTGCAAAGTAAATTATTGATCCTTGTATGTTTCAAAGTAGACTAACTGCTAAAAGAGCCAAATTTTAAAGAATATTACGAATAAAACTTTTTACGTGTCCATACAGAAAAGGGAGCAAGTCCAAATCTTATCATTTTCTAGTTTAAAAATGAAACCAGTATTATGCCAAAATTGTAATTATTAAATGTTTTGAATGCAATTTTATGCAGTATATACGAGCAACAACTGTGAATATTTTGAGTGCGAAGGATTCTAATCTGAGGTACCAAGCAAATTCTTGTGGTAGTTATATTAATATTGTTACCGTGGTTAGTGTTGTTCTGTAAATTATTCTAAAGTTACACTGATGTGGAAAGTATGGTGCATTTATCACAAATGCGTTTGCATAGTTTAATTAAAATGTTCTAGAGAAATCAATGTTAATAAATAATTTGACTGATTTGATAAATTTTATATTGTAATTAAGCACAAATTATATCAATGTTTTTGTATTTTAAACGACGACATTCCCTTGGTAGTTTTTTTTTGTTCTTGTATTGTGAAGTATTTCTGTTTGTCACAAATGATGTAATATTATTACCTCTGTCATAGTATTATGAATAGACAACTACATATAACTATATAAAGCCTTAATGCAGTATACAAGTGATAATCTGTGGCTATGGGACGCTACAACAATATATCCCATCACTCGTAATAACATCATTTTTATTAATATTATTATGTGGCGTTAAAATAGTGTAGATGGATGTTTTATTCGATGATATTAAGATCATCAAACCATGTGGGATTGATGACTAAAAGTTAGGCAAGAACTTCTGAACATTCAATACTTTAAAACTCAAGTTTACGTTTATAATTTCTAGACAGAATGTAGTAACACATTTTTTTTTCTTAGACGAAAATAACATTTATGTAAAAAATGTTTGGTGTATTCTTAGGTTATTTTATTTCGAAATGTTCCAAATTTTTTTTTTTAATTAGTATATAGCTTGGTGCCAGAAGTTATAAAGCGCCTATGTAATTTTATGCATATTCGCATTACAAAACTTCTTGTTTAAACTGTATCAAAACAATAAACCTATTTTATTAGACAACTGCTGCTTTCTGTCATAACTTTCTTTATGATGCTGGCTGCAGGTTTATAACGGGAACATTTTTAAATGAGAGTAAGTACCAAAAAAGATATCACCTTACATCCCACAAAACTAGTGGCTATAGTCATAGTAATTGTTTGAGAATTGTATGTTTTGTCGTCTAATATTGATTTGAGTCATTGAATTAATTGAATATTGTGTATTGGCAATGCTACCATGACATCTTTTTCGTTTCTGAATTTTTTTTTTTGTTTTTTATTATAGTTAGGGGAAAGTAGCACTAAGCGGGTGTACTGATAAAAACTAGAACTCTCTCGCTTATAAAATTATTTTAATATGGGATCGGATATTTATATTATTTATATGTAAAAATAAATGAATTACTATGATGAAGATACAATGAGTCTGACGTGGAAATACCAATTACTAAAATCGTTTTATATCGGTGCCCATTTAAGGCGGGGTTTACCCACGCTAGACCACTTTCCTTTAAGTTCGAAGTATCAATTTGACATGTAATGTATTTATGTATTTATATGTAAAAATAAATGAATTACAGTGATGAAGATACAATGAGTCTGACGGGGAAATACCAATTACTAAAATCGTTTTATATCGGTGCCCATTAAAGGCGGGGTTTACCCACGCTTGACCACTTTCCTTTAAGTTCGAAGTATCAATTTGACATCACAAATCTCACTCTTAGATAAAAGGTAGAGCACAACTAGAAACAATACAAAACCGTAGTTATTGGAATTTGCGCCAAAAACCTACCTTACATTCAAAAAGATGTGTAAAAATCCGTATCAATAAAATTTAGATGGCGCTGTAGATCCTTGTTTTTAACAATAGTTAAAAGTCCTTCCAAATGTATTTTGCTGTTGTTGTATTCTTTAAGAAAGAAAAGTTTTATTTATATTTTGCTTGTTTTTGAAAAAGAGGAATTTTGAGTTGTGTGTATTCTTCGTCTAGATGTGCGAGATGTCCGTTATGAATATAGGCATTTCTTCCTTGGCCTTCCATGGCCCTTAGGAATCCAATAACCTTATCGGACGAATTCAACTTCTAAAGTAATTTTTAAGGTTTTAGAATTGAGGTCTGAGAGTGGCCTGTCTTAGTTTAAGAGGCTGGGAGGGAAAAAAACATTCTATGTTATTTTTTTGCTCCCATATTTTTCAGTTAGACTCCTGTTTGCTACATTTTCTATTTGATCTATAAATATTTTATTACTCACAATATTTCTTCTCTTTCTCCCTTTGAATAAAAAAATCTACGTTATATTGATGTCTACATTGTAGCCGTACTTTTTAAATGTCAACTTTATGTTTACAATATTTCTGACGTCATTGTAGCAATGCAACTCCACTAAATATTTTAGGGATATTCATAATGAAATGTCGTTTTCAATAAGTGACCTTGAAAGATGTAAAAGATGTATTTATTGACCTAGAGATGTATCTCGGGAAATGTGTATATTATGTTGGATTAAATGAGATTTTTTTTTATATAGAAACCTGTATTCTTATTTTCACCACAGAGCATAAACCACACCTATCTATCTCTAAAGAGGTAGGCAGGGGCAGACCTGAATAGGTATTAATTAACTCTCACATCACCAACCATCTTAGATTGTATATTATCTGAATCTGAAAATAAGCTTAGTAACTTTTTCAGAGAGAAAAAAAGCTGTTTCAATACCTATGAGGCAGATATTTATTAATTTTTAATTTAACTTTCACTGCTTATGGAACTATACCTGAATAGCTTTCAATAAATATTGGGACAGGAAGCCCAAACCAGGCATACTGCCTAAAACAAACATATTTGCATATTATATTGTTTACATTCACATTTTATTATTGATGGGAATTTATCACCACATTTCTCTTCAAGGCAACAAACATTCAATAAGTCTATAGCCTAGGCCCTAGGTTATTGACTCATTGACAGTTGCCTTGACAGTATAGGGTATATATGGGTTTTTAATATGGTCTTACACGAGAATGACCATATTAGACAGTATGCCCGGTTTGGGCCCCCTTGCCCTAAGTATAATGGTTAAATAAAAATTATGCAATACCTACCTATGCAGATTGTTCAAAAAGTCGTGGAAACGATAACGGATTGTCCATCTATAGAATACTTGTTTATTTCTAAAAGTCTGTCTTACTTTATTTGTGAATAGGTGCAAAAGACAACCTTTTCCTTATGTGAATAGGTGGTAGGTACAAAAAGGCACCAACATTTACCTCAATTGCATTACAAAGATTTTGGGGTTAGAAAAAGAATTTCGAAAAATTATGATCTTGAGGCGGGAAGGCGAGATCGGGAGGGCGAGATCATAATTTTTCGAAATTCTTTTTCTAACCCCAAAATCTTTGTACTATTTTTTCTAACATTTATATAATGTTAAAATTAAAATCGAATACTCAATTGCATTGTTACTTACCATAGATGTAATTATCAATGAGTTTGTTCTTTTTGGTATCTTCTTAGGCAGTTAATAATTGGGACCCCAATAGATATCTGCTTGACTTGTCTACTAATGATACTATTACGATTGCAGTGCGACCAATTTAACTTGTCAGGCGGCGAAAATCGGTACTAAAATTTATCCATACATTTTGAGATTTCCATGACACTCTTTGGTCGCCACTAGCGATACTAATATTTGACTAGATAAGTTGGTGGCATTGTATCTAAAGTTTCACTAATATTTTCACGCTACTAACGGAATAGGCGCAGCTAGCTCCAGCGGCTTAGCAGGCATGAAAGCAGGTGAGACATAGGTCTAGAAAATTAAATAGTATTAATAAGTAATATACCCTAATAAGATTTTATTGTACCTACGTAATAAAAATTATACGAATCTACTTAGTTGTTATTTAGGCAATAAAACGTTTTTGATAAAATGAACATTATCATTGATTAGGATGTGGTGTGAACCATCGTTTAGGAATGATTATTGAGCTACCTATGAAAATAATGACCTGTAGTAGATAATGACATCCTGAAGGACAGTGCAGTGGCGCGAAATTTAACAATAAATTTAATTATAAACTACTTTTATTAAAAACCTACCTGCATAAAATAACCATTAATAGTTAGTAATGGAATTTTAAACGTATTTCTTTATTGTTATACAAGACAAATGCCATGATAATACAAAGATTTTGGGGTTAGAAAAAGAATTTCGAAAAATTATGATCTTGAGGCGGGAATCGAACCCGCGTCCGCTGCTATCCGGGCAGGTGCCTGACCGCTCGGCCACCCAAGACACTAATTAACTTGCCGAAATTCTTCTAACCTTTACACTTCACGTTGTAAGCCAACGGGTACCCTCGCAATGTAGAAATAAATTTCAAACATTCCAAAGCAGATATTTTTACAAATACCGTGCGTTCGGTTAAGCTTGGGTTTGCTTTATAAACTATTCGATTTTAATTTTAACATTATATATATGTCTTGGGTGGCCGAGCGGTCAGGCACCTGCCCGGATAGCAGCGGACGCGGGTTCGATTCCCGCCTCAAGATCATAATTTTTCGAAATTCTTTTTCTAACCCCAAAATCTTTGTACTAATTTTTCTAACATTTATATAATGTTAAAATTAAAATCGAATAGTGCCATGATAATGTTGCCAATATTTAACTTTATACACTGATATCTGATAACAATGTCAATGTAAAAAAACATGAATTAGAAACTGCTTGGCAGTTCGCGAAAAATCCGTTTGCCCTTCAATTGGAACATGCAACACTGAACTGTCTTTAGTAGAGTAGGTACTACCTCTACCTTGGGTAGGAACCTATCGCTAACCTATCGCATTTTGTAGTTATTCAACTTTGTGACAAGCACACATCGGTAAACTTATTGTCATATATTTCCTTCTTTTCCATGCTGCTGTTGACCTATCGGAACTTTACTGTTGGGTATACTCTACATTTGACCTCTTGCATGCCACCCGTTTTCAAACATTCACTCATTCTTAAACGTGCACCAATTCGACACGATGACGGCCAGCCCATCCGAAAAAATATAAATTCAAACACACCATTTTGGACATTTGACTTCCTAACGCTTCCATTTTGTCTTAAACACACAAATTTTTTCGACTGTTAACTTTTTGACTGTTTACCTGTTTGTTGTTCGATCTCTGATCTGTGCCAATTTTTTTATGTACTAATAATAACTGAACTAATAATAAATCTTTACAAAATTTACGTCCTCGTATTTTTTTGCGACGCCAGTGTCTCTGTCTGACGTCACAGCTCATATTACTCCCACTTCGGTGACGTCACCAGTGGCGACCGCAGCCAAAATGACAGTTGCCTCGTCGAAAACCACAGACGGATCCGAACCTGACGTAGCTTTCCCAGCGGTATTGAAAGGCTCACAAAAGCAAAGAGTCCCACCGCCCGTACCTCCCAGGGGCTCTCCTAAAGCGAAACGTGGCGGTGGTAACTCCCAATGTTCGAGTCTGGAAACCAAAGGTGATTACCCAAATTTAAGCATATCCGTAAGCGATATCCCCCCACAAACACCCATCACGAGCAGTGATGACGATTTTTGTTTCTATGGGCATGATTTTAAGTTCAAAGAGCCTGCTGCATGTCGCATCCCCCCGTCTGTATCAGAGCATTCGGTCAAAATGACCAAGCTTGTAGCGTCTAACTCTTTCTTAAACTTCGTGGAAGAGGGAGATAGTATTACTGAACGATCTCACCCAGGGAAGGACTTAATAGCTCAAACCACAATGATGGCCAAGTTCAATATTGATAAACGGATCTTAGAACATTTGGATTCAGGAGAATATCAAGACACGTCGTTCACAGAATCAAGCAGTGAAGAGAGAATAATCGTTTACGAGGTCAATGACGAAATTTATGAAATTAAAAACGAAGCGATCGACGCTAAATTTGAACAAGCCATTGAAATTAAAGGAAGACAGTCCAAGAGTCCTACGCAATTCATCAAAGGCGTAGTCTCGCAGATTGGCGACAAATTAACTAGAAAGTCGCCGCTACCACTGAACGTATCTGGAGAAAGATTTAGCGTTCACAACGTCAAGTCTTCCGATTTGATTACCGCTGCTAAGACTTTAAAAAAGACCACCCGGTCGGACAAAGAAGTAAGTCACAGTGAATCTGAAAGGGAAAATGAACACACAAATAAAAGCACTTCCAAACCTGGTATCATGACTGGATTGAGCAAAAAACTTAATTTCAACCAATCCAGACGTGACAAAAATCGCGTACACGATATTCTTAAGTCGAAACCTAAAGTGGAAATAAAGACCTACACGGAAGAACACAGCAAAGGAATGACGAAAGACGAAGTAATATGCCACAGAAAAGCAAAAAGCAAGATAGATATGTTCCAAAGGCACATATTAAAAGTGCAATCTGATTCCGAAAACAGTTCTCGAAGGAGCTCAGTATCATCGCAGGACAGCCAACGGACTAACAAGACTCCAAATCTTGGAAAGAAAGTTCTTGTGAATGAAGCGAGGAAGATATTCGAGCCAATCGAATATCTACACGACAGCTCAAGTTCTGTTGAACGGAACTCAAACTACTTGTTTAACGTGACTAGTCTCAATCCAATTATATCCAGATCTATAAGCGGGAACGTGCACGACAAAATAAGACATTTCACTGAGGCATCCATGTCGGACTCCAAAGCACCACAGAAAATGCCTAGGCGGAAGAAAAGGGGCAGTTTCAAAAAACGATCTGAGAGAAGGAAAATATTCAAAATGAGGAAAGAAATGGAAGAAATATTATAAACAGTGTACGAAATTGATGGGCCATTGTGTGTGTTTTGATAGGACGCAAATGAAACGAGACAGTAGTCAAATATTGGAAGAATTGAGAAGTCGTTGTGATGTTTCGAATGTTTCTTTTACTTACTACTAGTAAATTAGTTTATGTCGTAGATTCGTAGCGTGTTAGCTAATATTTTGTCGTATCGTATTTCTTTTATTAACTGCCATGTTTATTACTTTTAGTACCTACCTAATCTCTATAGTTATTTTTATTCTGCTTAATTTAGTATACATTTGTTAGATAAACGTTCATTCCTAAGTATTTGTGTGTATGTGGGTTTGGAGCACTTATAAATATTGTCTTTCCGTCTTAACATTTATTTTAATAGCACCCTAACTTTAAACATTTTTATTATTCAATAAATAAAAGAGTTTAAACATGGAAATTGGAACAACTTATCCTTGGTAATCGGGAATAATTTGCGAGTAAGAAACCAACCTTAACATCGTTAAAAAGATGTACAACCCTCATAAGCCAAAAACCATTATCTAAACAAAAGTTATTTCCGAGAAATTCAATATAATGTATTTTTATTAAATCATTCAATACCTTAAGGCCTACTTGCACATAATTTACTAATCCAGGCTGAACTTTATTTGGGGTTCGTCTGTGTCGATTTAAAATAACTGACAACGATGGACTAACGTTAAATTGTTTGATAGACTCGAGAAATTGTGAGCATGAGATACTTTGCTTTGAGATACCTACGCAGTATTGTAGTGGACTTTCTAATACAGATTTAGAGAAAGAAAATTTGTGGTTAGAAAAAGTTCGAAAAATTCTTGATGCGAGAGAAAAAAAAATTTCAGCAACTTTCTTACTGAACAAAGATCAGAAGAGATTTTTTTTTGTTAATACTGGTTTTCTTATTAGGCCAGTGTAGGTGCCGCCTTCCATTTCTAAACTCGACTTCCACATCCCCTTTTTAGCGTCTCGCATGTAGTTCTTACGCTAGATAGTAACGCTAGTTGTCCCCCAGCCGCTGCGCCGTTGTCGTGTTGTTCGACACCGCCGCCCCCGTTTGAAGAGGCCCCGCCGCCCCGTACGAGTAGAACCAATTCGTCGTCCACCACCTCATCGAGCGCTTCAGGCAGGCGTCGGGGCGCTTCAAGCGCTGCAAGCGTCATGACTACTTCGTCGGCGTCGTCGCTAGCGTTGACGCCTGCAGCGCTGAGCAGCGCGAGGAGCAACGAGGCTAGGTGAGTTCGGAATGAAGCCAAAACCTTGAGCAGTATGGGTTGGAATGTTGTAATTCCAATCACTCTCTCCGGTCATCGGTCTCTCGACATGGTCCGTTCTGTCTCTTTTCTATACATTCATTCATCACTAGCACCTTTACGATGTGATGGATAATATGAATCAAAAGGGAGTGGATGGCTTGATGACGTCTGACCGACATGAACGGAAGAGAAAACATACTGCTGCTAGTCTGGGAACAGGGCAGGGAGAAGAAGATTGTGAAGAAGAATAATAAATAATTCTCTTTGCCTAGTGTATGTTGGACACCGCCCGCGTCCGTAGAAGGCTCTACGCCGACATGGACGGAAGGTACGCCTAGCTTCACCGAGTCCAGTAGCAGTGAACAAGGTAATTATTATTATAAAGCCCTTGGCCTTCATCTCACCTGAGGGACTACTCTTTAAATTAATTGGAATCGGTTTTGTGTTGCCATTTCTCGCAAACGTTGCTATCATACCTAATGATTGAGAGTGATCCCAAAATATTATATTTTATTTGGTTTTTTTTTTCAATTCTTATTAGATACATTAAATTTCAACACTCTCCGTCTTATAAGGGGAGTTAACCCGGCGCGGCGGTTATTATAAATTTAACATACTTCGCTAGAGGCCTTTGTGTTGGAGTATCATAATTTAATTGCCTTTATTTGTTGAATTAAACGTCAAATCTGTTATTTTCCAAAATTTACACATACACTTTTACAGTTAGTTAATTAACTCTTTATTGCACTCAAAAATATAAAGAATAACATTAATTAGATAAAGTATTTAATAAATATAAGTAAATATAAATAAATATAAGTATAAGACTGATTTTTTTAATAAAAGAGTTTTAATCATGCTCATTTTATTATTTTTACTTGCCCTTTTGTTCGCAACTGTACTAACGAAACATCTATATTATACCGTGCATTTGAAATGGTTAGCCTTATGTATGATGCGGTCGCTTTTACGCAACCTTCATAATTTGGTTGGTTTATAGAAGAATTGCTAACAAATTCTTATATTTTTATATAACTTTTATAAAAGTTGCAATTTAAAGCTAAAATTACCAGGATGGTCTATTGATCGAATATTTTAATTTGTTCAAAGTATTCCATGTTTCCTTGTTTTATGGGAACTGCGTATTTGATCAACAAAATGAAACCAAATTAATTTTGTTTTATCTTCATATTGAGTTACATAATCAAAATTTATTGTCCTTGTAGAGGTGTACCAAGGGTACATGTTACAGCTTTTTATTTGATTGTAAGTGTACTGGTTTACTTCTTAATTAGTTTTTTTCTGATTTTCGTAACCATTTAATAACACTGGTGTTTGTCAAACAAATAAAAAACTAATGCGTGAACAAATTTTAACAAATTAAGGTCTATTAATGTAATCTTTTTCAAACTTCTGTGTTGCGCCGTTTTCGAGATCTGGATAATCGTAAAACCTTACCCCAGCAAAATCTTAATTAACTTTATAACCACAACATGAACAAATTTTGCTATTCGTGAACATTCAATAATGCAACAAAAGCTATCGAACCGTATAATTGGTTCCGGGCCAAATCGATTTTTGAAAAAAAAATTTGCTGGGGTAATGTTTCAAACATTACTCCAGCAAAATCTGTTTTTCCTGAATAACTTTAAAACTACAATCTGAACAAATTTTGCTATTAGTGAACAAATTACTCCTTATGATGGACTAATTATCTCTTGTACTCTCATCTCTCTAAAGCACAACATTTTGCTGGGGTAATGCACACGTAGCGCTATTCACCTCAATTTTTTTTGTTTTTATAAAATTACCTCCAATTTATAAATCGTTTTCCAGGTTATCCCATTACGCCCGCAAGAGGCGCTACGCCCAACGATGGGCGCAGATCCCCGCGCCCCCCGCCGCCGCCAGCGCGCGCGCTCCCACCTACCACCATCAATTGCCTCACCAGCGAAGTGGTAAGTTTCCAAATGCCTCCAAAACTGTAATGCGTTTGCATGTCACAGCTAAGAAAAAACTAAACGACGAAAATTCTTTTTTTTTCCACTACATAAAATTATTGCTTTAACCTTTACTTCATCTGAGTTGTGCTATTTCACTCAACTATTTTAAGAGTATTGGTGAATTAAGTTTAAATAAGATATTCAGAACAGCATGGTTCTTAAATAAAATACACTAATAATTCAATAGGATAAACATTTATGGAGAAAATTCTAGTCTGTCACATGCCTCGCATATTTAGTTTAGACGTTAAATGAGGTAGACATTCCTACCCTTATGCAATAAGACTTTTAATGAGAAATCCATTTTGAAATAAACTGAATACACTTTATAAAAACAAAAGTAATTTTTTAAATATGTTTTCAGCTTATTCCGAATCTGGATTGATTTAAACATTCACCACAACATGCTGTCATGCATCATTTTATAAACACATGTCAACTAACTATTAGCAACTACATTCATATTATTATCTGAATTGCGTCTAATTCTTTTCACTATAGTTTTATTTGCAATTTCAAATTGAGAGTTTTATTTAATTTGGAAATATATGTTAAAAAGGTTTTATTTCATATTAAATTATTCTCTCAATTGAATATTGCTTGTGTACTAACGCACTAATTCACATAGCAAGGAGCTACTACTATAGTACTAATACTATTATAATTCGTAACGTGATTAGTAACATGGGAAAACGAACTACATGAAATTGTATAAAAGCGGGTTGAGATCCAACAGAAATATTTTTTGTTTTTTATTAAATATTTTTTGATGATTTTACTGTATTTATTTCAGATTAAATACAGTAATTGCTTTATGGTGTTATAATATAATTATAGTTGATGAAGTAAATCAATTGGGAATCTCCTATTGAATATGGAATTTCAGTTAATACTATTTCCAAAAAACATTAGAGCTGAGTATACTAACTCTGTTACTAATGACATTACGTACATTTACAAGTTTTTGCAATCACATACTGCTAGCTTATTGACTTTGGGAGGGTGGTACAAACTACAATTTGCAAGAATAATTCTAACAAAGGATATCCTCATGACTTCTTTTCCCAATATTTTATCATTTTATTGTGAATTGTACCAAACCTTAAAGTAGAGGATTTTTATTATGTGACAATAGATAGTTTAAAGCATTGTTTTTCGTCACATGTATGGCTAATCATTAATTAATTTACCTATTTTTAATTTATGGTTACGTAATATGCATCCTCTGTATAACTAATATGCAACTTATAAGATGATTGCATGAATCTTACCACCGCTACATCTATAAACTTCCAAATAGAATAACATTGTATATACTGGCAACACTAGTCACTCTCCGTCAAATTTTTCTTGTTGAATACTTTTAGTATTGCCAGTCCTTAAAAGGAGTTGTGTTATGAGCAAGGTTTACATAAAGAATGCAAGTTGATTTGGATAAGATTCATATAACTGTCACTAACTAAGCCACATTTCAGAATGCAATACAATTTTAACCGTGCTATGTTTTTTTGGACGCTGCTTCTATGGTGGGTTTCTAGATGCACTTAAAAGAAAGAGTAGAAAATGATTACAAATGATTTTACTATCATTTAGACGTCATATCTTTATTTATATCTGTAGCTTGGTGAGTTTTGAGACCGGCGCTAGCTTTTTTAAGGTTTTGTGGAGTGTCCCCCGGGTATTTACATGAAAAACTCTGTTGCAAGAAATAAAGACGTAAAAAAAAGAGTTGATTTCACTGGTTAATCGGTTTAGTAGTTGGAATTAATCCGTTTTCTACTGGACGCTACATACTTGTTTAGGAAACATTTGGAATATGAATTTCTATCTTTCTTCTATGGAGTAAAATTCATAATTCATTTTCGTTTTATTTGCGTTTGTTATTGGAAATTTGATACTTTGTATATATTATTAAGGTCTAAATAAATTGACCCGACATAATAATAATACATAGAATAGTATAAAGTTACAATTACGTTTCAGCAATTACTTCATCTCCCATTTTCTCCTAGGATGTACAGGAGGATAAAAATACAAACGCTTGTCTACCTTCCTACGGGGGATGCTTTTTACAATTTTGTGTCATGGCGTCATGAATTTAGAACACAAAATTGGGTGCTTCCATTTCGCGAAATGGAATGAAACTTAAATATTAGTTTTGTTTAAATTTAAAATTAATAAGCAATAAAAACGCTCGTTTTGTACTACTATAAGAGGAAACTGTTGTATTAAATCGATTTAGATAATCGAATGTAAATACTGTTGCCATTGTTCGGTAATCCGTAAAGTCGATATTAAATAAATACTCAATATCAGATGCCAAATGAGTGATTGCATTTTGTAACGGTTATAATATATGTAGCTTCTTTTATTTTGTGTCTTGGATGGATAAAGAAGCTCATGATAAATCTTTTTCAGTAATATTGATGTTAACACTTTTTATTAATTATGCGGGATAGTAACATGATACAGTCTTATCAAACGTGTCTAATATTCTAGATGATAAAGAATATTACAATTCCCACATTTATTTTTCCCTAAACCATAAAAAATCAAACTAATAGCGACCGTTTTAGCACATAATTAGTGTGTATATATAGTGTTATGAGAAATGTTTTGAATTGACTATTGTGCCGGTCTTATATCGTACAGCATAAGATTATTATAATCATGGCAAGTGTAAAGCTAGTGGAACAGGGGGATACAGTTATAATGGAACTTGACATCATTATTCTTGTTGATTAAATATCTCATTTCATTATAACTGTTAATATTTTGGACGTATAATTACATCAAATGCTTCAATTAATGAAACAAAAATATTACATTAAAATGTTATATGCCATATAAATAGTGAAATGATACACCTTTGACATCTCTTTGGTTTGAATATATTCTCAGTTTTCTTTAGAATCGCAGTATTTTCCAAGTATGCTTTCATCATAACAACCACAGGAGTTGAAAATTGGTCATTGAGTTGAATTGAACTTCTCATACCTAAACGAAATATGTGGATATTTGCAATTTATATCTAAAATATAAAAGAATAAGTATTAAAATATGATATAGATTAGACGGTTATTAAATAAGATCATATTAAATTAAATTAAGTGGAGGTAGCGTTGTTTGTAATAATGAAGATTGTGACATTATTTTTTTGTGAATTTTCATGAATTTTCACAGAAATCATTGCCACGTAAAAAAATCCGTCCACATTGAGACACTGCCTGATAGAGACACGCAATCATTTTCTCTAAAAAACATTACTCGTAATAGTATTTTCAGATTTTTTATGCGTCTAGGGAAAAAGATATTTGGCAATTGCAACATTATATTTAAATAAATCTACTAAAACGGTCGTTAGCGGCCACCCGATTGCAGTACATTAATTTTGAAAATAGTAACGGTTAGATCTCTGAATCGGATCATATCAAACCTATTTCCATAATTACTGAAAAAAGTGTACATAATTAAATACAGTTGTGGAATTAGCAATTTATCAAAGATTACATTTAATTTTATAGAGGTAATTTTTCTTTGGCCGTAAAGCGTATATTTATGGCAAACAGATTTTTACTACCCAGTGTATAATGAAGTTCAGTGTTGCCTAGTTAATGTCGACCAACTGTTAATGTTAAATAATTCGTGTATAATCAAAATAAATAATAATAACTGAAGGTTGTCATTACGAAAGCAATTTGTTGTTCGCTTCGGAAATACGTATAATCCGCTTTCTTGTGAGTGTATTAATGGTACAATATGTATGAAAAGATATGTAAACACTTTTTTAACAATTTGTACAGTTTAAAACTGTTGCCTTCTGATATAATATATGTCGTAATTGCACAGTACCCATATTTTGCCCTTCAAATATTAATTTTAATGAGCGATTTACTACAAGCAGTTTTAAAATACCAATTCTGCCGTCTAGAAGATTTACTAAAAATACCAATAGAGCATTTACACCAGTTTTTTAAAAACTCTTTTGGAGATTTATAAACCTTGCATAGTACTTACTACATGGTACCCTTAAGTACCCGATTGAAGACCAGCGACTGTAAAATTGGCAAAAAAGTATAATTTCTTCTGCGACTTTTTCTTATAAAAAAGTATAGGCTTATGAATGGAATCATTGTGATTTATTACAGTGCCACCAATTTATCTATCAGTTGGTGGTGTCGCTAGTGGTGAACAAAGAGTGTCATGGAAATGTCAAAATCAATTGGGTAATTGTAGTTCCAATTTTCGCCGCGTGCCCATTTAAATTGGGGGCATTGTAGTTCGCATTTTTTAATTTTAAATGACGTAGTTTCATAGTATGATCAAAAGTGTTTACATATCGAGTGTAGGTGTTAAATCTTGTGGGTGGTGGCCTTATACAATAGAAATGCAATCAGTATGATCACTTTGTAAGAAATATTACATATTTGAAAATTTGTATTTCATTAACATCGTTAAGCAATAACGTAGTAGTAAAACTGTAAGTTTTTCACTGGATAAGATTTTGCTCAAATCAATGCTAGTAAGGGATTATTTGTGATCTGATTATGATAGTGCCGGTTGGTTTATTTTCTTCAACGTGCAATGTCTATTTATCACCGTTGTTCCCTTTGGTGTAAGTTCTAAAATTCACGTTCCATAAAATTATTCAATAACAATACTTAACAATAAAGTTAAATGATCAATAATAAACACTATTATAAATACTTATACATACATACAAACGTCACGCCTTTCTCCCACAGGGGTAGGCAGAGATCACTTCTTTCCACTTGCTACGATCCTTACATACTTCGCTTCATCCAATCTCATTAATCTATTCATGCATGCCCGTCGGTTTCGGGTACTCTTGACCTGGCCCTTATTTAATAGACTTTCAATTTGATTATGAAACTATCACATTTTCCATCTCTCGTAAATACAGATCCCAAATACACAAACTCTTTCATTGTTCAATATTCGTTCAACATTCTCACCCGCAATCTTAATTTCACACTTCGTCATTTGTTCATCCCTTTCAAAAACCATGACCTTTGTCTTGCTTACATTTACTTTCATACCTTTCTCTGTCAAAGCTTCATGTATGACTGTTACCATCTCCTGCAAATCTGTTTCTGATGACGCTAATATAATCTGAGCATCAGCGTACAGCAGGCTTTTGATTAACTCGTTCATTCTTAATCCACAATCAAATTCTTTCAGTCGCGTCAGACAGTTATCCATGTATAAGTTGAACAGCCATGGTGACGCTATACATCCTTGTCTCACACCTGTTCACCAATAATAGTGTTAAATTAATTAAAAGATTAGTAAAAAATAATAATATAATTAACTGAATATAAGAAACATTTTAAGAAATGTCACTTATTATGTTAGTTATCTCGAGACGAAAGTTGTTTATTGTAATTTTAAGTTATTATATACAAAATTTAATTTTCGTTAAGTATTATAGGTAAGTAAGTACCTATTTTTGTTTGTTGTTTGAAAAATATATAAATGTTACAGAAAATATTACAAAGAAAAATAGGTATGCATATGCCTTACTTTCTATAAGGTCACTCCCACAATAACTAGTATGATGTGTGAAAACAGTTTTGTTAAATGTGATTGTTATTATATCAATATTATATATTTTCGTTGTTGTTGACTCTATACGACGATCGAAGTGTAGAATAAACATTTGGAAAAATATTCTAATTAGTCATTTAAAAACCCTAACTAAAACTACTAACATTAGTCATTTAAAAGAAACCGATGGTTTAACATGCATGAAAGCATTCTACCTACATTATATAACATAAATTATACGCATGAAGAGGACGAGAGCTTAAAAAAAAATTTAAGCGTATAATGACTGTACTTTAAAGGAAATTCGTCAAAAACAAACATAGAAATGCTTAATTTCATACCTATTTATGCATTTAAATACCTATTAGGCAAAAATATAGCTACTACTTTTTTAAGAATAAATAATAAATAAAACTTTGATTATGATTACATTTCAAGTAAGAAAAAAATTAAATGTTTTTAATCTTTAAATTGCAGTCACTGGAAACTTATTTTGACAATTTAAATTATTACTCTTTAAGTTTTTTTAAAACTACTATATTAGTAGAAATCGCTTCGCGCTTACAATTTGATTGGCTTACAATTTATAAATTAATAAATAGTGTGGCGGTCGGCAATTTTACAAGGTAAGGGTTTTTTATTTTAATTTGCATGACTTATAATAATTTTTATTATAATTAATCACTCATATAATATTATTTACACAGTCCGTTGTTCTGTAATTCTTTCAAAGTAAATTATTCTCGAGATGTATAATTGACATTAAGATTGCCTTAAGTATAATGAAATCTACATGATGCTTACAGCAACGAATGTATTGAAATGGGACAAAATGGGCCATTTTGAGAGACCGATAAACGGAGAGAGTGTTGGTGATTGGTTCGCTTTATAATATGTTTGCCCCCAGACCAGACCAAAAACACTAAAAGACAACAATTCTTAAACCATTTATAGACTTAATAGTTGGATTAAAACCAGAAACTTACTTTTTTTTAGTAATGCAATTAAATTGAAAACATTATCAGCCTTCAGTTCTAATTATGTCATCCAATTGCCGGAGACGCGGGTTCGATTCCCGCATCGAGACTATAATTTTTTGAACCTTTTCTGACCTATTTTTCTTTCTATGTTATCCATTTTTATATGCGTGATTGTTTTTTTACTTATGAATTGTTTTCTACCTATATGTTTTATTGTGCAGGTTGAAATCACCCACCTCGCATCGGAAACATCACAAATTACTATAACCTCATACGAAGTTCACCATTCAAGCGCAGAGAAATATAGTTAAGTGTTCTTTCTATTCTTGTAGTGACAACGCTTTGTGATAACGCTGAAATGGAGATCTAGAGGGGAGCTTTAGAAAAAAAATACCAATAAGGCTCGAGTTTACTAAAACGTAAAACAACTGATTATAAGATAACCGCCAGTTTTTGACAGTTCTTTCATACGATAAAATGTCAAAAACCGGCAGTTAAATAATAATCGACTGTTTAAGTATTGGTAAACTCCAACCTAACACCCGTATTCACGAACAATACGTGTATAAGTAAAGAAGCAACACTGTGCGAAGTAAGACATTTCTCAATGCGTGTTGTCAGTGTCACACAAGTATTGTCTAGGAATAGGTTTTTGGGACCCTGTGCATTAACGCACCTCATAGTAATGTTTATGAATACTGGTGTAAGTCTCATGTATTTTATGACACAATCGAAATAAAGGTACCTTATTGATTTATTTATTTGACAAGATTATGACTGAATTATACAACTTTTAACCCTCTGCGTCTCTGTGAAGTGTCATCTGGTTACTCGTTATACTCGCTCAAACTGTGCTATTTTTCTGATAAAGCGGTAACTGGTTTTCTTCATCGTTTAGCTTATAATGTGAATATGCCGACGAAATAATTTTTTTGTTAACATGCAATCCTGTGAATTCAATTTAGAACGAAATGTATAAATAATTGTAGTTGACTGTAAAATCTACTAATTTTGTAGCTGGCACCATTATTTTTTTTAAAAGACTGAGAGCAAACTTTCATTTAAATTGGTATGCCTTTAATGATTAACGCGTATTTAGAGTTTTTGTTTATCGAAGATCTTTATTCATTAAATTATTAAAAAAATTCAATTACTGACAGTCGAACAAAAGTACGTTCGTTGTTGTAACAGGTGTTACCATATTAACAAATAAAAAAATACTTAAAAAGTATTAGTAAAAAATATCTGCTCCTTACTATATATTTTTAATGACAAGTACATTTAATGAATCCTTAGGCCTGTCTACTTCTTAATTTATCTTTTAACAGTCTTTAATTTTATTCTTTATCTATTGAAAAAGTTTACTAGTAAATTCTTTCCTAAAAAAAGAGAACGTGGATATAGTAAGGATGTAGATACGTTAACATACAATGCAGAGTAGTCTAGATAATAAAAAAAGCAAAGATGACAGTTATCGGCGTCAGAATTCCCATTTATTGGCGCTGAAAGATTACATTTAAATTTATCTATGACGTAAGTTCAGGAGGTCTGACGTCATAAATTATATAAATACTATTTTATACAGCTTCGAAATGTATAAGTACCGCTATAGAATAGAGTTGTTGTTAATACTCGAATCCATTACAAAATCATTATATTTAAGTCAAGAATTTTGTAATAATATTATTTAATTATTATTATAAATTATCACTGCCACTGAGTAACTAAATGTATTAAGATTTTTGTCGATGAATTCCATTATTTATATTGTACATACTTATATGTCCTGTTTATCGTAAACAAACATTATAAAATAATATTACTTGATCACAATCTGTCCCAAATAGTTATATTATACAATATTATCTACTGTTTAAAATGGCGAAGCAAATAAATGTATTATGTAATTACTTATTTAATAAAATAGCGTAGGACTGAGGCTAAATTTATAGACCTATGGGAAATAAAACGAAATATCTTTTTTGTTCAAAGCTGTTCAACAGGTACTTGGAAACAAGGGGTAGATATGAAATAATTATTTTTGTCACACCTGACCATAAAGTGGAGTTCCCACTTCCTGGTCACGGGGTCACATAAAACGAGGATCTCACTTTTCGCGATAAAAAAGATTTCTTTGTTTTATCGCCCTTGGTATATAATCTACTGTTATGACCTGGCAATATTGTTTATTTATGTAAATTTTGTTGTTAAACTACAAATCAACTTCTAATGGACTTGAATCCATCTCTTTTACCACCGGCGCATTTAAATTATATGGTATTAATTTGCGTATATTTGTAGAGCCATGACTCTAGCACAAAAAAATCCGAAATTTAGTGACCTAAAAATGCCATAATGTACCGAATAAAACTCATATAATTTGTGTATAACTCACAATAGCATGAAGAAATATGAAAAACATTGGTTTTATCTTGCTTTTGAACATGAACGAAGTATTCGATTCGATACTGGCGGTATGCAAACAATTCATACTGTTTCAAAAAATAACATTTCTAACTGTAATGAGTACCTATAATTTATGTCAATCCCGTAGAATGCGTAGTCATTATAAGCGAATAAGACTGAATTTTAGATCGAGAACATCAGCAACGCTGGGGTGTTAATTTCAATTAGAATTATCTATTGTTCCAAGTGGAATCGTATGCAACCAAACGATACAGTTTTCGATAAATATTTTCTTATTTAGATCTATAATTCAATAATACTCATAACTAACCGATTTAATACCACATAAAGTTATATCATTTCAAATTATATCTATAATTTCATCAATTTTTTTCCTTAATTAATTATATTCTACTACCAAATGCCCGCGAAAAATAAAATTGTAAACATTTTTATGATCTTAAAAAGTAGTCTTAAATGCTCTTTTTATATGTACTGGAAAAATATGGCAAATTATGAAAACCTTAAATCTAATACATTCTTAAATTAGTGGAATGACAATTGCATTTTTTTAATAAAAATTCATCTAAAAATGTTTTTAAATATTAATTTTAACAAATAAAATGTCACAATTATTATTATACTAAATTATTATTGTTTTAAGTAGACCAATTACAATGTCAATATTAGCCTTTTTAATTTATTATTTCTTTGAGCGAAATAATGAGTGTTTTGTTTTTGGCGAATGTGTTATAATTAAGTGATTGATTGATTTGATTGACATCCATAAGTCTTTTTATTTATTTTTCTGTAAATAGTGTTTGGTGCATTTATTTTAGAAGTAACGGCTTCTTATATTGATTATACTAGTACACATTTTTAAGATGAATCTCAATAGGAAACAAGAGTACTTACTTGTTGTAGTTTTAACTATTTTGACTGAATTTTTTTCGTGTAATTTTGTAATTGTAGCACCACTAAAAATTTAATAAATATAAGATATTCCCGCCAAAAACGCAACCGCAGTCCCACCAATATATCTTGGCGGTTGGTGATGTCGCTAGTGGTGAACAAAGAGTGTAGAAATGTCAAAATCTATGAGTGAATTGTAGTTCCAATTTTCACCGCCTGACAAGATGAATTGGTGGCACTGTACAGTAGACAGACTCCGTTCACAGTTTTCTGACGTTCACATCTTTGACTTTTATTTCATAATAATAATACCTACCTACCTAATGTATGTATGTTAGAGCAAGATTATGACAAAATTAATTATCTAGAAAATTGAACGGACTCTAGATACCTATTATACCTGAGTGGCACCAGATAAGTCTGCGCACGATGGGTGGTGCTCCTCGCTCACTTTGACACTCTAAGCCCCGTATTCTGAAACGGCACTTAAGTGTAGTTTAATTTGAATTCAGGTGATTATTACTTAAATATAGAATCCCTACTTAAATTTATGTTGTTATTTTTCCGAAACGGCTATCAAGCTTTGAATTACGTAAATTTAGATTTAAATTTTTAAGTCGAGATATTCCCACACTTAGACAACCTTTAAAAGTCTTAAAAGGTGTAGCAATATATAATAATAACTCTACTCAAGCGTGGCAATGAGGTGTTTTGGGCGATCATAGCTTAAATCTCGATTTAATTACATATCGATTGTTGCCCGAGTGACGTTTCAGAATAAACGTAAACAGAGATCAATAAATTGATACTTAAATATTGTTCTAGAATAAAGGGTCCATGTTAATCATAATTTAAAACGTCATTCATGTCCAAGTGTCCTTTCAGAATACGGGCCCTAAACAAACATGGCAGACGGAGTTTTAATTCCAATTTTGACCACGCGCAAACATAACTAGCGCGCACTCTACTAACCTAATTTGATTCTGAATGCCAAACACAAGTTTTAAGAACAAAGTTTTTCGGCATTGGGGTCAGGCCTTTTTAGCCTCATTGTCACTTCGATGTTGCCAGTAAGCAATGACGGCATCTTGTTGTTTAATATTTAAGAATTCTCATGTATCCTGTTACTACTTGTTGTTGTAATTGCTGTGTGTATCTTGTATGTATATCAGTATTTTAAGAGAAACTGTACTTATCTGTATATCGTGGAGATATTGAGTAATAAAAAGCGTACTTGAAATGGCATCGTTTTTTTATTAGAAATTCATTATCTTCGTCTTCCTGCCCTGTTCCCAGTCTATCTGGGGGTCGGCGCAGTATGTTGCCTCTTCCATTCCTATCGGTCAGAAGTCATAAAGCCATCCACTGCCTTTTCATTTTTATATCATCTATCACACCGGAAAGAGACGGATTGGACCATGTCGGGAGACCGATGAACGGAGAGAGCGATTGGAATGACAGTATTCCAAACCATACTGCTGACAAACTGAGGTGCCGTTGACTGTGCTTTAACTTGTAGTTTAATTGGAAATATAGACTTACGTTCTATGCAAATGGTTTACCTAAATAGACAAAACGTTAGAGATATAAAGAAAAGGTAGGTACCCCGTGTGGTAGTCCAGTTTTAAGTCTCACTCAAAAAGTAGCGGTGGCGGGACGGTGGCGGTGGCGAACCCGAACAAACTTTGACCGCGCTGGTTTGAATCCATGTTACAACTGTTCGCCACCGCTATCGCCACCGCTGACCGCTGCAGTTTGCAGGATTTAACCGGCCAGGTACTTGCCTGGCATGAATCTTTTATGTGTTAAAGGTTGAGTTTGGGCTGGAATCTCAGAGTAAATAGGACTGGAGTAGCCATTAGTCAATTTCTCGTACATATTTTTCTGCCATATTTTGCGGGGGGTGAGGTTACTACTACACTGAATGCCAGCACACAGAAACAAAAACTTTTTGCGTATTTACAAACGCACACCTGCATTATACGACACACATTTTTAAAATTCACGCACACATACTTAAAATAGTGTGTTAACGTTCTATTCAAACACACGAATGTCATTGTGTGAGTAGTGACATGACATAGCACGAGAATTTCAATATCGATAAATCAGTTTCGTTCAATGAATGAATGCATTAATTTTGCGTTAGTATTCTTAAAGACTGGGAATTGGTAAATTTTAAGGGGAATCAAAAATCAAAATATGTGGAACTTAAAAGGTAATAGTACGCGCAAGACGCAGGCGAACGCGGTAAGGAAGCTGAGCGTATAATGACCAATACATACGAGTTGCATACGTCGTATGCAACACAATTGCGAGGAAAAACAAACTTGTATTCTATAAATTCTTCTTCTATTGTTAGATAATTTCTGAAACTGAGACGGCTCAAAATTTACAGAAAATATAGTACTTGTTCTTGTAAATGCCCAAGAGACGTGCCTATTACAAGCATCAATCATTTTTTTTCATATGCTGTATTCTTTAGGAAAATTAAAAATAAAAATTAAAAATTAGATGTTTCGGGAATGTAAAAGCTTACAGTATAAATACTAGCAATTAGGATACCGGCTAGGGGCAGAGGTATTTTTGCTTGAATTACACATACCGATCATTTCTGATTTTAATACAACAATAATATTTTCCAATAGCTTCATTTATGTACATAAAAGACGGAAGACTTTGGTGCCACATACCTAACTCCTAGTAAATCGAAGTATTGCACTTGGACCACCGGGTTTTTTTAAGGAGCTCTTAAATATTAATAAAAAATAAATTTAACTTAAATCTTGACAATGACATTTAGCTATCATCATACCAAATGTCATCAAAATCCGTCTCGTTCATGCATGATGCGTGCACAAACATACATACAGACAGAAAAAATTGGAGATTTCACTTCCTCTTCTGTCATACATACATACATAAATAAATCACGCCTATATCCCCGAAGGGATAGGCAGAGGTGAACTAACACTCACATTTTGCCAATTATGTTAGGTCCTATAGCATTCTAGGATTTCAAAATTAAAGGAACTTCAATTCATAAAAGTATCATAAATTTAATCCATATTAAAAAATGATCAATTTAATAGTCTGAATAAAATGCCGAAGTTAATGTATAACCTCAGGAACACAGTGTATGGATTTAAATCATAATACATATTTTCAATTTAATGTTACTTTCATTCATTCATTCATTCATTACTCCCTCGTAAAATAGCAATATCGATGACGTTGACATCACTAAAGTGCAATTCAATTAGGGTTGCTGATTACAAAAAAAAAAACAATTTGTACTGTGGCTCGAAAAAAAATTTAGGTTTCTCAGAAATAAACGGCTGTGCTGGTACCTTTTTACCCATGCTTATTTTATAAAGTCAGGGACGCTGTAAGCATATACAGTATAGGTACTCTTAATGTTTATGAGCGTCGCCCAGCATGAATAAAGGGCAAAATAGTCTAATTATTGTTTTATTTTATTAATTCACTTATTATTTTATATTTCCATGTAGTGTGGCAAAAAATAGGCTTCAAGCAGCCGCAAAATTGTAGGTAGGTATGTACTCAATACTAAACTAAATATAAACACGCAACGTATATTGTTAAAACGAAATTATAATTGGTAATTAATTAATACAAAATGACAAAATTACACTTATTTATTAACAACAAACTTTTTTTAATTATTGTCTAATTAATTGAAATGCGATAATGTTCAACCCTGGGTAGTCTCGTGGGGAGTGCGCTGGACGTTCGTTTGATTACGTCACGGCCGCACTCCCCACGAGACTATAGCGCGAAATTTGAAATTGTAGTATGCTAAAACATGAAATTATGAAGTAAAAATTTTGAATACTAGATGTTTCCGACTTTTTACGGTAAAAAACAGCACAGGCAGGCATTTTAGTGGGAGCTCTGCACGGTAAGACGTTCTGATTATTGTGGTTTTAAAATGGCGACTCAACTAGTTTTATATAACGCACAGGCATCCGATGCTTGTGCGTTTGGCAGAGGGAAATGTTAGGCAAAGGCTACTCCAGTCCTATTTACTCCGAGGCTGGGATGCATGTTTTTTGTTTTTGGAGTATGTGTCACATCAATCTGCTAAGTGCGCACTGTAGCATGCCCACGATCACAACAACTCGTTTTAAAAAAAAGTAAATTACATACAAAATACATACATATATAAATCACGCCTATATCCCCGAAGGGGTAGGCAGAGGTGAACTAGCACCCGCGTTTCGCCAATTATGTCAGGTCCCATGTAATAGGTGGCGAGCATATTGCCATTTATCGGGCACAAGTCGCAGTACTATTGCTAGATGGTATAAGAGAAACGTTGCTGTCCATTCCTCATCACTGATTTATCCTTAGTGGCCTTGTACGACACCCACGGGAGAGATTTGGGGTGGTTTAAAATACATACAACTCATCAGGTAACATTCCAAGGAAGGTGAATATTAGTAGGTACTTATTTTAAAATATTTATTTTCCGACAATTAAGGAAAACGTATTTATATTTTTTGTTAGCAAAGTGTCAAGGCCCTATTTCGGTAAATTCAGTGTGTAAATTTGGTGTGTCATTATGACTGTTGCTAATTCCACGGTAACTGAACGCTGCGTCTTATTATTGGTTTGACGGTCTTTTTTAAAACTCAATTTAAAAAAGTTGTTTTAAAATAACTAAATGCGAAGCAGTTATTATTTGTTTAATACATAGTTTAGATATTATCATAATAATTCAAGAAATTGACTGATATTCGTATTATTAAAATGTATGTATTATAATGTTCGTGTACCTACACGGACATTATAACGCTTTGATAGTAGTTTCAATAGCGAAAGTAGATCTTGAATATAAAAGAGGCAAATTAAAAATGCTTTTCTTGCAAAATACGTTTAGAATAGGTAGGTACACAATACTTCGAATATTTTTGAGTTGTTTCATGTTTTTAATAAAATTGAAATTCACATGAAATCAGATTTAACAATTGAAGGATTAAATTTTTTTGGGAATTTTTATATTATTGGTTTTGTTTATTAACTTAGTCGAAATTCGTTTTTTTTTGTTCTCGCTTTTGATTTTTATAAAAAACATAAAATATCGGCTATCTTTTATTTTTACTATAAATCATACTAATCATCAATTTTGTCCTATTTTTCAGACCAGGTTATAGAGACTGAAAAGGAAGGAAGATCCTGTGCAATCAACATGTAACTTTATGCCAAAGTTATTAAGAGTCTGAATCGTATAAGCCGTCCATTAATCTATAAACGTTACTTATTCTAAGTTTATATTTAATATTACTTTTATACATTTCAAGATATAGTCTACCATGACCCAATTGAAATTTTATGTGTCATACCCCCGAATACAGAAACGCTACTCAAATTTTGGGGACTGCTTATCAAGTTAAGTGGACAGTACCCGTCAGAATTTGTATGGAAAAACGTCAATTTTGACAATAATTAAATGTTAAGCAGGTCTCAAACTTTGAATAGCGTTTCTGTATTCGGGGGATAGATCAGCAGGCTGATTGATTACGGAACTCTGATATTGTAATTCGCGATCTGAAATTGTGGTAAAATAAGATGGTATAAGAGCTGGAGTCAGTAAAATATGAATAAAAGTTAAAAAGTACGTGTAAACAGAAAGATATATTATATTGAAGTACGGCAAGATTTTCACAATAAATATTTACAAACTGCCAAAGTCAACTTTCAAGTAAAGAACTTAGAGTGAACTAGCCAGTAATACAACAGAAATTAATGAAAATAATGCTTTTGCGATGTATGTACGATTTGGCAGTATCTCACACCGCAGTCTGTTAGGTTAGCAACTGAACCTGTTAAATATGCAATCGCAAATGCAACAATTTCATTAAATTTCAACCGATATGTATAATTGCTAGCAACAGAATAGTTATGCATTCAGCCTGCAGGATTTAAAAGTAAAAGTTCTATCTGTTTTTTTATTTCATAGCTTGATCCAAAAAGAGGTTTGATATGAACAAAATTTCTATCACTATGATCTATGCGTAGAAACTAAGGGAGTAAACCGAGTAAACATCACAACGCTGTCGCTTAACAACAGAATCGGCTAGTACGGGACCTGGGGGCCTACCGCCTAACTCGATTGCTAAAGCAAAAGCTATAGTTTATGACGTCATGCTGTCATTTCGCACCAAATGTACCTAAACTATGAGCGATAGCTTTGAACGAATGATCACCGAATGATTTTGTATGAACTTGGCACAAAATCCGTGCCGCGTAAAAATTCAGGATGGCTGCTATAGCCGTAAGCAGTGCATTGCAATATAGCTATCATCAGAAATTGTGTTAGGCGGTAGGCCCCCTGGACAAAATCTCTCTCCACCACTTGGCAGTGTTTTATCTCGGGATTAAGTGGGAGTTGGAGCGAGAGAAAAAATAGTTTTATCTTCCCACAAGGAGATTTTCTCCACGTCCCGTGCTACGGGGCTGCAGTGGGACGCCCTAGCTCCCAGCCAGGATAAAAGACAAATTAATGTGTTTTTTAATTTTATCATCACTAGCCGTTTAATGACCCCACTGCAAGGGCACAGGCCTTCCCTATGGATGGAGGAATATAGGTCGAATGTGCCTAACCCACTACGCTGGCCCAGTGCGGGTTGGTGGGTAATTCGATTAATTTTTATAATGACAACCTATTCTAATAATTTGGATGCTGATCTCTGTAAGCCTTTTTTACTTTTAGGAAAGAATCCTAAAAAGTTTTGTTATTAATGTAAACAAGAGTAGTTTTAAGTAGTTGGTATTAAATTGAAATTGTTATTGAGACTTTTGCGATTAATAAATATAATCAAGAAAACCAATAGTCAAGATAACTAAAATTATGATGAAAAAATTATTTTTAATATTATTTTGTTGCTTATATAGTTCGTGACATGCAATTATAATTCACCGCAGTGTAGTTATTTATTGTAATTCTTGTACCCCCGAATACAGAAACGCTAATCAAATTTGGGGGACTGCTTAAAAAGTTAAGTGGACATTACCTGTCAGGATTTGTATGGAAAAACGTAAATTTTGACAACATTTAAATGTTAAGCAAGACTCAAACTTTGATTAGCGTTTCTGTATTCGGGGGGTAGTCATCTATAATTTAATTATTGCTTAAATTATTATTAGTTAGGATAATAATTATTCGGCATTTTATTTAATGTGTTTTTTATATAGTGGGTAATCTATATAATGGGTAATCCTAATCATATTTAATAATGTTACTTTGAAAACATTTGTTTATTTCGTTTCTTGGATGTATTTGTTGTTTTTTTTTTATTTTGATATTTTTTTAATATATTCTGTTTTGGTGTGAAATATTGTGTTTTTATACGCTACAAAAGTCCCAACGGCACTTAAAGCAAAACAATGTTTTTTCAAAATTTTTTTATTATCTAGAAGTTTAAAAATGTTTATATAATATAACATTATAACGATCACAAAAGAATGTATGCAATAAACAAAATCCATATTTAATAGTTCCCCAAAAACCTAATACAGGCACAAACCACTATAACAGTGATATTTTAAATATATTCTATCTTTTTACAGACATAAGAACATCGTTTCTAACGTTTCTGTACATGTTTCGGGTTAACCTCTCAATGTCACTGTTATCGTCGTCACAAAAAAGCTTTGGAAGCTTCGCCACCAACCCCCCACCGTTGATTTCCACAGTTCTCTGAGCGTAAATCTCTAGCACGGCTCTTTTCGTTTCATAAGACTGCAGAATGTCGGCAGTTGTCTTAACACGATGCCTCACAGTTGAAACTTTCTTGCCTGAAGATTCTTTCACCATCATCCTCCTAGCAGAGTTAGCATTCATGACGTAGATTGTGTCCTCATTCGAAATTCCAAGCATTATAGCCTTATCAAGTTCTTTAGTTTCACGTTTCTCCTGGGTAGAACACTGTTGGAGTCTTATTTTAGATGTATCGTGCTCTGCAATCATGTTGTGTTTCAATTTTATTGGGTCGATGTGATTACTATGAGGCACAGCCACTCTTATGTTTGGCATTTTTAAATGAGTGCCTTTGCAGTACTGAGAGTTTTGCGTTTCAACATCTACGTATTCGACGGCATTGTAATTCAGTAAAAGATCTTCGTTTTTCAAGTCGCAGTTTGTTTCTTTGTCATATTTCCGTAACTTATTACAGCAGCACCCCCCACTAGCCAAAGGCATGTTAAGCTTAGTTGCTAATGCGCTACAAAGACACCCTGTTAACTTTTTCTCAGACTTTTCGAAGCTACCTTTGTCGGCACGTTCGCTCACATCTTCAGTGGTATGCCTTATGTTTATCTCCTCGTCACTGTCCTGTCCCGAAGGAACATCGGAACTATCGACTTGGTAATAATTATTCATGCTATCAGTGTCTGTGAAGTAGTTAGATTTAAGCGATTTACATGTAATTTCTTTAATAACGTCATTGCTCGGTGCCCCCTTCTCTTGTTCACTATCAGTAAAAATGATCTTCAGCATGTCATTGACATACGACTTGTCTCTGTTTCGAAATTTAATCAGCTTTGATGCTTTTTCAAATACTTTCTTCAGTAATGATGTCTTCTCATCCCTAGTTAGTGCTTCCGTAATCAAATCTACACCGTCGGTGTGGTGTGGTTTGTCACTAGTATTTTGGTATTGGTCATCTTTCTCGTCAGTGTAGGTTACAGAAGAATAGTTCGGTGCCTTTTCTGTATGTATAGTACAGTCCTGTACGTCAACAACATTGCTATTGGTGCGTTTTATTGGTAACTTGCTTTCCAATTTGTCTGTCACTGGTTTTTCTGTGCAACTTTCTGATATTACTGTGAGATTCGCAAGAACACGTTCAATACATTCCTCACTCTCGGCCATATCTGTTTTAGATGCTTCATTCGAACAAGATTGATTAACAGTTGCTCTGTGAATTGAAAAAACAGCATTGTCTGCATTTTTCTCCGGCAAAATATCACTGTATCCCGTTGAAACGGTTTGGAATTTCTCCGATATATTTTGTGAAAATTCTTCACCATATTCTTTCTTATCTCTTTTCGGTTTAAAGTTCTTTATCACAATTTCTATGTTGATATCATTTTTATCGCCCCTCGCCTCTGTACATTGTTTCTCTCTAGTCTCATCTTTCAATAAGAATACTTCCTTAGATGTCTGTCCTATGTCATTATTTGCATCGGATGTCTTAGTTCCCATATTTATTGCGGCAGTTTTATCTCCTTGTGTGATTTTTAGCCGAAACTTTATTTCTATTTGATTAGCGATACTTCCATCGCTCTTGCTTTCTTTTATAAGTGTATTACTTTGATCGACACCTTCAGTGTCTTCGCACATGTTAGTAGATACCACATGCACATGTGAATTTTTATACATATCATTTAGAACCGAAGGAAGTTTTCTTTGTTTAGTATTTGTTGTAGCTTTGTTCCTAGTGGGACTGCTAACGTAATCTTTTCTCTCATAAAGAGTATTTCCATCGGCGTCTTGTACTTTAATATTCATTCCTTCTCTAATCTCCTCAGTGCTAGCTGTACCTTTTCTAATATTAATCGTAAAACTTTCTTCAGAACTTTTGTCTTCAACAGGACACCCAGCAATTTCTTCGGCATTTTCAGATAGACATTCTTTAGAACTAGGCTTTTTTAACGGCCTCATTTTAAGGAATATGCCAGAAATTCTTTGTGGTGAACTACACTTTGTTGGAGAAGGACATCGCACTGGTTTGTCGAAAGGACATATTTTTTTATTTTTGGACTCTTTTGGATTTGAATTAGGAGATCCTGGACAAAGTGACGTTAACGATGGCTGGTTTGAGTTTTGATTCTTTAAAGGCCATGGAAATTCTCGATTTGAAGTTTTTCTACAAGCTTTGCATGAAGGTTTATTTATTTTGGGATTGCTAGGATTGTCTGGGGATTGACTAGGGATTCTCTTATTCGACTCTCTTGATGATGAAGAAGATTGCGGAGAAAGAGATCCAGGTGGAGTCCGAGGCGAAGACTTGTTTTGTGGTGGAGATTTAATAGTACATTTTTGAGATGAACATAATGGAGAACGTTTTCGCGGCGTAGGTATATTCGATGTGGTCGATTGACAACATTTAGAGCAAGAATTTTTGGCCGTCGTTCGGTTCTTAAGAGACTTCATGGTGTCTGATAGTTTTTTGAGGCACGGCATAAAATCTGATAAAGACCTTGAAGACTTTGATATCTGAGTTGATGCGCAATGGGATTTCGAACTACAAGGACCTGATTTACAAGGTGTGGGTTCTTTGCATGGTGGTCTTGAATGGCTTGGGATGTTTTTGCGCAAAACAGGGGTTTGTGTACGTGATGATGACTTTTTCTTATTTGGTGACGACGGTTTGGAAACACAGTTTGGATGTCGGGGGCAAGGAGGGGGATTTAAACATCCAAGGGAGGATTTCTTACTCGTAGACGACGATGAGGAAGCAGACGAGGAGCAAGGCGGTGAATCAGGTACAGCTTTAGGAGGAGTAGAGCAAGGTGATCTCGGTGGCGATCGCATATGGATTCCAGATACAGGAATAGATCCACAAGGTGGTTTGCCTGGACTGACACACTTATTTCTTTTCCTTTTAAGCGGTTTACGTGTTGGTGGCATATGACACGGTGGCGATGATAAACTGATATCAGACGTGGTTGGCGAGCTATCTCGAGAACTGGCTGGAGATGAGCAAACTTGCCTCGTAGACTTTTTGCAAGTGTTACTTGAAGATAGAGATGTTTTCCGTTGATCTTTCTTAATTGTGCATGGGGACTGACGTGGCGACTGCATGCAAGTGGGACGCGTGGGTTTCATGCATGGCAATCGAACAGGTGACGGTTGCTTGGAAGGTGGCTTTTGAGATGTTAGCATGCAAGGTGGTGGAGAAATAGTTTCAGGTAATCGTTGCTGAGTCATGAAGGGTGGTTGCTCCTGCATACAACTTGGCCGTGGTTCCGTACAACACGGCGACTGTGGAGGCTGAGTGCAAGGAGGATGAGGCGGTGGCTCCAAGCAAGGATATCGAGGCGGTTCGATAGCGCAAGTAGGAATCGGAATAATTACTGTATGCCTCGGACATACAGATTCATTATTGTTACAGAAATCACACTTAGAAATGCTCTTAAACGCCAATATACCGCTGGGATTAGAGTTCAGTTGTTTCACAAGAGAATCATTCAGCGCGTCGCAGTCTGGTAACGAAACGTGTTTGGTAGACGTTTTAGGCTTCGCTTTCTCCGCGAATTTGCAACAAGCCTTCTTTGTCTTCGAACAGTCAATTAAGGTGTCTTTGCTCTCGTTGTTCTTAACAGGCGGCCCGTCATTGTTAGTGAGCCAGTTCGATTTGTTGCTTTGCGCGTAAAGTTTTCTTCTCTTGGAAACTTCTACAGAGTCTTTGGGCAAAACTCGCTTCTCTGCGCTTTGGTATGTTGGCTCCGATTTCAATTTCGTCTTGAACATGCAGCAAAACTTAGTCATCATACCGGGCGTTTTGTCTTCCAAAGAACACGACGCACCGCAGGATGAGATGACCGACGTATGGTAATCGTCGTATATGTTCGGGCAGGATTTTGCAATGTCGCCTTGGTTATAGAAACTTTCGACGTTCTCGGAATGACCATGCATGAGAGAGTCGCTAGCGCGCCATAAATCGATGGGGTACGGTATTGATTGTCGATAGTAATCCTGTAAGTATTTATCGGCGCATTTGTTCTTGAAATTTCTCTGGGTACACGGCTCATAGTCATCTGAGTATTCCTCTCGATATTTAATTCTGTAATGAAAAGAGTATTCACGTGAGTTTATTAACAAGATAACGTATACATTTTATTTTACAAAATGTAATTATTAAAGATAATTTCGAACCCTTATGAATGATCAGACCAGATGAAATAACATACATACATACATACATACATAAATCACGCCTATATCCCCGAAGGGGTAGGCAGAGGTGAACTAGCACCCACGTTTCGTCAATTATGTTAGGTCCCATGTAATAGGTGGCGAGCCTATTGCCATTTATCGGGCACAAAAGACGCAGTAATATTGCTAGGTGTTATAAGAGGAATGCTGCTGCCCATTCCTCATCACTGGCTTATCCTTAGTCGCCTTGTACGACACCCACGGGAGAGATTTGGGGTGGTGACAATATTTGTATTCTACTCTGCTGTCACCACGCGAAATAACATAATCCTAAAAAGTAATATAATATAATACCAATGATCAGACCAGCCTTTAATATTCCCACTGCTGGCTTTCTCTATGCATGAAAGAATATAGGGAGAATGGACCCCAAAGTGCTTATTATCTGTATCTGGCTATCTCCCACCTTTTACGACAGCCTTGGGGTGAGCCGGGGCTGGCATATAATACGTTTGTTTTTCGCTTCCAGTCCAGCATGGAAATATTGGTGGTAACATAATAAACCCGCGGGATTTATATGTATGCATTTACGCTACTGAATTTCACCGCGGAGAATAAGGTCTTTTATTAACCAAAAGGTTGGTTCCGGTTACTTTTGGAGGAAATCTATAAGTTTAAATAATTGCAGTTTAGTCAAACTACTATACTTACGTCTGTTTTCTCCCGTTTATATCTTTTTGCGGAGTCACGCCAACTCCTGTCACGTTACATCTTTTCGGTATGTTCACATTACTGGTTTGAATGATCATGTCCCGGTGTGTATTAATTACTGTTTCAAATATTTTCGACTCTAAACCACAGCTATCTTTGGTACTTACAGTTATCTTTAAATCATTCAAACCACATCTTGCGTCAGTACTTTTATTTCTTGTAAATTGTGAGCGAGATTCATATTCTACTATATTGTACACTTCTTCGTTGCTTGTGTGCATCACTCCATAGCTGTCTATGCTGGAATCCGTAAAAAAGCCCTTTGGTATGTCTATTGACAAATATTCATTACTAGAACTAGGTCTAGTTAGGTATTTTAGAACGTTTCTTGAGTGTAAAATTACTTGAATTTTGTCAGCAAATGCCTTAGATTTGTCTATATACCACTTATGATTAGATAATCTAACTTGTATATTGTCATTGATACTATAATGTTTTTTGTTAATATCCGGTTTAGGTCTTAGCGTATCTGGAATGAATGTAGGTATCATCCATGCTTGCACATCTTGAACAAAATTCACGCGTTGCTTGGCGAATGATTTGTTATATGAAGATTCCTCTGTGACTGAAAATTCACTTCTAGATCGAAAAACGACACCAGTGTCCTTATACACGTTTTCCATAATTTCAAATATTGTACTACTACTTGTTCCATAGGCTTTATTATTCCAACGGATCTTCACACTGTGTCTGGATTCAATCGTGCGAGACAGAAACTGTTGAAGCCACAATTTTCTTAGTATTCCGCTGTAAACTTTAGGTATTTGTTCCAGCGTGCGTAAATTTTGCTCCGGAGGTCGCGGCGCTGTATTAGCTGCACCAATTTTTATAGTAAGACCGTCACGAACTTCACACCTTCCTGTTGTTGTAACACCTTTCTTTTGTTTGAAATGAGGTATTGGCTTTTCTTTACACTTCTTTTTAAAAAAAGAGAATTTCTTTCCGTCTTTTTTAGTAACATTGTCACTAATTATTAACTTGTCTTCCCCCTCTGTTGGCTGTCTAGATGAATCAGGAGATATTTTTGGTGAATTACATGCGTTGTCTTCCAAATTGAATTTTTTACCCCACAACTTGAACATTCCTTCGGCTGTTTGATAGTCGCTATCTTGATACTCTGTTTGGACCCACTCCTTTTCTCTTCCATAGGTCTTTTTATGTAGTTTTGAATAGGGAGTGTAAACTTTTGTACTAGAATAAGATCTGCCTTCTAACGAAGGTGGGTCCGATACAATTGATACATCTCTTCGACTGGGCTGATTTCCATTACTGGACTCATTCTTTACCAAGGCTGCATTTCTTTTAGACTCTTGTTTTTTATTTATTCCCCGTCTTAATGCTTCGAAACGTCGTCGAAGCAATGAAGCGCTCTTCAAATTTGATTCTTCTTCAACTTTGCGCTCTTTGGAGTCCCTGGATTTAGTGCAGAACATTTTTCTGTATTCCCTTTCAAGTTTGTTTTCCATGGGATCTATGGCTATTGGGCTTTGTTTATCTTCGCTTGGGTTTTCGAGATTATGAACATGTTGCACCAAGGAATCGGAAGAAAATACTCTCTCTGCCTCCTGTGCCATTTTACTGATCCGTTTTTCTCTTGTTTCAGTATGTACGTTTACTATTTCTTGAGGCTTATTTTCTAATGATTTGGTAATACGCTCATCGTCTTCGACGCTGTAATCTGCAGTTCTCACTTCGTTTACAATATCAATTATACAGTTATCTTTTACAATGCCATCATTAGCTTGAGTAGATGTTCCTACTAACATTTTTCCGCCTGCCTTATTTCCGTTTTCTGTATTACTTCTTAGTTCAATAGCAACAGACACTTTCGGACTAGTGCCACCTGATTTGGTTTGTATTATTGGAGATAATTTTTCACTCAAAATAGATGTTATAGCATCTATCATACCCCCCACACATTTGGAAGACGTCCTTTTGTGGTCGTAGTTGCTATTGGCTCTGTAACGCCTGGTTCTTCCTTGAAAGAAAAATAATTAGGGAGTTCATAATATCTATATCTTGAACTTAAATTGTTTTATATACATTTTATCGGCGTATTAACACCCACATTTCGCGAACGATATAAGCTCCACCAACGCTATAGAGTGCAAAATCCCAGATCTATCAGACACGTAAATCGCAGTATATTGCTAAGGGCCGGTTTTTGATGTATAGTTAACTCAACCAATTGTTAAAATTTGTTACTTATCATTAAATATCAAACTGATATTTAACAATTAGTAACAATATCAGACTGATAATTATTCGGCGGCTCATGTTTACACAAAGGGAATTAGGCTTATGCTAGGGCAATTAGGCCGTGTGGTGACGGCAGAGTGGAATACAATTGTCACCACCCAAAATCTCTCCCGTGGGTGTCGTAAGAGGCGACTAAGGATAAATCAGTGATGAGGAATATGCAGCAGCGTTCCTCTTATACCACCTAGCAATAGTAATGTACTGCGACTTTTGTGCCCGATAAATGGCAATAGGCTCGCCACCTATTACATGGGACCTAACATAATTGGCGAAACGTAGGTGCTAGTTCACCTCTGCCCACTCCTTCGGGGATATAGGCGTGATTTATGTATGTATACTGTAGATATCAATTTTATATAACTTATCAGACTTACTGCCACAATAAGAAGATAAATCGGAACTGCCAACGCCCCTGTCATCAGTCTGGGGCAAGTATACTCTCTTGACCTTCCTACATTGGAGAGGGGTTGGCCCGATGTCAGTGTAACTTCGGGAGACATGTTTGTATGCATAGATGTGTTTCGGTCGACCGCTGTAGTATCTAATCTGAGAACAAATACAAACAACAGATTTCTTTTAATTTCACGGTCACACAATTATTCTCAATCTAAGTGAGAACCTTGAGCAGAATAGATTGGAATGTTGTCATCACAACCACTCAATGTTGTCTTTTCCATCAAATCAAATCAAAATTCGTTTATTCATATCTGGTATGATTACAATACACTTATGAATCGTCAAGACAAGAAATTTACGCCATCCGTTCGCAAACTACCAGGTGTCATCACTTATTTATTCACCACTAACTCTTAGTCAGTGTAATGAATGATATTATGAATCAAAAGGTAGTGGAAAATGTGGTACCGTCTTACCGATATGTATGAAACAGGAAACATACTGCATCGACCCTAGGATAAACTGGGAACAGGGCAAGATAAGGAAAGAGTTGGAAAATAGTCACTTCGAGAGAGTCCAGAGACCATTGAAGAGTGTGTTTGGGGTTACAATTCATACTTCTCAAGGTGTTGGCTTGGATTTTACAACTAGGTCCCTATCCCCTTTTAATATCTAAACATCGTTGGTTTAACGGATTAGTACCACCTATAAATAAGTTTTGTCTAATCATAGAAAGTCACCACAATTCAGAACAAACCTCATGGTGTCGCTTCAAGCCAGAGTGACGACACGTACAAATCACGTTATCCCTCCGGTAATTATATTGCACTCCCTTATCCCTGGTCCTTCCATACTGCCTTGGGGAATCCCTAAAAATCCGGCTGGTGTATAATTGGTAGTGTCTATTCAACTGGTATTCTTTTAAATCTCGTTTAGTTACATTGACAGACTTGTTCACTTTCATTTGTTCCTTTTTATCATTGTACCGTTAGAACGTTTCATTTTCAGGTACACATCCGGTTCTAAAAGGAATATCGTCACAATAATTTTAGTTCTGTACAATATTTAGGATGGTAGTAGGTATGTTAGAATTACGTTGATCGATATAATATGACGATGATCTCTGATTACTTGGCCACTGTTGTATCTCTCTGTTCGGGTTGGTAAAAATCAGAACCCTTTCCTCAACTGGATTGATGTGCTTTATTATTATAGATCATTTAAAATTCAGTTAAAAACTAAAATTTTGATTAGAGGAGACGGAAGGACAGCTGTCTATTATTGTCAGCGTTAAAATTTTTTCATGTCTGTCTGTCAGAGAAGACACAATCTTCTCGGAGTCAGAAAAGTAGGTTGTAAACGTTTATAAGGACATCCTCCATTTTGGCCCATAATTAAAAGTGCCGGCCAATAAAAAAAACTGCTGTATTCTGACAGAACACGTCGGGCTTAGAATTTGTTAATACGGCACCAAAACTGTAGCACCAATATTAGTAGTGCTATACAGAGTCGAAAGTTGAGATGGGGCATTAAGGGCCACGCGAAAATGGTCCTAGGAGGCCCTTCCCAACTTTTTGAGTGATGACAATCGACATTCACAGATTTTTGATTAAATGTACAGTCAGCGAGAATATCCTCAGAATAAATCAAAATCACCCACAAATCAAAGAAAACTTTACACGCTGACTGTACATTTAATCAAAAATCTGTGAATGTCGATTGTCTTCACTCAAAAAGTTGGGAAGGGTTTTCGCGTGGCAGCAAGGGATCTGGTAGCTGCCCTTAATGTCCCATCTCAACTTTCCACTCTGTATAGCACTACTAATATTGGTGCTATAGCTTTGGTGCCGTATCAACAAATTCTCAGCCCGACGTGTTCTGTCAGAATACAGTACTGTATTTTATTGGCCGGCACTTTTGATTTTGGATCAAAAATATATGAAAAGTGGAGGATGTCTTTTGTTTGGTTTGGGGTCGTTAATTTATAATTGATAATTGATGACCCCAAAGTTGATGACCTTTGGGCTCATCGATTATCAATTTATTAGAATACCTAGGTACATATTTATGACTAAAAGTTTATTTTATGGTCTGTTGTCGATACTACGTCGTACTACCTAGCAATAGCAATGTACTGCGACTTTTGTGCCCGATAAATGGCAATAGGCTCGCCACCTATTACATGGGACCTAACATAATTGGCGAAACGTGGGTGCTAGTTCACCTCTGCCTACCCCTTCGGGGATATAGGCGTGATTCATGTATGTATGTATGTTTTCGATACTCTTCGCCACTAAGAATGGTATTCAGTTTTTCTGAATCCTGACTGGGTTTGGACCAGAATGGGCAGCAGCGTTCCTGAATGGGCAGCAGCGTTCCTTTTATACCACCTAGCAATAGTACTGCGACATTTGTGCCCGATAAATGGCAATAGGCTCGCCACCTATTACATGGAACCTAACGTAATTGGCGAAATTTGGGTGCTAGTTCACCTCTGCCTACCCTTCGGGAATATAGGCGTGATTTCTGTATCTGACTGGGTTTGAAAAGCCTTATATGGTTTGCCAAAGGTCGATTCACCACACTATCTAAATCATTATTGACTGTTGGTTGGACACCATTTTCTCATCATTCCAAGTTTCTGCGACTTGCTTACCATGCGTAAAGTATTTTGTTACTTGAGATTATACCTTTTTTCTGCATCTGTAGATGCTGCTTAGAAATAATCTGTGATGTATCTTATCTATCGATGAACGATCTTGTCAATCACTAAACACTTAATTTTTCAGTTTTTTTATTAATATATTTTATACAGATAACTGTTCGCAAAGCTAATCATTGTTGGTGATAGAGATATAATAAGTTGGGCAATATTTTTAAAATACATCTAAACTGTATAAAAAGATTGTTTAAGTGCGACTTTTAAATGTGGCAGACTTACCTTAGATAAATATGCATTAAAAGGAAATTTTAACTCATATGTTATCAAGATCCAATAATAGAAGAATAACTATAAAAATAACTACTTACAAAAACCAAGGCGATCCTAAAGAAGATAAAAATATGACAGACAGAGTTTACAGTAGACAAAGCCACAATGAAAAGAACAATGCTGTTTGTTCAATATGCCTTAACTCTAACAAATTCGAATCTAATTGTGAAAACAGTAGATCAACTGCTTGTCCTGTCTGCAGACAAACTTGTGTTAAAGGGGAGATAAATTCCACAAATAACAAAGAAGATAAAGCACCAAAAAGGACAAAATCTCCTAAACGTAACACTCGAACAGTTCAAACATCACAAGTGGACATGAATGAAGACCTTAGCTTACTTAAGGAAGTGCTAACTGTATTTCAAAACAAAAAGCAATGTGATTTGAAAAAAAATGCAAGAAGCAGTGCTCTTACGAAAGACGTTTCGGTACAAGCAGATAGTCCCATTAAAAAGGATTCTAAGATCAAACTGGTTAGAAGCAGAATATTCAACTGCTCAATTGACGAAGAAGACGAAATTAAACGCAATCATAAATTTGAAATTGTTAACTGCCAACCTGATAATGGTAACACTTCACAGTTTCATATCGATTTGACGAAGCACAAGTCCTCTTCGATACCTCAAATGAAAGTGGAAGAGTTAAAATATTCCTTGAGAGAAAAAACTAAATCTAAAGACACAATAGAAGAAGTAAATAGAATGTTTGCGACAGTCAGAAGAAATGATAAAAAAGAACTGGAATCTTCGAATAGACCTTTAACACGTAGTGGCCCTAGAGTGTTGCCAGTGGTGAAAACAGCGAACCACGAAGAAAATAGAAAAGGTATATCCAATGCAGATCCTGTGGAAAGGCGAAGTTTGGCATGCAACTGTTGTCAAACGAACCTGGAGCTTTCTGGGGGCGATTCCCCTTTTAAACGTAAATGTTGCTGTGGCAAGATGCTATGTGAAGGTACCTGCGACAAATGTGTTTACATGCTGTGTTGCTATCATCAGAAACACAGAGCAAATGCTAGTTGCCAGTACACGGATGTTGAAAATCAAAAAAAATTCTCAGAGCCTAGCGTTGGCTATGTACCGGGGTAACCTTAATATGTGTAACCTTAATAATTCTATACATTTGTATTCTTTTCGGTCGAATAGCTTGGCCACTTGTTTACAGGGGCTTTACATTCAACTAGTGACTACAAGTGACTACAATATTTCAGTCTTGTCCATTTCTTTCTTTTATGATTGTTAATTGGAGTAAGAAATGTCACAGTTTTGTAGTTCGACGTGCTGCTGACTGTACAAAGGGCATTATTTCGGGACACTCAACGTTGATTGGATTTCCAAATGAAACTCACTCAAAATCTGTGTTAATTAAAATAGTTAGTCGTCTTTCAATGTTTTTGAATACTTCATTTTGGAAATAAACGTTTTTAATTGCTATTCAAATTCGCTGATTCTGAGTTCAATATCTTTGTGCATGAAAGTATAGTAAGTCAGGAACAGCGCTTGGGACTAGTAACCTTCGTGTAGGCTTACGGTCATACATAGTCACCATTCCCACCCCGAATTCTCTCGTTGCCCATCTACATTTGGTGAGATTTTGTGAGATCTTACCAAATGTATATTCGTCTCTTATAAGCTTGTTTGTGCAAAACTGTATTATCTATACACGAGAATAGGTTGTTTCTATGTTTAATATAAGTCAAACAACCAATCTTACTCTTTTTCGTATCGTATCATCAACGGAATAAGAACGCAAGAAAATTTTCATTTAAAACCAAAGCCATTTTATTAGTCATATCATTTACAAATAACATCTGTTAAATATCTTAGTATAAAGTGATTATGTATAATTTTCTTTTTCAGAAATAAAAACTCTCAGAAGACAACTTCGACTTGCCATCTCTGAAAATAAATTGTATTTATTATTGATAAACAGTTAAAAATGTTCTACTGAGTTTCTGATTGACATGTAGTTGTCACGGCTGATCGCGCCAGACCATCTCCGCGCTTGATCGCCGTGACCTCACCGGACATGACACCACTTGATTGGACCATACCGTCATCATCATCCCCACTTTTATCTCGTCGACCCGCAACCAGGTTCCCTCCCTCCTACTCTCCGCTCCCTCGAGTACTTGGCATAAGCCGAAGTCCGCTCGCTGGCTCCTAGCTGGGCCTTGCCCCATGGCAAATCACCGGGCATATGGTTAGACCGTGCCGAGGACCCCGCCCCCAGACCGGGGTCGATTTAGACGGCGCGGCGGCCCAGACCCACCACCTGGGGTCTGATGCCCCCTGAGTTCATGCCCGGCCATGAGCTACCGCTCGATGTCCGCAGCCCGCCACCAGACGGATGACCCGGATCATGTTGATGATGATGAGACCTGTCGCGAACTAACTATACACGCATAAATGCCTATAGAAAGACCGCTTTATATACCTTGAATTGTCGTTATATTTGTGTCTTGCCCTCTCCAATCGTTCGCTGTGGGCTCTCTCCCAATCTCGAGGCGAATCTTGACTGTAAATTAGATCTAAAATACTATCGTTACATATTTATAGCAGGTCATACGTCACAAACATTGGTATCAGGCTGGCGGCCGGCTGTAAAACCTAGGCCAAAACCTTGAGCAATACGAGTTAGAATTTCGCCATCCCAGTCACTCTCTCCGTTCATCGGTCTCTCGTCAGGTTCCATTCCATCACTTTTTATACATCCATTTATTACTAGCATTAATGGAAGAGGAAACATATGATACCATGTTAGATATTAGAGACTTTAAAAGTGCCTTATGCTAAGGAAAGTGTATTTTTTTACATTTGAAATAATCTTGTGTCTCTCATGTCATGATCAACCATTATTTTTTGTCCCTAAATCATATGCTACGCTGAATTTTGCACCACCCATGTGAGTCTATTCTCTTCCTCATATCATCTTTCACGCAATCTATTCATCGCTTTTTCTTCTTCTCATTCTGTCAACCCACTTTATTACTATATTAGTACGATAAGAATTGAACTCACTCTCCTAAGCCCAACTCGAAAAGCGGCTCCGCACTCAACCGCTCCCTCACACTTGGCTTCGACCCGTACTCCCACACCAGCGCCTTCTTCAGCGTCTTCGTCGAATCCGCGAACTTGCACATGCACTCGCTGAGAACCTGCATTTTGGACAGCAGTTCCCTTTTGTCGACTTCATCTGCAGGACACACCATCAGGTGATCTAGCTCCTTCGCGATAGTCCGGCAATTGTCCTTCAAATCGAAAACCTCGGTCCACTGCACATCGGTGTTAGTCCACGCGTGCTTCAAAATCTTTATTCTCGGCGTGACTGTCTGTATCACGAACTCCCCTTCTTCCAACACCTCGTTCGGTGGCTTGTAGTACGTTTGTCTTATACCGTAAATGGCTGCGTTAGGACTGTCGTCCGATAGACCGTCCTTTGTTTTAGCCATCACCAGCTTCAGAAGATTGTCCAAGCCAATTTTGTGTTCGTTAAGAAGATGCCGATCTAGTGCTGTTATTCTGTGAAATATCAGATAATATTACTCTCTTGCTAAAGAGAACAGATTATAGTTCCGATGAAGAACTTTGGATAATGCCCATGGCAAATTATACACCAACATTCACTACCTCAGTGGTCATTGTATCAAAACGTTCCATCGATGGATGACTGCGTCAACAGTACACTACATTCATGGTACGATATATCGGCAATTGGGGGTGCACCTTTTGAATGGTTTTAGGTCATGTTAGGTTAGGGTGGGCTAGAACTGTGACCAAAACAAGCGCAAGCTGAGCGAAAGTAGTGGGCGAGCCGCGGCAGCGGCTGACTTGGCGCTTGAGAACCATCCAAAGAGTACTCCAACTCTCGATGCAATATACCGTCCATATGGACAGTAAATACCTCGAGGCTATGACACGTTTACGATACAACAACCGGCGGTGTCGTGGACTAGATCCATTTCAAATGTCCCTGTAATAAGTTCAATTAATGAATGTGTCTATTATTCTGGCTTAGCTATTCAATCTTCTTCACCAGCTCTTAAATGTCCCCACTGCTGGGGCTTCCTTATGGACGGTACGGTAGAATGGTCCCACCAAGCCTCGAGCGATTGGTGCATTCAATCTTGCAGATAAAACAGCTTTACTAGAAATACCACCCTCAACTTCCTTCATGCCAAAGCGAAGAGACCAAAAAGGTCGCTCACCTGTCCGCGTCAAAATTACACAGATGGCATCCAAACTTTTCCTTCGGTGTGTCACCTACTGAGGCCGCCATGACTGAACTCTTCAGCACCATGTCTCTGTTAAACTCTTTAGAAGTACCTTCACTTGCGCACGATAACTCCTGAAAAAAAAACAATTGAATTGTTTGTTACTTACCAACAGAAATCCTTTCTCAAGATGAGAGTCTTTCCTCAGAATACAGAAACGCTAGGTACTCAAAGTTTGAGTCCAGCAAAACATTTAAGTATTGTCACAAAACATTTAAGCCATTTAAGCAGTGCTCAAAATTTTAGTAGCGTCTCTGTATTCGGGAGTTTAGTTCGTGTTGTTTCCATTGATGACATGGGGAACTTGGGCGTGACCGCTCACAGGAGACTTTGATGCCAACTGTGAGCTTTTCAAAGCGGCTCATGTGTACACAAAGGGCAATTATGCTCATGCTAGGCTAATATGCTCATGCTTGATATTAGCTGATGCTTGGATATGGATGTGAAGGTTGCATATCCACATGCAAACTTCCTTAAAGCTGACCACTCAAAAACTTAATAACAGATTTAAAAAAAATAGACTTCAGTGTCAAAAAAAAATGGACTTTGTCAATTAAGAAAAAAAGAAGGACTACGTGTCAGTGAACTGTGAAGTGAGGAGTGTAAAATTGGTAAAATAAATATGCAAACAAATTAGGTACCTACCAAATAATTGTGCAGTGCGCGTAAAATAAAAGCCTAACCAATAACATTGAAATAACATCAGTATTCCGCTGTGAAATTTAAAAGGTAAGATCTGCAACTTCAATAGGTGAAGGTTGCATATCCACATGCAAACTTCCTTAAAGCTGACCACTCAAAAACTTAATAACAGATTTAAAAAAAATAGACTTCAGTGTCAAAAAAAAAATGGACTTTGTCAATTAAGAAAAAAAGAAGGACTACGTGTCAGTGAACTGTGAAGTGAGGAGTGTAAAATTGGTAAAATAAATATGCAAACAAATTAGGTACCTACCAAATAATTGTGCAGTGCGCGTAAAATAAAAGCCTAACCAATAACATTGAAATAACATCAGTATTCCGCTGTGAAATTTAAAAGGTAAGATCTGCAACTTCAATAGGTTATTGAATTTTACCCAGAAGAAACCAGTTTACCCAGAAGGTGCAGGTGACGCAGAGGTCGCAGCTTATAATCTGGAACTAGTCAGGTATAAGAGAGCTGACTGCAGCGCACTGCTGATTTTGACCACGAACATGACGGAATCAACATTACAAAAAATAATGAGATTTGAGACAGCTTATGAGGTCTGGCGTGAGTTACATAGATTATTTGACGGTCAATCAGAGGATAGGGCATACAATTTGTGTATGGAGTTTTTTAGTTTTAAACGTGACATTTCGGATGACGTATCAACCCATATGTCAAAACTAAAGAACATCTGGAGCAATTTGAATTTCGAAATCACTAAGTCGGACGCTAATGCCAAGCTCCCTGATTTATTCCTGATATGCAAGATCCTTGAAACTCTCGACGAAAGATTTTTTGCGTTCAAATCAAGTTGGTTACTTTTAAGTAAGGCTGATAGGACTATTGACAACCTCACGACACAACTGTGCTCATACGAGAAGGCACTCGAGAGCAAAGGAGGGAGCAGTCACGAGACGCTGGTTACTCAAGAAGCCGAGAGGTCGACAAAGAAGAAAGATGAGAAGGTTAAGTGCAACTATTGTTCTCAAATGGGGCATAGAGTTAGGAACTGCAAGAAATGGAAAAAGGATGGTAAACCACCAAAACCAAGCAGCTCAGCACCTCCTCACTCATCTAAACCGGTACAAAGCGTAACATTGATGGCAGTGAATGCATGCTGCTCTCAGGCAACAAATCAAGATAGAGAGAATTGGTTTGTGGATAACGGAGCAACAACGCACATAACCATCCGAAAAGATGTGTTTCAAGAATTTGAGCCATTCGATTCTGACGAAAATTCTGTGAAGACGGCAGATGGGACAATCATTCCAGCATTAGGGAAGGGACTAGTTATCGTAGAATCGACTGTAGGTGGCAAGAAGGAAACCATTGGATTGAAAGATGTCTGGCTTGTACCATCATTAACGAAAAATCTTTTTTCTACCCTGGCAGCTCAAGACAATGTGCGGAACAGCTTGTTCAAGTCTACCGCCACAAATTGTCAATTTGATATTGATGGAGAAACGAAGATTCTTGGAAGCAGAACTCACAGAGGCGGATTATATAAGCTGAAGTTAAAGACGATCTCTCCTTCAAGAATATCAAATCAAATTGAAGTAAATGCAATTACGGGTACCAATATGCTGCAACTGTACCATGAACGGTTCGCTCATCAAGACAAGAGACATGTCAAAGCTCTAGTCAAGAGAGAACTTGGTATTAACTTATCTGAAGATGAAGTCAAATGCGAGGCATGTATATTTGGTAAAGCCCACAAGCAACCGTTTGGGAGAAGAGAAAAAGCAACTACTCCAGGCGAATTGATACATTCCGATGTTTGCGGACCATTTGAACATCCCAGTGTATCCAAATATAAATATTTTGTACTCTTCAAGGATGACTTCTCAGCTTACCGTTTTGTATATTTCATGCGTTACAAATCTGAAGTAAAGGATAAACTGAAGATTATGCTTAGTGAAATTGCAACGACGGGTCACACTGTCAAGTGTGTTCTAAGTGACAACGGAGGGGAGTTTGACAATGGAGATGTTAGGAAAATATTGAACGCCCGTGGTATCAAACAGCGACTTACAATGCCGTACACTCCTGAACAAAATGGGTGTAGCGAGCGTGAGAATCGTACCTTAGTTGAAGCCGCGAGAACTTGGTTACACGCAACAGGAGAACTACCGCAAAAGCTTTGGGCTGAATTAGTCAATACAGCAGCATACGTCCTCAACAGAACAGGACCAACCCGAGTTAAGGACAAAGTTCCCTATGAGCTGTGGTTCGGAAAGAAGCCTAAAATATCACACCTACGTGTGATTGGAAGCCAGTGCTATGCTCATATCCCCAAACAGTGTAGGAAGAAACTCAGCAAGAAAGCTATCAAGGGTATACTCATCGGCTATGAAGAGAATGATGGTTACCGTATATGGGATGGAAAGAATACCAATCGGTCCAGAGATATCACATTTACGAATGAGAGTGAAATGAAAATCTCGTTAGGGACAAGTGAGCGGTACAATGTCATTCCAGATACAGAGGGAGCTATCAACGATGGAGAGAACGAAAACTTGAATGAGCCTGCTGAAAGCCCAATCGAACCAGTACGTGATCTAGAGGAAACTGGAGATCACGAACAAACTGATCGAGATAATCAAGGCGATCAAGAAGAGTTTCTTGATTGTGAAGATTTAGATGGAGGAGAAATTGTGGTACAAGAACCGAGATATGACTTGAGGGACCGCAATACTCTTCGACATCCAAAAAAATTCGATGATTTCATCTGCACGGTGGCTGCAGATGATTTTCCCCAAAGCTTTCATGACGTTATGAAAAGGGAAGATCGTGGAAAGTGGCTGCAGGCAATGCAAAATGAAATGAATTCCTTAAAGGAAAATAAAGTTTGGACATTGTGCGACTTACCTAAAAATCGAAAAGCGCTACCTTATAAATGGATCTTTCGTATTAAGACCAACCCGGATGGATCAGTTGATAAGTATAAGGCGCGCCTTGTTGTTAAAGGGTTCAGACAAAGAAAAGGTGTGGATTACGACCAAACCTTTAGTCCAGTCGCCAGAATGGCCACAGTAAGAGCACTTCTTAGTGTGTGTGCTAAAGAAAGAATGCATCTAATTCAGTTTGACGTAGCGACAGCATTCTTAAATGGTCAACTGAAAGAAGACATATATATGAAGCAACCAGAAGGTCTTGACGATGGGACGTCTAGAGTCTGGAAGCTCAATCGGAGTCTCTATGGCCTCAAACAAGCACCGCGCTGCTGGAACTCTTGCTTTGAACAAATCCTACTAGACTTAGACTTCAAGCAGTGTGATGCAGACTGCTGTCTGTTCTCAAAGCAAGTAGGCAGGGAGAAGATTCTGATTGTCCTATATGTTGATGATGGCCTGGTGGCAGCATCGAGCGAAAAGCTGGCCAACAAATTTTTGGATGATCTACGATCTAAACTGAAGATTACCACGAAACCGGCATCCTATTACCTGGGTTTGGAAATCACGCAGGAAAAGGACTTCATTGCCATTAATCAGAAATCTTACGTCAATAAGATATTGGAGAGATTCAATATGGCTAACTGCAATCCGGTTTCAACACCTATAGAAAAGCTTAGTCTGGAAGAGAGTTTAGAAACAGGGAAAGTCAGTGACTTCCCGTACAGAGAAGCTGTAGGTGCCCTAATGTACCTGATGACAGGGACTCGTCCGGACTTAGCATTTGCAGTAGGGGTTGTATCCAGAAAATTGGATAATCCTTCAAAAGCAGACTGCCAGAAAGTAAAGAGAATATTCAGATATCTCAGTGGTACTAAAAACCTTGGCATAAAATACGCGAGAGGAAGTGAAGACTGCATCCTAGAAGGGTACAGTGATGCGGACCACGCTGGGGATCCTGCTACTGGCAGATCCACGTCAGGCGTTGCATGCCTTTATGCTGGAGGGATAATTTCATGGCAAAGTCAAAGACAAGCAACCGTAGCAACATCGACTACTGAAGCCGAAATAGTCGCCGCAAGCGAAGCAGCCAAGGAACTCATTTGGCTTCAACGTATATTTGGTTTCCTGACTGAACAGAATGAAATACCCATCCTGAAAGTTGATAATGAAGCCGCGATTAGACTGGCCCACAATCCAGAATTTCATAAGCGGACCAAACACATACGTGTTCGTCATTTCTTCGTTCGTGAGATGGTGCAAGGTGAACATTTAAATGTAGTGAAGACCAGCTCAGCCGACCAACTTGCGGACATTTTAACAAAGCCTGTCCCAAGACCTCGACTCCTAGATATGCGTGCCAGGCTAGGACTCAATAAGTTTTGAATGAGGGAAAGTGTGAAGGTTGCATATCCACATGCAAACTTCCTTAAAGCTGACCACTCAAAAACTTAATAACAGATTTAAAAAAAATAGACTTCAGTGTCAAAAAAAAATGGACTTTGTCAATTAAGAAAAAAAGAAGGACTACGTGTCAGTGAACTGTGAAGTGAGGAGTGTAAAATTGGTAAAATAAATATGCAAACAAATTAGGTACCTACCAAATAATTGTGCAGTGCGCGTAAAATAAAAGCCTAACCAATAACATTGAAATAACATCAGTATTCCGCTGTGAAATTTAAAAGGTAAGATCTGCAACTTCAATAATGGATAATATAAGTCATCGACATATCTCGAAGAATTGCGAAAACTTGAGTAACAGCGGACAGACCGGCAGGTGAAAAAGTTTTCTATCTGTTTTCACCCATTGAAAAACAGCGTCACTGATCAGGGGGCCTACCGCCTAACTCGATTGCTAAAGCAAAAGCTATAGTTTATGACGTCATGCTGTCATTTCGCACTAAATGTACCTAAACTATTAGCGATAGCTTTGAACGAATGATCACCGAATGATTTTGTATAAATTTGGCACAAAATCTGTGCTGCCTAAAAATTCAGGATGGCTGTTATAGCCGTAAGCAGTGCATTGCAATATAGTTATCATCAGCAATCGAGTTAGGCGGTAGGCCCCCAGATGTCTGTATTACCTTGAGTACATACATACATACATAAATCACGCCTATATCCCCTAAGGGGTAGGCACATGTGAATTAACACCCACTTATCGCCAATTTAGCTAGGTCCCATGTAATAGGTGGCGACCCTATTGCCATCCATCGGGCACATCAATCGCAGTATATTGCTAGATGGTACAAGAGGAACGCTGCTGCCCATTACTCATTGCTGTCTTTAAGTATGTAATTTAAGTTTTAAGTACAAGGTATTTCTTACAATCAAATTATTCATTTCGTCCCCTTCGTTCTACGTATGTTCAAAGACTAAGAAACAATAAGTATTACTTATCTGATCATCAGATCAAAAAGATTTCAATTTTTTTCTGACCTCTTCTTCTTTGTAATAATGTGCACCTATCCCGCGTCCAATAAAGCAATAAGTAGCTTAAACCAGTTTGTGAAAATAACAAAGCATCAAACCAACATTCATTAGCGTCCCACTATTCAGGTCTTCGGGGTGCGAGAACAGAGTTCTGCTCCTAGTTCTGAGACGAGATCGAAGTTTCTCGAAGAGTCTAGTAGCCGATGACGCACTCGTCACTGAAACAAGAGGACGAGGCCCAAAGATTTTGGTGGTTAAAAAAGAATTTCTAAAAATTATGGTCTTGATGCGGGAATCGAACCCGCGTCCGCTGCTATCCAGGCAGGTGCCTGACCGCTCAGCCAACCAAGACACTAATTAACTTGCCGAAATTCCTCTTACCTTTACACTTCACGTTGTAAGCCGACGGGTACCCTCGCAATGTAGAAATAAATTTCAAAAATTCCAAAGCAGATATTTTTACAAATACTGTGCGTTCGGTTAAGCTTGGGTTTGCTTTATAAACTATTCAATTTTAATTTTAACATTATATAAATGTTAGAAAACTATTTTTTTACTTTTGTACTAATTTTTCTAACATTTATATAATGTTAAAATTAAAATTGAATAGTTTATAAAGCAAACTTTCATTCTTCGGCGTGTCGCCCCGGTTGCGTGCGAACGCGATCGTCACAATTAGTATGAAGCTTCATAGTAGCTTTCATTATTCCGCGTGCGGCCGGTTGCGTAGCTTCATACAAAATGCGCCGGTCATGTGCGCGTGCGACCGGTACACACCGAAGGATAATTGGGGCCTAAAAATTCAGATAAAATTCAATAAGGGTTCAGAATTAAACGGTCCCCAGTTTGTAGCCAACAACAACTTTCACACAATTTATATTAAAAAAGGTATAGCTCTGAATACTCTCAAAAGTACAGGTAGCCGGTCGTTTTACTTTAGAGAAAAATGAAGGACATAGGACTAAGGCGAGAGCAATTAACGAAATAAATAAATAATAAATAAATATTTTTACACTCACACCTACCATCTAGCCCAAAGTAAGTAGCCTAAGCACTTGTGTTATGGATACTTGGTGACGGCCTTATTTTTAATATAATTATGTATATAAATGTTGAGAATATACTACATAGACTTGAACACAACCATGACTCGGAAACAAACATTTGTGGTCATCACAAAGTTTGCCCCTACCAGGATTCGAACCCGGGACCCCTTGGCCAATACCGAGCAATCTGAGCATTCGACCAAGGCGGCCGTCAAAAAGAAAAAAAGTGATTGTGAAAGAAAAGAGTGATTGTGGCTTTGAGTTAGGTTTCACAGCAGGCCGCCTGTCTTAACACCAACGCTTTTTGGGTATCCGGCATATAAAATATTCAAGTTACTATACCCCATTCACTTGGGCTTGAGACAAAATGTAAACAATCTTGCCCGTATGTCTGTTTATCTACGAAATGCTCTTAAAAATAAGAAACGTGTAATCTAAAATACATAGACTAATAAAACTGCTAGCTGCTTTGAAATATTGGTGTAACACTTTTTTTTTTGTATTTTATATAAAAAGAAATATCCAGATTGTTTACATTTTGTCTCAAGCCCAAGTGAATGGGGTACGGTACCTAACAAGCGTTGGTAGGCCCTAGGCCCCCACAAGGTGGACCGAGACGATCTGATGAAGGTCGCGGGAAGCCGTTGGATGCGGGCAGCGCAGGACCGATCTGTATGGAGATCCTTGGGGGAGGCCTATGCCCAGAAGAGTCTACGTTGACTGACTGAGTATTACCTAACAGGGGGCCTAGACCAAGTAACATACCGACAAAGTTAACGAAGTTCGTTAAAGCAAAATGTATGGGATTTGACGTAAGTCGTCGTGAAATCACGTGACCAAAATAGTCTCCGTAAGTTCCTAGTTATGTTGGTAGCGCAAGCTAAGACGCTGTAGATACCAAAGTAATATGGCCGATCGTGACGAACTTCGACACGTTATCGTTATGAAACGATTGCCACTTGGCTACGGGCCCAGGTAACACATACTTACATCTAAGTCCTTTGTTCTCCTTGCCTGCAAAAGTGTCTAAGTTGGAAGTCCGAGGCAGAGTATTCCCAGTTTCCTGAAACATGATAGTTATGTTAGCATAATTATTCTCACTATTCCTTAGTGATGCGACTCGAACCCATATTTACTCGAGTGGCATCAGTAAAAATGGTACTCGAGTAAAATATATCGAAAAAAATAACGAATCGAATTGACTTGGGCTCGAGTAAGCCCGAGTCACTCGCCTAGACAAACAGTTATCAAAATCCTCGTGGAGGAGCTCGCTAACGCAGTGGCATAGCACGTTCGGCCTGCGATTGCGTAAACTAAGCAATGTTTCAAAAATATATCATCTCGCGTTCCTCCGTGCTTCGGAATGCACGTTAAGCCGTTAGTACCGTCTGCATCTGCAGCTGTTGTGTACCCAGCAACCTGCGCTGGTCTAGCGTGGTGGGTTCTGGCCCATTCCCCCTATATTTTTCCATCTATAGGCAAGGCCTGTGCCCCAGCTGTGGAGACATTAAAGGGTTGGTGATTATGATAATGATAAAGGTCCAAGACACCGTATATATTGCAATAATTAATGCCTTCAGTACATACCGTAGGTCGAGAGCTGCCGCCTAATTCCTGACACCCATTCAAGGATGTAGACTCATGGTGCAGTTGGTGATGCATGAGCAGGGCACTCTCGAACTGAGCGACAAAACTGCACTGGGAACAACTAAAGGGATTTTTATAAGTATTATTAAAATTTTTACTACACTGCGAACCAATATCCTCTTGCGCTTATGCCATTTCAATTGGGGTAGGTCGACGCAGTATTTTTCTTGCATTCCCTCAGGGTGATTTTTTATTTTTTTGCTACAAACACCGCAACCAAATAAGATTAGTATGTAGTGTTGTGTTCCAGTCAGGTGGTGCGCAACGTATAGACAGAACGTTCCTAAATATTATCAATAACAGTCTATTATAGTCATAGACCTCTCCCAATGCACGCTACTGCTCCTAATCTGTTGAGTTCTAACCTTCGGGGCAATTTGGGACCGAATATTATGATGAGAGAGACGAGACGAAAACGAAGTCGAAAACGAAGACGAAAACGAAGTCTTAGCATTTCATGGTGCCGGGTCCATGGTGGTAGAGAAGGGAGCCAGATACATTGTAAACCATCGGCATCTTTTTAAAAGTCTATATTTTTCTAAACTACTCTGTTAAGAATTAGATAAATCTGGGTAAAACTTACCAATGAGCCATTGATTAAAGGTTGTATAGTAAAAGTTACAATAATATTCCTTACAAATTGTAAACAGCTCGGAAAATCCAGTCAACTGACTGGAAACGTCAAAATAAAATATCTCCTGAAATAGGTTGAGCTTAAACAGTTTGGATGTATTCATTAATATGTTTTTGACAATTTTGATTATTATAAAAATGCTTTCGGTGTTCGTAATATTCCTAAATGAAGAGCAGTAATCAAAACTGTTTACATTTTGTCTCTTTTCTCTGTTTATTGGTTGTGTATACAGTACCTATATACAATCATTCTTAAGTCACGCCTTTCCTCACAGGGGTAGGCAGAAATGTGGCAGAGATCCCTTTCCACTTGCTACGATCCTTACATACTTCTTTCACTTCATCCAATCTCTTCATGCATGCCTGTCGGTTTCGGATACTCTTGGCCTGGCCCTTTTTTGATAGACTTTCAATTTGATTATGGAAGATCTATACAGTAGGTAACTACTGTATAACAATTAATAATGGTCTAAGTCATCGCAATAAGGGCGTTTTAGTTATACCTAGCTGTATCTAGATACAATTGAGCGAGCATAGCGAAATCATTCACGTGGCTGCTGGCTATGTAGAACTAGACTTTCTTGTAGGGAAATGCGATTTACACGGGAAAGTACTGGTTAAGTACTTGTAATTACTGGCTACAGATGCTATATTTAGCTTTATGGTCCAAGTTGCAATAGACTTAATAAATGTAGTTCCAAAGTGGGTTGTAAACTTGGCTGTGTGGACAGATCCCTTTCCTATGGTGTCTATGGTGGTAAGTTAATTCAGGACGACCCAAAACTGTTAAGTTTTAGCAAAGCACAAAGTCGATTGAGAAAATTTAGTTCTGCTTTTGGCACACAAAACGCACGTAGGTATAGGTACTTCTTCCTGCCCTGTGGGCCTATTCCCTAACTTTTTTTGACAGTTGAAAGTGATTATCACCGAACTATTTACTTATCCATTACTACTTTACTTTAATGCTATTGTGACACTTGTCCTGTGATAACAGCAATGTATTATTAAATAGTTCGGTGATCATCACTTTCAACTGTCAAAAAAAGTTAGGGAATAGGCCTGCTGATCCCATTCTCGCCCGATATGAATGGAAGAGGAAACATACTGCGCCGACCCCAGATAGACCTGGGGGCCTACCGCCTAACTCGATTGCTAAAGCAAAAGCTATAGTTTATGACGTCATGCTGTCATTTCGCACAAAATTTACCTAAACTATTAGCGATAGCTTTGAACGAAATATCACCGAATGATTTTGTATGAATTTGGCACAAAATCCGTACTGCCTAAAAATTCAGAATGGCTGCTATAGCCGTAAGCAGTGCATTGCTTTATAGCTATCATCAGCAATCGAGTTAGGCGGTAGGCCCCCGGGAACTGGGCAAGTAGAAGATGTATTTCTAACTTTGGTGCGAGCCTTCATCAAGTGTCGAAAATCCTTATTGCCGTTACAAAGGTCTGCGAATTCTCTGAAAATCGTAACACAGCTACTAATAAACTAATGAATGGCCAGTTGCTTCAAGCTACCTAAAAAGACTGCTAACAATCCCAAAGACATTGAAACGTGTGAACAAACCATTATTTTTTCACACAATCACATTCAATTACCACTTTTTATTTGTTCAAAAAGCGATAAAAATATTCCTTTGTACGCGTCCTATCTTGATTGCAGTTCTGTCAAGTTTAACAATGCACTTGGTTAAAGGAAATGCACGAATGAATTAGCCCTTAAACGCATTGTGATTAAGAACGGCCATTGATATAAGGTTTTGCATCAGGTACAAATGCTTTGTGGCGGTAAAGCCTCTATGAACCTGGTAACACCGTTTGGTTGGAGTCCGCTTGAATTCAAGTTGAGTCAAGCAAATTATAATTCAGTCAGTCAGTCGACAGCTAGATGCCGTAGACGACGTGTGTGCGTGTGTACTCGCGACCGGAGCGTTTTTCTTCACAACACCGTTTAAATCGTAAAAAAAATCGTCACAAAAACGCCGGCTCAACCACAAATTGTAGACAAAAGTAGTCACAGTGTGTTCCAAACGCGAAAACCCACAAGAAACTAGTGTTAAAACCGGTTCAGCTGTGCTAGGAAGTACCAAACACAGTTATATAAAAGTAATATAGAAGGTACGAGTTCTCTTTTGCGATATAAACGGCGACAGTATTTTCTTTTGTGTATTAATCTGCTTGTTTCAAAAAAAAGTGCATTTTGAAACTAAACCTCCTCGGTGAAATCAAACGTTGGAGTGTCAGGTGAGTGGTGTTTTTTTTCCTTTGATATTATTACTGGGCAGAATACTAAATGTTCGTTGCTTTCTCTTGCAAACGTTCAACCGTGAGTCATGGTCCATGCGTTTGTCTCCTTGTTCAATGCGTTTGTAGAGGTTTGTAGGTTTTAATTATGACAAAATTGCGTTCCTTTTTTAAAAAATACACGCTAGAAAGGTGGGCGAACTCGGCACGTGATTGTTTTAGCCAATCTGGACCATAATAAAAAAGCGATAAAGATCAATATCGGTTATAGAGAAACAACGTCGTCGCGTGGCTTCGAGTTGTTTATAAAACCTGCGTTATTTTGCGTAATGTTTACAAATATTTTGTTGTTTCGCAACAAACATTGGGGTTAATAATAATCGTGAATTGATACATATTCTATAGCGGAAATGGTGTCTAATAGTTCTTACGAATAGGTAACAATGAAGTTTGCATGCGCATGTTGGTCGCCCTGTATTCGAATAACAAAACTTAAACAATAGAAACTTTTCTGTACCCTTTTTAAAAAAAAATTGTATAGACGATTGATTTCTAATTCGATAAATATTTTAAATAATGTTTGTTTAGTATTAAAACAAATAACAAAAGATATAAAGTAGACTGACCTGCTTTGTGTTGGCTGTATTAACAACAAAAAAAAAACAAAAAAAACACTAATGAACGTAAAATCTTGACGCGATATTGAGTTAAGTCAACTGAACCATTAAAATTCGTCACCGGAAACGCTGCTAATGACACTTTAGCAATAAGTACCCACCTAACGTCAGTGACGTAATTCTTTTGTTAATATTTTCGAGTTTTAAGCAGGCTAAAACGATGGTATATAATTATCATTATTTAATTTATAATTTCGACACCAATCTTAGGCGTAGACAATACGTAGGTACCTACTGAGGTTAAGTATTAGGTATATGCATGTATGCAATTTTTTCTCTTATTTCCATATTTTTTTTTTTCGAGGGTTTTTGGCTTGGTTGCTAAGACCTTTGAGCCAAATCTTCATTTACTAACTCCATTCTTCGTTATAGTATTTCCATCCTTTACAGTTTGACATACATAGCATAAATAAAAAACCTAGATACACAAGTATTGGCCGGTCATGACGATCGATTTGGCCGAATGGTCTGACCATTCGGCCAAATCGCTATCGCCCAAAGGTCTCAAGGTTCGATTCCTGGTAGGGGCAGCGGCATACGTTGTTATGCCATATAAATTATCCAGAAGCAATGGTTACGATTTGGTTGCCATGGTTACGTCAAATGTTGGACAGGAAAGCAGTTTATCTAAGAAAATTAATTGTTTATTTTTACTATTTTACTCGCAAATTTTCCATATTTTCTCACCTTTTATTCCTTGCCTGCCCGGCTAGCATGGCCACTACCATAAAGCGATAAATGGCTTTAACATTATATAGCTTAAATGACTTTAACACATAGATATAGCCATTTATCTCTTTGAACTAGCAAAAATCCAATGATTTTTGGAACTTACAAAAATCATTGAATTTTTGACAGTTAAATATATACAACGCGATGAATCATATTAAACGTGTTTCGTTGGTCATTAGCCGGGCTGGCCCAACACATTACACAATCATTTCAAAACCAAAATCAGCTAAATTGTCCCAGCCGTTCTCGAGTTTAGCGAGACAAACGCACAGCAATTAATTTTTATATACAATTAAAAAGAAGATTAAAATTATTCCGCCTTCGAGTATCCATGTCATAAAGTGCTTGCTTATGCTTAATTTGTGGGCTATGATGATGATGATGATATGCGGTAGTGTAAGAAATATTATTTTCACTTCTCATGCTCTGAAAGTGCTTATTTGTGCAGGATATAGGCTGCACAAAATCGAATTTTGTGCTCTAGAGCATTAACATATCTACTCATAAATGTGTCTATATTAGGCAAAGAAAATGACCCCTGCTGCCAAAAACAATAAGTAATTCGGAGATGGAATTTGTTATTTTATTATTTACTTAAATTTATTTGCCTAATGTGTTTTTTAAGATATAAAAAATATAATTTTTTTTATTCAAGTAGGTACGGTAGGTTATTAAATTAATTAATATATTTTTTTTATTAATTTAATACTTGGCTGTATAGATCTGCAGCCCAAGCCAATCAATGGGAAAAACAATTTCTTTCAGTATTCAAAACTGTACTAACTTAAGTTTGAATTTTAAGAAATGTTATGATAAACTACTGTTTATTTTCCTCGCAATCGAAGTGAAAAGCAGAGTTTCTAACTCGTCCACAAAACCATTTTTATCCTCGACATTACTATCAGCCCTCGCCTTCGGCAAGGGCTGCTAAAGTCTCGGACAAAAATGATTCGTTATACCTATTTATTTCTACCTCCATGGTGCCGAAATTATTATGCAACCTATTTTAATTTGTTAAAAACTCAGACTCGAAGGGTGAAGTGGAAGTTTCTGGGTGAAAACAGAAACTGTTGTGATTGTATTATTTTTTTTTTGTATTTTGCCATTTCCTCGTTGGGGGGATGAAAAGTTACGTGTTGCACTCGAGTGTAAAGATTTTTCACCTTGTGCTCTTTTGATTCCCTCGCTATCGCTCAGGATTCTTATTTCTGAATCACTCGCTACGCTCGTGATTCAATTAAAATTGAATTGGATCCTTCGCTAGCTCGGTCATCAAAATTGAGCACGCGGTTAAAAAACAACTTTGCACTCACGCACAACAAATAACTATTATTTATAGCCTGGTCTGTGGGATGTTTCCCCTTGTACCTGCATTCAGTTCAACAAGCAATTGTCATTATATCTACGCGTAAATTTACATAAAACATACATTCATTCATCACTAGCACCTTTACAGTGTGATGGGTGATATCAAAACGGAGTGGATGGCTTAATGACGTCTGACCGGTATGAATGGAAGAGGAAACACCTGCGCCGACCCCAGAGACTGGAAACAGGAGGCTTACCACCATCTCTTAACGCGATCAAGTTTAGGACCTAAACTCAGTAGAATCGCTAATTCGTACTACGACGCTATCTACGTGACACTGTTTTGACGTCCGCTTTTGACAGCGATTGAGCTTAGAGTTGAATCGTAAACTCTATATCATTCGTTCAATTTATATGGAGAATTCATACCATGACCTTCGTAAATAGCATAACCTGACACGCTGATCTGTCATTCTAAGCAATCGAATAAAAGTGACATTTCTGGAACCTAAAAATGTCTTCTACAAGGAATGTGTAGGTAAAACGTGCAATTTGAAGTGAATTTTGATGTTTTTATTGAATTAATTATGTTGAGGCTTATTAAGTATTAATTAAACATCTTTATATTAACAATTATCAGTGTTTGAGAAGTGAAAAAATAATGTGAAGAGTTTTCGAAGGGAAACAATCCAGTATCACCAGTATGTAACCCTACAAGATGTTTGGTAGGTTCCAGCTATAAACCAAGAATCTCTTTTCGGTTCTCGCACTCCACGATAAAGCTCGTAGTAGCGTTTTCTCTTCCACATTCAAAGAATGCACAGTTTTTGGTAATGGAGAAGACTGTTTGAAAGGAAAACGACATAAGACTGCCTGAGAAACTCCCAGAAGTCTATGCGACGTATAAGGCTCGTTTAGTCACTGCTGGTAATGAATCAGTTTCACCTAGACATCGAAAAATGTCAGATAAATTGAAACCCGAGGGAGACACTGTCAATAGTCCGGGCAGTCGTACCCGGATCGTAATGAACGTTCTTTCGAGGGAGGAATGTAATACTAAATTACGATCATGATGATCTAGAAGAAGCAGATGATGGTGAAGAGTTTCATGGCGCTGAATGCCTGCTACCTAGTCGTTATAATTTTCATGATCGCAGACAGATCCAAAGCCCAAAGAAATATAATGATGATGATGTTTGCCTTTCCAAAACATACCCATCGAAGTTCTCTGATGCCGTGAGACGAAATGGTCGCGAATAATGGCGAAAGGTCATCGTTTGGATGCCCCGGAAGTTGCCAAAAGGCAAACCGCACAAGTGCAGGTAGTGGTGCAGCGTTTTAACCACGCTTTAAGTCACTGTGATAAGTGGCTTAGGATTAGGTCTCAAATACAGTGTAGATAGTGAGTTAGTGAATAATAGATATTATTGTGAGTGATTTATTTATTAGTTCGTTTCGTAAATATATTATTTTATTGTGTACAAAGCCTCGTGTTCTGAATTTCCGAATTGCCTGGAGCACTACACTGAAAAATTTATTTCTACAGATTGTGTTAACATACATACATACATACACAAATCACGCCTATATCCCCGAAGGGGTAGGCAGAGGTGAACTAGCACCCACGTTTCGCTTATTATGTTTAGGTCCCATGTAATAGGTCGCGAGCGTATTGCTATTTATCGGGCACAAAAGTCGCAGTACATTGCTTGATGGTATAAGAGATATATAGGATGGCCATTCCTCATCACTGATTTATACTTAGTCGCCTTGTACGACACCCGCGGGACAGATTTGGGGTGGTGGCTGTTGTATTCTACTCTGCCATCACCACGCGGCTTTTTGTCAGAATGTGTTTCATTTCATACAGACATACATAAATCACGCCTTTATCCCCGAAGGGGTCGGCAGAGGTGAATTAACACCCACTTTGCGCCAATTATGTTCGGTACCATGTAACAGGTGGCGAGCCTATTGCCATATATCGGGCACATAAATCGCAGTACAAATTTTTCATCTATTTTATTAAATAATTAAATTGTTGATAAGATTTCCTACTACAAGAATAAATTCCTTAATTAGGTACATTTAGGTATTCTCAGATACATATAGCCGTGTGGTGACGGCAGAGCAGCACACAATTGTCACCACCCCCATCTCTCCCGTGGGTGTCGTACAATACGACTGTTCAGAACCATTAAAATACATAATATTATGATAATTTACATTTTTCTCCAAAAGAATATTATTGGTTTTAAATAGTTGCTTTTGCATAATTGCTGTTGAGTTTAGGTAGGGGATTAGCTTAAGATTAAACTAATTGAATTAGTAATTGTTCACATGTGTGGGGGTGACCTCACATATTATGTCCGCCCTTTTCTTTGTACCATTCATTCACTTTTCTAATACCATATTACACGCACGATAGTCATTAAATTACTAGCTTTTTATTTGCATCTTTACAATCTCAATTCCTGTACAGCGACTAAGGGTAGGTAAAGACAGCTATGAGTAATGGGCAGCAGCATTCCTCTTTTACCATCTAGCAATATACTGCGATTTATGTGCCCGATATATGGCAATAGGCTAGCCACCTATTACATGGGACCTAACTTATTTGGCGAAAAGTGTGTGGTAATTCACCTCTGCCTACCCCGGGGATATAGGCGTGATTTATGTATGTATGTATGAAAATACATATAATAAAAAGCCTTTTAGGTAGAATCGAGTTTTTATTTCAAAAATTTTACAGGAATAAAAATTGTTTTCTTCAAAGTAATTAACTTTTAATAATCAATCAAATAAAAAGTGATGATACTTGTAACACTCTTAGGTACAGTTGGTTCCTCAAGATTTCCTCCGCTCGACTCAACCTCAAGGAAGAAGTTGTTATGTCAAAACTTACTTGAGGTGTTCTCTCCTAAGGCCGAGTGGAGGAAATCTCGAAGAACCGACTATACATATGGGTGTTAGTCTTTTCTCTCCATCATTGTTCTTATAGATCAGTCATTTAATAATCACAGTTACATTGTTTATATAAATAAAGGCAGGGTTATATTTTTTTTATCACCATATGGGAGACCCTTAATGTTTGTCTATACTAAAAGGGCCAGTTACCCTAAAAATATTACTTAATGCTAAATTTCTATAAAATAGTTTTGTTATAGTAATGGCTTGACATTGATATTTTTAATTATAAAATCACTTAACATATTTAACAGATTCCGCTCCGGTTTTCCGACGGCCGGTTCATCATTGGACTGTTCGCCGACAGGACGATTTACCTTTACCTTTGACGATCTACCTTTACGTTTGACCAACAGTCTTTTTCACCTATGGACATTTCGCAGCCAAAAGTTTTCATCTACGTCACTTCCAACCAACACAAGTTGTTAAATCTTATTGGTTTGATAGCGTGGTCTTTGGGGATGTTCGTTTCCCATGATACGGTCAGTTCGACTGGAAGTACACGCTTGAGTAGTCTCGAGTAAAGTACCTAATATATCCGGTCTAGATCTTGAAACCGCTACTACGTCATTTGGTATTTTGTAGTGTTTTTCATACGAGTCCATCAGAAGAGTCCAGTCCGGAGCCGAACCTGAAATTGAGTACGGTTTGTGATTCGATTTCGATGTTGAGCCATCATCATCATAAACAGCCTTTTAATGTCCCCACTACTGGGGCACGGGCCTTCCCTATGGATGGAAAAATATAGTGAAATTGGGCCATAACCCACCACGCTGGCCAAGTGCAGGTTGGTGGGTATTAACGACTGCATATGCAGCCGGGGCCAACGGCTTAACGTGTCTTTCGAAGCCCGGAAGAACTCGAGATAATAAATTTTTGGTCACCCATCCAATGACTGGCCTTAGCGACATTGCTTTTACGCAATCGCAGGCCAAGCGCGCTATGCCACTGCGCTAGCGAGCTCCCTAATGTTGATCCTTGGTTGGTGAAATTTACGAAGCTTTTGTTGGTTGTAAGTTTCCTTTGTGCTCTCGCAACCGTTATAAAATAGTAATACAATACTATTTTATTACGGTTATACAGAGCTCGCTAGCGAACTCTGGCGAAACTCAATGTACTGCCGCACTCAGAGACGTCAAATAACTTTAATGAATACCTAATGTCAAAAAATTTCAAAGAAATCTAGACCCTAAACCCGGCAAGAATAGCGACTAGTTTTGAATTGTCATTTTTTGACATTAAGTAGGTACTCATCATCGTCAATTGCCGTCTCTGAGTGCGGCAGTTAGTACTTTACTTGCCTTGCACTAACCTTTCGAGTCTTTGGAAGCCTCATCGTATGCATTTAATTTCTCTCTAATGTTACTCCACATCCTTTTCGAAAACTCTATCGCTTGCGAGGTTTTGTTATACCCGTCGGGAGTAATCTACATATTTTGATCTAAGTGCTTCCAAAGTGCTTCTTACTGGGTATAACTGACTCTGCGACGAAAACCCAAGCTATAAATGGTATAGATAGAAAGACCACTTGAAAGAAAACTCCTTATTTGTCATGGCTTACATAAATATTTTATAGCATAATTTAAGCAATTATTAGATTTAAGCCTAAGAATAATATGATAAATATCTTATAACTTACGACATTTTGTCAGGATTTAGTTGAAAAACTTAAAAATCTAATTTTAAACACCGCGGGTCTCACTCGACTCAATTTCATGTGCCAACGGTGTCAACACATAAAAATGACAACGTCAAACAAGATAAACATTTGGTGTGAACATCTTACAAAGTCACTATTCCGTATTCAATTTATTTTATCAAAAAGAATATATATTGAAATAATAATATCTTTTTATATTTTTTTGTTAATACATGATACATAATATATATATTACTTAATTTCCACACAATAAAGTATATTTTTTCAAATGTTTAAATGACTCTTCAAGAAATACGGTTTTTACCGGTAAGAAAATACGCAAAAGTTTTTGAACGCACTTCGGCATCAGTAAACTGAGACAGCTATATGTCATTTTTATATAGCGCTGTTTCTTTCACTCTGTAACAGACCAAATGCAGACCAGCGGCATCTTTCGTTCATTCAAGCGATTTTTTAAGCGACACGTTTTAAGAAGATGATGGTACGAATTAAAACGATGCAGTTTAGGAACCTACACTCAAAGGACAGGAATAACAATCGCTTTTAAAAAGATGGTGGTAAGCCTCCAGGACAGGAAGTAGTAGAATTTACTATGGCACAAATTTTATCTGGATCAACTGAGTGACACAATATCTTTGAGTTTATTTATACCCCTCATAACGGTGCTTGACCACTGATATACGAGACTCGACAGTGAAATTAACCCGTACACGCGACACGTTTAAGCGGGGAATTCTACACGAGTATGCCTGCAGACATAGTCCAGCGAGGTGATATCCATATCCAGACTGATGCTTTCATCTGAGGCACACATCACACAGATAGAAGCGAGGTCCGGTGGGCATGTCTTCAAGGATGCCCGCGGGCATGTCTGCAGCAGGTATGCCCGTGTAGTGAGTTTCCCGCTTTAGATTGCTTTTCCACCAGAGAGAGGTGGATTGCGAGGGATGTGTTTAAAGAGAATCAATAGAGTCACTCCATTTTCTTAGGTTCATTCAGCACAGCTTTGGTGGAGTGATTACATCCTTCGCAACGCATCCTCGCTTAATGTGGAAACGCAGCCTTATGGGGTTCCGAAACGGTCAATCAGCTTGGTGTCAATGACGTAGATATTAGCTTTCTTCAAGCATTTGGATCGTCTACCACGCTTGATTGATGCTTGAGTCAAGCATTTAAAAATTATTTATGTCTGTTTGATTAGTGCGACCTATCAACAGAACAGAAACACACAGACAATCGGTACCCCTTTATCCTTCCTTGTAAAGTAAGTAGAAAACCCGTGCAGGTAACAGACTTACAATAAGTTCTTAGAAACACTACAGTATACTTTTTTTTAATTTGGAAGCTTAACAAAAACTGGACATGAATGTAACTTTATTTTTAAGTAACTATACGTTTCATTTTATACAAAACGTCGCACTTTTTTGTGTTAAACTAAAAGACCTAGGGTTGTCACCTAATAATTGTTTTATGAAACACGAATGGGTTGATTCTTTGAAATAATGACATAATTACTCATGTAGGTATACCAAAGTATTTAGTTGGCTATCCGTTTATAATAATGATATGATGAGACGTAACTATACCTCGTCATAATGTTTATGTGCCGCCATCATCTCCCTACACCGTGTTCAGAAGTCGTCGAGCTATCAATTCATGTCATCCATTACTGGAACGAAGCTGGCAGGAGGACGATGGTTTTGAGTATTGAAGCGATGGATGGAAAGGACCAAGTCTGACAGAGCGATTGAAATGACTACATTCCAAACCACACTGATCAAGCTTTTTGTCTTAGATTTGGCAGCCGACCGCCTCCAATACCAACCCTTTTTTCAATACCGTTGTTGATGCAACCCCGAAAGGTTTGATTTTATTAAAAAAACAACTATTTCTAGTTCATTTGTGCTTCACGAGACACGTTAAGCCGTACTTCAGAAGCGAAGCTCGACGATTCTGTGGCTAATCGCGCTCAGCCTGTAATCGCGTAAACTAAGCCGTGCTTACTATGGCCGGTCATTGGTTGGGTGACCAAAATATTTTTTTAAATTTTCACGCAATTATAGTGAAAATGAATGTGAGTACACACGGCGCTAAAACCCATCATAACTTGGTTTCTGTTTAGTCCCTCGATAAAGCTTGGAAGTAAAACTAATATGTACATCGAGGTTAAGTCTAGCCTAGCCTACTATTACGCATAACATTTCATATTTATTTACTATTTTATTAGAATTTTTAATGAAAATATTAGGCTTGGCGAATCGTTATCTGTATATTTAAGCAATTAATTTCTAAGCCTATTCAAAGTATCGGTATTCCACTGCCATTATTGATTGTTAACTAACGATGATCAAATCGTTCAATTAGTGTTGAATGACATTAGGCGTTATGTAATTTAGAAGTTAGGTATAAAATAATACTCTGTATTTTCTCCGATGTTACGAATATGTTTATAGAAATTATTACTACTGCTACCAAATGGGGCCTTTTTTGTAGTAGTTTTATTTTTATAGAACTCATTGTTTTTGATACCTACACTTTATTATTGTCAAAAAAATACGTTGTTGCCATTCTGTCTCATCTCCTGTCTCGTTTTCCCTTTCCACTGAGCTAAATTAATTAAAGACGTGGTGAATTTTTATTCCCTAACTATTATGGGGGGTCATGAGGCTTTTGGTTTAGTACTGTTCTGCCTACCTGTCTGCCTCCCACTTTCACATTCTCCATGAGTGAGGGTGACGGGTAGATTACCGAATAATAAATAAGCTAATTAGATTTTTTATTATGATTAGCCGTGTGGTGACGGCAGAGTAGAATACAATTGTCTCCACCCCGAATCTCTCCCGTGGGTGTCGTACAAGGCGACTAAGGATAAATCAGTGACAAGGAATGGGCAGCAGCGTTCTTCTTATACCACCCAGCAATTTACTGCGACTTTTGAGCACGATAAATGGCAATAGGCTCACCACCTATTATTACATGGGACCTGACATATTTGGCGAAACGTGGTTGCTAGTTCACCTCTGCCTATCCCTTCGGGGATATAGGCGTGATTTATATATGTATGCTAATAAGATATTCTGAGAATTTAATTAAATTAACGTTATACTTTCGTGGGACAGCCCTAGCAATACCTAATATTATTATATTAAAATGATTGATTATCGTTTGTAACGAGCCTGACATTGAAATGGAGGGCATAAAAACTTCCTATGTTAACCGATATATAAATTTATTTGCATTAAAAGTATTAGTTGACCCGTCGAACGATCTATACAAATATTTAAAAAAACAATCGTTACAAATCACAGAAGTACTTAGGTATTTGGAACTAAAAAGTAAAAGGTCAAATCGGAACTTTGCAATCGCCATTCAATACGAGCACGTTCTTTAAGTATCTCTACACATACATACATTAATCACGCCTATTTACTCCCCGAAGGGGTACGCAGAGGTGAATTATCTAACACCCAAGGACAAATGTCAATAAGAAACAAAAAACCTATGTGACAAGAGACCCAACAGTCAACGCAGAGTTCTAGGAATTTCTTTAGTTTTTTAACAAGACAGTAATTCAACGAAAACGCTTTAAAAGGTGTGAAACTTTTATAATTAACGCTACAAAGAACACGACATTTTTATTTTGTTCATTTTTTCTAAATCAAGAACAACGCTCGATTCCTCCAACCACAAAGCGGCTGGCAAGCGAATTTCTTTTGCGTATTTTCTGAATCAGGTGCATAGTCTAACTAACCGAACCGTTTTGGGAAAACGAAAAAAAAAGTAGAAAAGAAAACAGCGAAAGTCATAGACAATTGGAGAAAGCAAACGCTGTCGCCGCACACGATGACCAATTACGGGTCAGCAGCGCCATTAGTTCGCCAATCACGTATTCCGAAAGTGCATCGCGCCAATTTTGTGACGCGCCGATTGGTTATTGCGCTGTCAAATTCAATGTGTAACTTTTCCGCGCGCTAATAGTGAGTTATGTTATAAATAGACAAGACAAAATGCGATGTTAATTGCCCGGTTGCAAAAAGCCGAGTAGAGTTTCGATCACAAAATACTTGTCCTGGGTTTTGATTTGTAAGCACTTCTTGCTTGCTATTTTTCAAAATAAATCTTTCACAGCTCAGTTACCAAGCAATCTTTTATTGTTTTTGAGAATTATTAATAATTCCAGGAAAGAAATGTAGATAGTAAGCATAAACTAAAGAATTACAAGGAAAAAGAGGTCAGAAAAATTTCGGAGAATTCAAAGTCGTTCGTGACGCGGAGGACATCCACTCTTTTTTTATAAATAGTTGAAATATAACAACTTTATGATTTAATTTCGACGATTCGATCTCTCTCTCTCAGGAAATTTCCGCGTGTTTCAACTTCAAATCTGTAATGAAAAATGTTAGTAGGTATAATTTCATGAATAAATATTTGCATGCTACTTATAGTGAATTATGTAGATCGATCTATTACAAATAATGTAATCTATGTAAACCATGATTGTTGCAAATAAAGACTATTCTATTCTATGAAGCATCAAAGAAAAAGTTAAAGCAGAGGTCGAATGGCCACACAGTCCGTCGACCTCATTAAACCGCTGCACGATACTACAAAAACAAAATAAAACAAATATTTAAATTATAATAATAATATGTTTACACTTTGTTACACATCAATGCAACAATAGCTGTCGTTCAAAAGAAACTTGTAACCTAATGTCAACAGCTAATTAAGAATTGTGACGAAATGTGTGCTCGTTTTAACTTTTAATCATGCAAAGCATAGAGGGCATTTGTGTTTCAAAGAGTTGTTGTTCAGGTTTTTTAACGCAGGCCACACAAATAGCTTTATCAAAAAAAGGTGACCAAAAATGTATTATCTCGAGTTCCTCAGTGCTTCGGAATGCACGTTAAGCCGTTGGTCTCGCCTGCATCTGCAGTCGCTAATAGCCACCAACCCGCACTGGGCAGCGTTGTGGGTTATGGCCCAATCTCGCTATATTCTTCCATCCATAGGGAAGGCCTGTGCCCCAGCAGTGGGGACATTTAAGGGCTGGTGCCACTACACGGCACGCCTGAGCTAAGGTCCGCGCCTTCAGAGGCACCCTCAGTGGCCGTACCATGAAGCATTAGTGGGATCCAAACGCGGGTGACAAAACGGGACGCCGCTCTACTCGGCTTATAGCGTAGTCTCACTTTAACAATGGGAATTGAGTCGCGTTGGTGGCATTTTAGTAACCAATCAATTATAAAAATAATGATACTATTCTCATGATCATACTTAATATTAATCATGTGCAATTTGGGGTGCCAGGCCTAAGGGGTAATAATAAATTAATAAGAGACACGTGTCTGTCTATTTATTACTCACATGACAGCATTTGCTGAGTTTCTTGCCCGTTCTTCTCAGAACTAGGCCTCCTGTAGCCCTATTCGCTAACTTTCTTTGACACTTGAGAGTGATAATCACTGAACTATTTACTGATCCATTACTACTTGACTATAACGCTATTTTGACACTTGTCCTGTGAAAACAGTAATGGTAAATAGTTCGGTGATCATCACTTTCAACTGTCAAAAAAAGTTAGCGAATAGGCCTACAGATTAGTTAACGCTACACCATCCGCTCGGATGGTGTAGCTTAAAATGTTAAATATTGGAAACCGTTTTTCTTTGATACATACGTTTCCAGTGTTTAAATTCATTTCTTTGACGATTCATGAGTATGTTAGTAATGATACCTTATATGAATAGACCACGACAACCAAGTCACGGCTGATCGCGCGAGACCATCTCCGCGCTTGATCGCCGTGACTTCACCGGACAAGACACCCCAGGACTCGACCACTCAACATCATCGTCATCCCCACCGACATCTCCTCGACCCGCCAGGTTCCCTCCCCCCTACTTCCGCTCCCACGGGTACATGGCATAAGCCGAGGCCCGCTCGCAGGCTCCTAGCCGGGCCTTGCCCCACGGTAAATCACCCGGCACATGGTTAGACCGCGCCGAGCGCCTCGCTACCAGACCGGGGTTGAGCACCGGGGGGCGAAGGGGAGCCCCGCCGTTTATAACGGCGGTCCAGACCACCGGGGGACTGATGTCTCCTGAGTTCATGCCCGGGCCATGAGCTACCGCTCGATGCCCGCAGCCCGCCACCAGACGGATGACCCGGATGATGATGATGATGGTTATATGAATAATAAACCATATTTTCGTGGAGTAGATTTTTGTATAGTATGGCTCTTAATTTATGTATTATAGTATCAAAAGAAGCATTTTTAGCATTTATTTATTTTTGTTTTGGGTAGATAATGTGCTACAAAATACGCAATCTTTCACTGATACACTCATTATCTTATTATGTCATTACTTGTGGATAACATTTCTATGTTTTTATTCATGAATGAATATTTTTTTATATTAGGCCCAATAAGTTATGTAAGACGGACCAATTTGGGCTAAGTGATGTATAAACCTACTTTGCGATACCGGCATGTTTTTTGAGTTTGTGTATATTTAAACGAAATGGGTAATAACGAAACTTCACGTTAGTGTAATAACTTTTCTAATAAATTGACTGTAACTGCCGCACTCAGAGACGTCAATCAACTGTAATGAGTACTTAATGTCAAAAAATTTCATTTAAATCTGGACCATAGATCCGGCAAGAATAGCGACTAGTTTTGAACTGTCATTTTTTGACATTACGTACTCATTAACCTTATTTGACGTCTCTGAGTGCGGCAGTTAGGGCAGGTTTTTTTACATAGTTAACTTAACCAATTGTTAAAATTATTACTACATACATACATACATAAATCACGCCTATATCCCCGAAGGGGTAGGCAGAGGTGAACTAGCACCCACGTTTTGGCAAAACGTAAAAATTATGTTAGGTCCCATGTAATGGGGGGCGAGCCTATTGCCATTTATCGGGCACAAAAGTCGCAGTGCATTGCTATGGGTAGGTGGTATAAGAGGAATGCTGCTGCCCATTCTTCGTCATTGATTTATCCTTAGTCGCCTTGTAGGACACCCACGGGACAGATTTGGGGTGGTGACAATTGTATTCTACTCTGCCGTCACCACGCGGCATCTAATTATTACTAATGGTTGTATATCACATACAGACCTTGTTTTAAGCTTACGTGGTCACTTTCATCTTTAAATTGTGAATAAACGGGATTTATATCACGTCCGTCCGGTACGTGGTATAAATCCCGTTTATTCACAATTTAAACATACAGACCTATCTATTTCTCTCTCTTATCTATTCTATATGGACTAGCGATACGATTATAAATGGACTACTTAGCCTGAAACATCGGTACAGTGCCGTACAAAACACACAATTCAAAAATAGGTCCAATTATCTCTTTCACTTCATTATCAGCTTCCTTTTTTATTACTTTACCGTCCATTGTTTATTTTTTTTTCATTCAAGTGTTCACACTTTGTTTTGTTGTATGTTAAAAATGTTTAAAAGACACTTACTGCCGCACTCAGAGACGTCAATTAACTTTAATGAGTATTTAATGTCAAAAATTTTCATTCAAATCTAGACCATAGACCCGGCAAGAATAGCGATTAGTTTTGAATTGTCATTTTTTGACGTTAAGTACTCATTAACGTTATTTGACGTCTCTGAGTGCGGAAGTTATATTTGTTGAGTTTTATTTGAACATTATATTATATAAATGTTAGAAAAAATATTATAAAGAAAATTAGGTCAGAAAGATAGAACGGTATAACTAGGCAGTCGCTTCCCGCACCGTGACAATAATTTTACGAAACTCTAACATCTTTTTATGTATTTTGGAACATTCTAGACGTTAGAATATTCTAGACTTGTTTGCCAGTGACCCGAAACTTATATCACGCCGAGATTTTATTTTTATCTATTATTTATTAATCTACTACCTCATCATAATAAGAATGGTTTCGAAATCAATCTCAATGCAAATGATATACTGACTGTAATTAATTATTCGTGGGAAACCTATAAATTTAGCACTTGCATAGTATCGAACAACCCATGAGTGTATCATTAAAATTCCTTTATACTTACTTCATTTTAAGTGTTCCTTTAGTTAGACAGTGGTATTATAGTGCCAGTGTGCTACCACAGTGGTATTATAGTGACAGTGGTATTATAGTTATATTATAGTGCGTTTCATCGTATAGTTCCTATGCCGTGATTATGGCTGCCTTGTCTGTCAACAACATCAACCCGTAAGTCATAGTTGCAGGTTTTTTTATGTTATATAGACAAACTTTGAGAAAATAATGTCCAAAACATAGAAAAGTGAAGAAATATTAATTGTGTTAACAGCTAAGGTGTTTTAAGTACGTGAAAAACGTAAGGTGTGGATAATCCATATTAGTGTGTACAAGATCGGATTGCCGCCATTAAATTGGGTTACCAGTATCAGTTTTAATAAGTGTTTGATTAATACATTAAATATATTTATTTAATATTTTATTATAATTTAACCTTTTTTTACTTAATGAGTCTATCCTTCTTACGTCACTAAAATTTATATTTATCTATCTAATTTCTTTCATACTAATAATGCTATTAACTAACTGTTTTTGCAAATTTTGACGAGCTTTGGCTTATGACTTTCATAAAAAAACTAATATGTAACTACTACTTAGTACCGCGAGTAGTTATAAGTAACATAATATGATAGATGCATAATTATTTATATAGTTAATTGAAAAAAATCTCCCTGAATTAAAGGTGAGACACGTTGACATGGTATCATTTTCTTGCAATACTACCACCATGACGGCATAGGAACTATAAGATGAAACGCACTATAGGTCTACAATCTTAACTTTTACAGTCATTATTAACAAATCTTAGGGCTAGAACAGTTAACAATAGTTAAAAATATGAAATATACTGCGGTGGAAATATAACAACATAACAATACTTATGCCTGAACTAGGAAGATGATGACCCATGATGAAGGCATTATCATTTAGATTTTTAATTGAACATTGCTAACAATATTAGAAAAAGTAAAATAGGTCAGACTTTTTTTTAATTATAGTAAATATTCCCCTCTATAAAACTTTAATTTTTTGAACTTTTTGTGACATTTCTATGCATGATTAAGGCACTTTGCGGGTTGGTCGGTATTCAACTGTAGAAGGCACGTTTAGTTAGTCTACACTGTAAGACGAACGGGTTAACGTGCCTTCTGAAGCACAGAGGAACTCTTATAGATAGGTATCCTTTCACCCATCTAATTACCGGCTTTTGCGCACTCACAACTGTAGGTATACTGAAGAATTCAGAAGTGGAGAATTGTACCGAAAGTAGGATGAATCATTTACACTTTTGCATAGGATTATTGTTTTGATATACACTTCAGCTCAACTCGTTTCCACGTGTTATGAAGGTTGAAATTAGCATAACAGTTTGTTGTGCTAAAAACCCGTGAGTTTTATCGCAACCGGTATAATATAACTAATCGTTTTGTGCGAGAAGGATAGTCTAATTTCTAATCTCGCCTAAAATGGGAGCGTTATCTATGTGTATTATTTGGGAAGAAGCTTGACGCTTTTTTTTACTGTTCGTAACACTAATTACGTTTTTTTGCAACTAACAATAGGTACTTTATTGCAAGAACAATTAAAGTTAAACACGCAGTCCATTTCTTCTGAGATACACACTAGGCCAGCCTGTATAGTGGATCTCAATACGAGTTCCAGAATATTATAATAATAAATAATCATAATAATAATAAATAAATATTTTTACACTCACACCTATCATCTAGACCAAAGTAAGTAGCCTAAGCACTTGTGTTATGGATACTAGATGACGGACATATTTTTAATATAATTATGTATATAAATGTTGAAAATATACTACATAAACATATACACAACCATGACTCGGAAACAAACATTTGTGGTCATCACAAAGTTTGCCCCTACCAGGATTCGAACCCGGGACCTCTTGGCCAATACCCAGCAATCTGAGCATTCGACCAAGGCGGTCGTCAAATATAAAAGTCGTATAGATCAGATATTGTAACCTATTGAGAGGTTTTCTGACAAAGTGCTTAATTTATTATAAGTTCTCTTTATTGGACTTGGCATTGTAATAAATATAGGACAAATATATTGAGGGCCTGTTTCACAATCGGCAAGTAAGTTCCGAGTAGCTTACTAGATCATTTGACACTTGTAATATGAATTATATCATCAATTGAACTGCCATGTAAGCTACTGAGAACTTACTTGTCGATTGTGAAACAGTCCCTAATTGTAATAAAGCAGTATTTATCTTTATGAGAGATCTCAACCCATGAAGGAGAGAATAAATATATCTAAACAGGTATTAAATGCGCCGTAGAGAGATAGAGGTGCTTATAACATGTGCAAGGGTCGAGGACCGTTCAAGGTTTTCTATTCGCCTTCCTCAAAAAAATCCGGTAAAAATTGTTCAAGAAATTGTATGTTACTAAAAAGAACAAGCCGTGTGGTGACGGCAGAGTAGAATACAATTTATTGTCACCACCCCAAATCTCTCTCGTGGGTGACGTACAAGGCGACTAAGGATAAATCAGTGGGGGAATGGGCAGCAGCGTTCCTCTTATACCATCCTAGCAATATAGCAATTATCAACCTATCATTATACTGCGACTTTTGAGCCCGATAAATGGCAATAGGCTCGCCACCTCACACATATTACATGGGACCTAACATAATTGGCGAAACGTGGATGCTAGGCTAGGTCACCTCTGCCTTCCCCTTTGGGGATATAGGCGTGATTTATGTATAAGAACATTTGGTTAAATCACCTCCGCCTATCCCTTCAGGCATAAACACTTCAACAGGCGTCATTTGTGTAGATACATTTTTTTATTTGTTATTTAATAATTTATTGTGCACAAATAAAACAAAGAAGCTTTAAATATTAATTACTATTACAAAAGGTGAAGCTTATATCTAAAAAAAATCTCTTCCAGCCCACCTGTGAAACGAAATACACTAAGAAACGTATTTACTGCCGCGCTTATATGCGCTTGACTTATATACATATTTGAAAACAGGAAAACAAGCTCTATAACTTTCCCATAGAGACTATTTCAATATACTGACAATTGCAATTTTTACATAAATAACTAGCTCAGCTCCGGCCATGCAAGTGTTCTAAGAAAAAAAAAACTATAAACGCGTTTTTATCAGAAGTTGTAAAAAGCTTTATCGTAAGTACGGCAGCGTACATCTATGTATGTTACCCGGGACCTCTTGGGCCTATAGCCAACGATCTGACCATCCGTCCAAACTGGCCGTCAATTAGGACAGACAGACATCGCCATTTGGTATCTCCGTTGACATTTGCAACCATAGCAAGGAAACCGTAGGCGGTGACGTGCTTCCTGGCTGCGCATGGCATGATTCATCCACAGTAAAAAAGTCGATTTGCAAGCTCAAACTAAATTTAGACGATGAAAGAATAAGTCAGGCTGTAACCATATTATTATTAGTACCTATACAGTTATTAGTTTGGTTATATCATAAAATAGTAACTACCTACAGTTACAGTAAGTAATTATGAGGAAAGACACAAAAATCCAAAAAAAAATCTGGACATTTTTGAGCAAGATTAATGTTCTTAACTTTAAAACATTTGACGGTGTTCGTCTTAACTGTATTACAGTATTATTATTCATAATACTATTAACAGTCAGGAGAGCAATTCTCCGATAAAAAAGCCCTGACTCAAATCGAAATATCCGGCGAAAGAACTATTTAAACTTTTTTATTAAAGAAGGACCATCGAGCTAAAGTTATGGTCCAAAAGTTGGTCAAAAATGTTTAGTAGATTAATTTTCAATTAATTAATACCTCACTGTGATTGTTTTTTTTTTCATTTTTCACCACAATATTTTTATACATAACGTAAGTACTTAAATAAAGCGGAGCAACGTCCGCAATTAACTATAATTAATTTCGTAGGTTCCTATACAAAATACAAATATTGGGAACTTTATAAATAAATAATTTATGTTAAAAGTACCATAACATTTTTTATCATTAAAACAGTATCTACCTATCTATCTTTTAATTTATATTTTATACTTATTATAATATCTACATAAAAAATTAATAAACTTATTACTGAATAATCTTAGTGTATTAATATCTTTATGTAGGTATAAGTTTGTGTAAAATAAAATCCCATCAATCGCCTTAAAATGTTTATAAAATAAGCCGACAACACTAAAAATATACTAATACCTACCGTCATACTACACAAAAAAAAACAAAAAATGTTTACTACAGCCAGTGACGCCCTACCAGACATCCCACGTATAAACCCGCCGACAGATTATTATTTCTACGTAGTAATGTTGGTAAACAAAACAACCGATATTCACTATCAAAAGTCCGAAATTCCATCAACCTCCCCCCATAGATAAGACAACTGGTAAGCGCGGTTGACACTGCGTGGTACAGAACATAATCTGTGACGTTTAAAACTGGAAGGAGGTGACGCCGGTGTGCGTTAAGGAACCAAGATTTTTATTATTATTTGTTGAAGTAATAAAACAACACAAAAATACCGTATTGATATAATACCATATCATTAAAACAAGTGAAATGTCTTCAGTTCAATTGTTACATTAATCCTACCTAATTATTGTTAAAAAACTTGTTAAATGATTATATACTGTAAGTAAAATGTGAACGCCTATAATCTTTATTAAACTTTAAATTTCAGCACATATTACAAATTATGATGAATGAACCCACCTTTAAAATTAATTATTAAATTACGTGTTTGTTCAACACGTAATTTAATAATTAATTTTAAATTTGGGTTCATTTAAGACATAAATAAAATCAAATACTAATATAAGTACTACAAACCAACTAAAATAAGTAATTTCTCTTCGGCATAATCTCTACACTGACTAATCTTACCCTACATTGAAAGTGTCAGTGCACAGAAATTGCCTGTAATAACACTTCATTACATAAAATTTCTGAAAAGCAAATAAAAAAACCTAAGCGGAAGCTGACATTGTTGCATAAAGCGGGCCAATTATCACAGATCCACGTCCGAATGACCATCACATGTTGTTATCTGAGACTCACAAACGCCCATCATTATATTTACATCAATAAAATAATAATTCAGTCAGTGCATCGGCGACTGCCGACCACGCGTGTCCGCTCCGCGCCGTACCACGGACACAAAACTAGTTAATTCGCGAAATTAAATTGTATTGTGTTAGTGTTACTAAAATGGCTGACGGTGATGTACCATTGGTTACCAGTTTCGGCGGCAGCGAAATAGAGTTCAACACAAACGGTTCGAAAGTTACTAGGACGCCTAATTCGAGGTTAGTGCAGTGAAACCCACTTTAAAAAATACTCTTTTGCCATTTAAATAGAAATCTACCTCCTTTTTTAACATTTTGTGCTACTTTTTTTCTGTGTCTACCTTTTTCCAATATAAAAAATAAAAAAGAACCGTTTCACATTCTATTTTTAAACTAAACCTTTGTTCTATTGCTGTTCTAAATTTGAACCGTCGATCGTGCAATTCTCGTATGAGGTCGTGTATGTTGCATTGCATGTGCGTAATGCAATCATGATAATTAGTATTAATGAACTAGTACCTACGAAAAAGACTAACGATTAATGCAGGAAGGTTTTATTACAGTTTTTAATGTCGCGACCGCGATCACGTTAAAAAAATAACACAAACCTAAGGAGAAACACTTGGAGTTTGTTATTTTATTTGCATAGTTGACCAGACTGTTGGTTTAATCGTATTGTGGGCTAGTGGGAAGTTAACTACACTTTACCAGTTCAATGTTTGCTCTGACGTATATTATGAGCAAATATAATAAATAAAATGAGTGTCTAGGTAACAAAAAATGAGGTAGAACAGCATCAACGTAGTTGTATGGGTATTTAATTATCGTCATACTTGTTACGCGCAGTATAATGATAATATAAATTAAATCGGGTACGTAAATAGAATGATGTAAAATAATGTACAACCCACGCAATGTAACCACGCTACTGTTGGTTGTAACATGCACTTAGAATCGCTTTTGATAAGAAATAGATTATTATTAGATCTCTAGTGAGTGAATAGATTTGTGGTATTCTGATAATAAATCCCGCCTTATCCCCTTAGGGGTAGGCAGAGGCATATTGACACTCACATTTCTCCAGATTATTTCAGGTCCCATGTAATAGGGGGATAATCTATTGCCAATCCATTCACAGGCCACTTTTAAAACGGTAAATTGCTAGATGATGCACCACGAACACTAGCTGCTTAAATTCTTATATAATACTAATTTATACTCTGTGGTTCAGTAAAATAAATTTTTAGCGGTTTTTGTGTGTGAAAATAAAAGTAAATGAAAATGTATTGAAGAAAGTTTCTAAAGGAGTTCTTTCTGGGAACGTTTTTTTAAAATGTATTCTAATTTGCAACTTTGTTATTTGTTGATAAAATTATTGTCGGCTCACAAATCATAATTTGGTTGGAAAACTATTTACCGTTTACGTAGCAAGGCTAGTGAAGCAGAAATTACTTTAATATATTAATGAGCAATTTACTTTTGTCTGACTTAACAAGTACCCACATGTCATGTACGAATTGTGGGTTCTTAATCAATTTTGTACCTTAAAACTAATATGGCAAGGTTGAAAACTTTTTTGGAGAGACTTGACAGCGTGGTATACTGTGGTCTTGCTGAAGCTACAAAATAAATTCTAAAATGTCACGGCCCATTTTTTATGGACCAGTCGAGAACTGAGTTGTTCCTGACACTTAAAATAAATACACGACTTTAAATAATTTTTAACCGTTAAGTACTTCATTAAAATCTTACGAACATTTTTTTCTTTACAAAGTGGTTAGAAAAAGTTCGAAAAATTACGTCTTGGTTGGCCGAATGGTATAGGCATTTGATAATTTTTCTCCTTTCTCACATTTGTATTATAATGTTCACATAAAAATAAAAAATAAAAATTTTCTTTCTTTATTTTCGACATTACATTTGTTAATGTTTCATTGCTTCCGGAAGACGCGAACTCTTGACTCACAGTAGGTAGGTCAGGTGATTAAATTAAAATGTTATTTTTCGGATTTTTTTTACAAATTTTCTTGGTAATAATTTTGAAACCTCCATATCTATATTCCTGCATCAGGACTACTTATAACTTTCCGAATGTTTGCTAACCTATTTTTGTAATATTTCTATAGACATTTTATGTTGAGATGAGAATAATAAATAATGCAAAAAAGCGAAAAGCTCACTAATAAATAAGATGGTGGCTGCACTACTATATTATTAAAATGTTAACTGTAAATACTTTTCATTAATTACCTATCTGCTTTAAAACGGCATAGGTCAGTGACTGTGGCTCTGATTAAAAATGAACGCATACATACGGGACTTTTAAATTTGTCAATGTATTGGTGGTAGGTAGGAAGGAATTATATTAACCACTAAAAATGTTGCCAACAAAAAAGAAAAAATCGGTCTCAAATGATTATATTGGTGGGTATATTCAAAGTAAAAAAAAATCGCACTCAATCAAATATGATCCTTGCCGGTTTCAAAATAAGGTCGATACAAAGTTCAATGTCACGATTCAAGAATCACTTTGTTGTCATTGTGTTTTGTCAACTACACGTTAATTCCGATGACTCCTATGTTTTGTTCGTTTTTTAGCGCCACATAGTTCCGTAAATATTGTTATATGCAGATAAGGGTAATTAAATGCGTGTGATTGCACAGATGATGTTGCACAGATGAGAATGTTGAGATGGATGTGCGGCGCAACAAGAATGGATAAGGCTGTGTTTTCACCAGATATGTGCGAGGATGTGTTGAGAGTGATGCGTTTGAGGAGAATCAATCCATTTTGCTAGGCATTCAAAATAGAATGATTTTCCTCAAACACATCTCTCGCAACGCATCATAATTGGTTTCATCAATTGAAAACATGCTGTTCTCTTTAAAGTTTTGCGTGCAACATCTGCATATTTATTCACAATTAAAACAAATAGGTACCTACCTACTATTAGTTGTCTGTGGCTTCATTCAAACCCTCCAACGAAGCATAACCTCTCATCAGGAGCGGGTTCTTCGGTAGTATAACGGTGGCTTGTAACGCCACATTATAGCTCGACTAAGTTGACGTTTGTTTGGTCGAGTGACAGTCCTAACGGGGATTGAATCCGCGCCTACGTCCAGAAGTTTTCTAACAGCGGGGTTTATTATTATATCTACACTATTCGATTTTAATTTCAACGTTATAATTATAAATGTTCAAAAAATTAGTACAAAGATTTTGGTGTTTAGAAAAAAACCATAATTGTTCCAACTTTTTCTAACCACCATAATCTTTATTCTATCTAAGTAAGCTTACTGAAGTTTAGTTGCCGAGCATTTTTTGTTATATAACGATAAATAACAGAAGATGCTAAGCAACTAAGCTGTGTACTACGTCTATTTTCAACTGTTGATAGAATTTAATTAGTAGATATAACAGTTGTGCAACTGTGATTTTGAACCCAGTATGACGTAGTTAGTCTTATCGGTGTACACAATTAGATTATAAATGGTATTATTTGAACATCATATTTATGTTAGAATTATGTTATTAATGTTAGTTACTGCCGCACACAGAGACGTCAAATAACGTTAATGAGTATTTAATGTCAAAAAATGACAATACAAAGCTAGTTGCTATTCTTTTCGGGTCTATGGTTTAGATTTAAATGAAATTTTTTGACAAGTATTCATTAACGATAATTGAAGTCTCTGAGTGCGGCATTTAGAGATATTTAGTTTTCGGCCGTATGGTGACGGCGGCGGAGCAGACTACAATTGGCAACGCGACTAAACGTAAAGACAGCGATGATACATACAACTACGAATTACGTGAGCGATAGATAGGAATAGGTTCGCCCTCTGTTACATTGGACCTAACGTAATTGGCGAAATGTGAGTTTTAATTCACCACTGCCTTCGGGGATAACTAGGCACCATTTGTGTATGTTCAGCCGTGTGGTGACAGCAGAGTAGAATACAATTGTCACTACCCCAAATCTCTCGCGTGGGTGTCGTACAAGGCGACTAAGGATAAATCAGTGATGAGGAATGGGCAGCAGCGTTCCTCTTATACTATCTAGCTATGTGCCTACTGCGACTTTTGTGCCCAATAAATGGCAATAGGCTCGCCACCTATTACATGGGACCTAACATAACTGGCGAAACGTGGGAGCAAGTTCACCTCTGCCTACCCCCTCGGGGATAAAGGCGTGATTTATGTATGTATGTACTAGTACGGAACAAGTTAAACAATGCCGCGTAGTTCTTAGCCCTATAAAATGTGTCTATCATGGAGACGTCACATTAAAGTCAACTCCGTTTTAGAGCGCATTCGATTATCGCACCTCTGTCCTTGTCGATACGGTGGAATTGAGCATGCACCAGAAGGTACGCAGTCATTCTTCGAATGTTTCATAACTGCGCCGGTTATGAAACCGAAGGCTGCGGTATGTATGCCGATTTAAATAAATTTAAATTATCGTGTTATTGTACTGCTTAGCCGAGATGCTCAACTGTTAATTGCTTGTGATAATTTTAGCGTTGGCACGTTATGAGGATTGTGAAGCTGTAAATTTTAGTACTCACAAAAAGCTTTTTTCCACCCCGTATACAGTCCAATTTTAATCATTTTTGAATGTGTTGTAAATATAATATATTATAAAACTAGGTTCGTACGTTTTTATTTTCACGAAATACTGCTTACAATAAAACTTGTCAGCATCGAAATATCTTCATGTTTGACAAAAAAAACTTCTGATAGCATTGTATTGTTTTTTTTTATACAGCTAAACTGAATTAACTGACAAAAAACGCAGACTAAGGGCCGATTTCACCGCAGAATTAAACGCGATCAGTTGAAGTTGAACTCGGTTTATGCACTAAACTGAGCTCCGCTACCAAGTTTGCATTAATCAAAACCAAGTTTTATTAAACTCAGTTTCTATGAGAGACGGTGAAATCGGCCCTTAGAGTTTGGAGTTCCTTTGGAGGGGCCTATGCCAAGCAGTGGTATCTCTGACTGAATTTACATACACAAATCACGCCTATATCCCCGAAGGGGTAGGCAGAGGTAAACTAGCTCCCATGTAATAGCGAGCCTATTGCCATTTATCGGGCACAAAAGTCGGAGTACATAGCTAGGTGGTAAACGAGGAACGCTGCTGCCTATTCCTCATCACTAATTTATCCTTAGTCGCCTTGTACGACACCCACGGGAGAGATTCTTATGGGAAACGGACAACTCTCTAAAGTGCTTCTTTAGGGAGTTGTCCGTTTCCCATAAGAAAAATTCACGGTATTCGCTTAAAAAACAGTACAAATTACATGAATAATTGCTCAACCTATTATAGTTACTGGTTACATAAATTCTGTAGTATATTAAACATTGCGTTACTCACACGATTTGTTCGTCGTTCCTTTGGTACTAATTATTGGTGGTAAGCATCGTAAGTGTTGAACTAGTAGTGGGAAAATTCCTATGAATTGACGATTTTATGAGTTTACTGTTGTATTGCAACTGAACAGTTGTTGAAATGAATACATAAACAAAAATGTTATATGATATCCAAATCCATACGAAGTTTTTCAATATACATATTGGTAACTAAAATTCTATAGTAGGTACGTACAGTCAGCATCACAAGTTACTTAACACTTTAGCTGCCGACGACACCGCAAGATCTGTAATAGTTGCCAGCAATGTTCATGAGAGTTATTGTGACAAGGCACTACAGTGTTAATCCACTTATGATGCTGACGTCAAATACTTTGTACTACTGTAATTACCACGGTGAAAATTAGGGACTAACTGCCGCACTCAGAGACGTCAAATAACGTTAATGAGTACTTAACATCAAAAAATGACAATTTAAAACTAGTCGCTATTCTTGCCGGGTCTATGGTCTAGATTAGAATGAAAATTTGACATTAAATACTCATTAAAGTTAATTGACGTGTCTGAGTGCTGCAGTTACAGCCGTACAGAGACCTATTTTTATAGTAAATGGTTCCAAGAACTTTACGTTAATTGAAAACTAGCATTCTTACCAGGGAGCCTACCGCCTAACTCGATTGCTGATGATAGCTTTAAAGCAATGCACTGCTTACGGCTAGAGCAGACATCCTGAATTTTTAGGCGGTACGGATTTTGTGCCAAATTCATACAAACTCATTCGGTGATCATTCGTTCAAAGCTATCGCTAATACTTTAGGTACATTTGGTGCGAAATGACAGCATGACGTCATAAACTATAGCTTTTGCTTTAGCAATCGAGTTAGGCGGTAGGCCCCCAGGTCTATGGTCTAGATTTAAATGAGCAATGCATTTTTTTGTATTAAGTACTCATTGACGTTAATTGATGTAAGTGGCTAAGATAATGCAGTATTAAATAAATATTATTTGAAACAAAATCTGTGTAAAAAAAATATCACAGTGACGTCACAAGATGGTTTCTGCGAATTTCTTCTACTATTATTAATATCTTGGGGCTAAAGGCCGCTTTGTTCGCCTACGCATTGTGTGAACAAGAAATGCAAAACAAATGTTATTGAGTTCACTGTACAAATAACGCGATAAGGCAAAACAATACCACTAGTTGTTTATCCAATGCCTAAGATTAGAGTTGGTTATACATTGCGTTTTTTTTTAATTGTCTTAACGTTCCTGGAAGCAAGTCCTTTAGGAACTGTCTTTGTATACTTTCGTTTCTTAATTTTGAATGAATGATAAATGAATGAAAGAAAATAATGTATGGAATGAATGAATGATCTTAATGCATGAAATGAATTTGACATTAAAATATGGGTGAAACACATTTTAACGCATCTAAGGAGTGCTTGGCGCAAGTCAAATGGTAACAGTTCATGGCGGTGACCGATGAGGTGGTGAAAACCACTATGAAATTCTCAACGTCAAACACGGCACAACACTTTTATTTTAATGATTCTTCATAATTGATCATCAACACGGATCCTTATGCATCAAAATAACACCACTTTTACTACACAAAGTCCACTCTGAAACAATTTTTGAATGATTGAAATAAAAATTTGACTGACGCCATTGAAAGCCCGCCAAGCACATATAGATAACTAACTCTTTACCTTCCTGTCTTGCTGTTCCTAGTTTATCTGTGGTCGGCGCAGTACATTCACTACATTCATACATAATACATACGTCACGCCTTTCTCCCACAGGGGTAGGCAGAGATCACTTCTTTCCACTTGCTACGATACGATCCTTTCGCTTCATCCAATCTTATAAATCTCTTCATGCATGCCTTTCGGTTTCGGGTACTCTTAATACATAAACCACGCCTGAATCCCCAAAGGGGTATCCAAAGGTGGATTTACACCTCTCGCCAATTAGGTTAGGTCCCGTGTAATAGGTGGCGAGCCTATTGCCTTATATCGGACACAGAAATCGCAGTATATTGCTAGGTGGTATGTAAGAAATGCTGCTACCTTATTAGGTAGGTACTCATAGCTGTCTTTACCCTTAGTCGCCTTGTACGACACCCACGGGAGAGATGGAGGTGGTGGATTATATTCTGCTCTGCTGTCACCACACGGCTCTCCAATGGGAGCACCGGAGAACCAATAGAATCACCCCCGAATACAGAAACGCTATTCAAAGTTTGAGTCCCGCTTAACATTTAAGTATTGTCAAAATTGACGGTTTTCCATACAAATTCTGACAGGTAGTGTCCACTTAACCTTTTAAGCAGTCCCCTAAATTTGAGTAGCGTTTCTGAATTCGGGGGTCACTGTATTTGAAAATGGAGTGATTCTTTTGGTTCTCCTCACATTCCTCGCCACGCATCCTCGCCCAGTTCTGGGAGAAAAGGGCTCGTGGTAATGATGTGATACAATGTACAGCTGACATACTGATCGCCAGCATAATAGAAAGATGTTCAGAGGGTCCAGAAAGATATTCGAATGCATATAAAACAAAATAATGAAACTGACATAAATATTTTGTTTTCTCTGTAATACGTCAGGTTCATGCATTTTGTATTCTATGCGTTGAATAGATTCGCCACTTGGCTAGGGGGGCTGGTTTCAGGGAGCCTAGCACGGGGACGTGGACAAGTCTCTCTCCACCACTTGACAGTGTTTTGTCTCGGCATTTAGTGGGAGTTAGAGCGTGAGGAAAAGATTTTCTTTCCCCCGAAAGAGATGTGTCCACGTCCCGTGCTACGGGGGCAGAACGGCTCCAAATCTAATAAAAACCTAGCACCCTGCCAACGGTAATAAACCAACTATTAATCTTCAGGTTTTGACGGTAGACTCGGCTACTACACTCGGCTATTACCATGTCATTTAAGTCAACTTTCGCCTTAAGGTTTTCCCATTGCTCCTGGCAAATTACGATTTTGCTTTCGAAAACTTAATCGACAGACTACTCTAGCTATATCAGAGCTTAGCATTTTTTTTAATTTAAATAAAATAGTCACCACAGAGCGGTCACCTCAGGATGCTCAAAGACGTCGAGGTCGACCTAGAACGAGGTGCGGAGATGATCTGGACACATACTGCAAGACGTGGACGGAATTGGCTCGGGATCGCTCGAGATGGAGGGCTGCGGGAGGCCTTTGCCCAGCAGTGGGATCTTATAGGTTAACTTAATGGCGTTGAAGCGAAAAAGTAACGTAAGCCGAAACCTTGAGCAGTCTGGATTGGAATGTTGTCATCCAAATCACTTTCTTCGTTCATCGGTCTCTCAACATGGGCGTTTTCATTACTTTTCTAAACATTTATTCATCACTAGCACCTTTCCGGTGTGATAGTTGATATGAATCAAAAAGTTTGATGACGTCTGACCGGTATTAATGGAAGAAGAAAGGTACTGCGCCGACCCCAGATAAACTGGGAACAGGGCAGAATAAAGAAGAAAGTAGTATTATGATATGTGTCATAAGAGGAACGCTCCTGCCCATTACTCATCTCTGTTACCGTTAGTCGTCTTGTACGACACCGTCGAGAAATATTGGAGGTGGTGACAAATTGTAATCTGCTCTGCCGTCACCACACGGCTTACATTGAACGACGCAAATTACTGCTCCACATCTAATTTCATTGCAAATACAACAATATCCTTTTCGCCTTTGTCATCTGTGAACCGTGAGAAAGAGATAAAACCACAACAACGGACAATAACCGCTATTTCTATTGACTGAAAGTCCGTATTTCAAGGTCAATCAATTCACTTCAGTCAGATTCGCGTTCTCTTTTGAAGTTGGCAACAGACAAGGACAAAAGACTGCTGTACAGTTATTTGGACGTTAGGCTAACACATGTCACACTAAACTATCGATTTTGCATGCTAAATAAAATAAATACTGTTAACCGTTAGATACATTCAAAAATGATTGTTAAAATTAACTTTCTTTCTTGATTGTACCGAATCGCGGTATTGCCATGTGGTGACGGCAGAGTAGAATGTAATGTCACCACCCCCATTCTCCCCCGCGGGTGTCGTAGGGTCTACGGGCTCATTGCGGCTCTCATAGACGTCAAATAACGTTAATGAGTACTTAACGTCAAAAAATGACAATTCAAAACTTAAAAGCTAAATTGCTATTCTTGCTAAAAAGCTATTCTTGCCGGGTCTGGTCTAGATTTGAATGAAAATTTTTGACATTCAATACTCATTAAAGTTAATTTACGTCTCCGAGTCCGCACTCAGAGCTACTACTAACTACGTTACTCATCGCTGTCTCAGTTAGACAGCGATGAGTAACGGGCTACAGCGTTCCTCATATACCTACTACCTAGTAATATATTGTGATTTATGTGCTGTAGATGGCAATAGGCTTGCCCCCTATTACATGGGACTTGATATAATTGACGAAACGTGGGTGTTAATTCACGTCCGCTAGAAGTCTGCAAAGAGAATACTAGAAGTAAAAAAAAATGAAGACGACTTATTAATTTTTTTTAAGGTTGTTGGCTTTGTTTCTAAGACCTTTGAGCCAAATCTTTATCCACTCTTCGTTAACTATGTACTTATTCAATGGTTTATGCTATACCACCCAGCATCCCAAGCGATAGACTGCATAAATTATTATTATTATTGCAAAACTGGGAAACGTTCCCGGCATAACTACGTGATGATTAAGTAGTGAAACTGTAACGTTATTGCAAAACTTGCGCAATAAATAACATAATGGAATACTTAAATAAAACCTATTTTGTGTCCAAAAAGGTCGATTGCGTAGCAAAACCTGCTTCGTCATAATATTTGTGTCTATGCTAATTTAATATAAGACAGATCGTTTCAAAACAAACTAAGATGAAAAGGGAAGCTAATAGTTATACTTGCTCCCTATCCGCTATTCTTATGTTAAAATGTTACACAACTGTCAACACGGAGCCATTGCAAAATAGTTCCATAAATACATAAACCCGTGCTTAAACAAGGACAACATTTATGAAGCCTATTTACCTAATGCCGTCCAAATATGCATCACGCATCAGATTATCTTTTGTTAAAAAAAAGACATCTGTGTGTGGCCCAACGTAAGATTATAGCGGAGACTGTACGCTTCACGCTGCCTTTGCCTTATAAGGGTGTCAAAAAAAAGAGTTCGAGTTCTCACGCGGGAAATCTATGTAAAGCAGGTAGGTACGTGGTTTCGTAATTGTAGGTAATTTGTAACAGTGTTGTGTCTGTGTCTGCGTTCGCTCCACAAATCCACATATTGTAATTGAGCAAGTAACATGCGACATTGCTAGCGGTAAATTGTAATGCAACGCGGACATTATTAAGTAATGGACCGTGCCCGTGAATATTAGGAGCTGGTATACATAAACTGTACTCTTTTATAGTTCACTCGCTCCTTTTTTGTTTTTAATTCTATCCTTTTTTTTGGGAAGGCAAAGGGATCTGGCCAATACAGCCATTTCTTTAGTTTACCTTTTCTTGAATTTTACATTAAAATGTGGGTGACGCACGTTTCAACGCATCTAGGGAGTCTTTGACGCGAGTCAAATAGTAACAGAGTTCATGACGGCGACTGATGAGGTGGTGAAAACCACTTAGGAAATGCTTGGCTCGAAGCGAATAGCAACAGAGTTCATGATGGCAACTGATGAGTGAAGAGGTTGGAAGACCACTAAATTCTCAACGTCAAACACATCATAACACTTTTATTTCAATGATTCCTCATAATTGAACGTGAACGGATCCTTATGCATCAAAATAATACCACTTGTACTGAATAAAGTCCACTCTGAAACAATATTTGAATAATTGAAACAAAAATCAGTTCACTTCTACCGGTGTCACAAAAAGTTTTTTTTCACTTTTGTTGGCAGTTGCTGAAGCTCTCTTGGAATAGGAGATAGTGATTAAAGAGCTAGGACACGATCTTGTCACACGACAATAAGAACCATTTTTAAACTTACATACTGCCGCCAAAGACAGGGTTGAAATAAGTTTTCAAATTAGCGAACTAACCTTTGCTTTGGTTTAACTATTGATATGATTCAGGTATATAAAAGAAGTGAAGTGTTTATCCAGTTACAAGATAACTCAAGGCCTCAGCAGTGAGGGCAGCAAAAAATAAAAACAGATTTTTTATTTCTCAATTGTTTTGTTTTGTAAATCCTCTTTTTATTAACACAACTTTAATTAGCAGTCTTTTGTAACCGTTTGATCTTTCGTATGTAATTACAGATACGCAATTCGCGTGCACAAACGCTATTTATTCTAAAATACGTTTAAAATATATAACTACAATTAATTGCAATTTTTTGCGCTATAATGTCCGTAAGATGTTTGTTATTTATGCAATTTTTACGCAACACTAACGAAAGAGAGGCCAATTATAAAGTGTCTCAATTAATATTGCAGCGCTTCGATGAAATTCGCGAAAATTACCGTCTCAGTATGAAGTTAGCAGTTCCAATTGTTGTAGAAATTGTTAGTAAAGAGTTAGTTACCTATTGGCAGTTTCGAACACACTCTATCAATGATAGGAAAAATTTTATTTCAAAATAGTTTGTAAGGAGTTATTGTCTCTAAAGTAGGTATTTTTATAATGTGACGTGAATATCTAACCCTAATAAATAAACTATTTGTTTTGCTTAATGTAAATTACATGGCAAATTATACTTACCTTTTTTTTACAAAACTTAATACATAAATACTAACTATTAAGTTTTTACTGGTACAACTTACTGTGTTAATTTCACGATAGTGGCTGAAAACGAAAGAAATCTTAGATCCCGTTCACTGACTAAGTAAAACTCAATAACTTTGCCCGTCATAATACACTTTTTGATTTTAAATATTATCAAAAACACATGAATAATCTTTATTCACTATAATAAATAATGTTGTTTTTGTTAACTATATTATAATATCATTAATTAATCATTAGGAACTCTACCGATTTACTCTTAGTGGAAACAACCCCATTGTGATTGGCTGTAAAATAACCATTAAGATTTTAGGAGAACCTTGAGCCCTTTCAGTCTTAAGTCCCTACAAAAGTTGCCCGAAGCTACTTACACAACACACTCAAATAAAATTGTTTTATTGTTCAAACCGGCAACGCGACAAAACAAAGAGTCATTTAATCGTGACATACGTGACGCATCTCATTGTGGGCCGGGTAGCCATTTTCTTTGTTGCATTCATTGCATGGCGTTGCATTCAGCGTACACTCGCGGAAATATAATCTGTGCTACGTGTGCAGCTTGGCGGGCATTTGACTATGGTGTTTTACATTTCATTGCTGAGACAGTGCGCAATTAAAAAACGCGTGTCGTTTTTAGAGTTCCGTACGCAAAGAGTAAAACGGGACCTTTTTACTTAGACTCCGCTGTCCGTCCGACTTTCACCAGGCTGTATTTCATGAACCCTCATAGTGACTAAGTAATAAACAAAATTAAATAAATATTTAAGGGGCGAGATTTGAGGTGGTGTCTAGACAGATATTATTACTTCTTTCTTTCCACTTGCTACGATCCTTAACACTTTTGTAGACCCCCAAGATTGGCGACTAGTTTTGAATTGTCATTACATTATCGTTATCTGAGTGCGGCAATAAATCTCTAGCGTCACATGACGACCAGCTGGTAGTTTACACGGCTCCAGCAGCCTTATAGCAAATGTAAACACTTGTATAAGAGCGCGTGCTTGTATTACTTAACCGTTACGAAAAAGGAAGGAACGTTACTAATTATTACAACACGTGGAAACCACAACTATTCAGTCGTAGTACCTACGTCATTGTTTATGTAGTTACCTACCTATATACCTACTATGGACCGTAAGCTTTTGAAAATAACACTTATTTTTCTCTGATATTGTGGTCCGTTTTCCAAAGTTATTAATCTTAGGCGGTGTCATGGAGGGGCTACACACCACAAGCAGCATGAGTTTTCTTCAGCCATTTTTTATCTTTGCGTTTATGTTTGAATCTTGACGCATTTTAAAAAAAAATCAATTGTAAAAATGTTTCCGACTTTACAATAGTGTAGGTAGGTAGGTGGTAGTTTTTTGCAATGTCAATTCCATTCCTTAGCTTTAATATTGATAAAATAATTTTAGGTTATGTTGTTTATGGTCTAATTTTTTTATTATTGATGTCTGATATTATTACGCAAACAATTTGTTAGCAAAATTATATCAAATATACTTTACTAAAGTAAACAACTTTACTTGAATATACTTTACATTATTGCAATACTTATCGTTATCACCTAAAGTTCGTTAACACTACAACTGTGTACACGGAATACACGGAATCACGGAAGATCCATCTCGGAAGTTAATCGCAAAGCGATTGACGATTATCTTCCGAGAAGTGAACGGACTTCCTCAATAGGCGTGATGACGAAGCCGCGAGTAATCAAGGTTTCGATACTTTAAAATTCATTATAAAGTCTTTAAAAATTTTATTGATAGAGTGCGGGCCAGATAAGTCCGCGCGTGTTCAAAATTGGAACTAAAAATTCGTCTGCTATTTTGTTTGTCTACGAGTGTCAATGTTAGCGAGCAGCGCCACCCCTCGCGCGTTGACTTATCTGGCCCGCACTATGTAACTACTTAGATTAATTAAGAAGATTTAAGCGGGTATGTTTTGGCAGAATTGTATCTGATTGAGTGAGTCAATTTATGATTTTTTTAATGTGTTTGGAGAGAATGTTTTCTAGGAAATCTGAGATTTGAGTGTGTTATCAATTGTGGATTTATGTTAAGTGTTATCATGCCTGCCATCGCTTACAAACATTTCACAGAGCACAGAGGTATCTTAAGATTTTACCAAGAACTCCAGAAATGCATTTAAATATTTAGCAACATTCCAATGTTATTTAACTAAACACTGAAGACTTGACTTAAAGGACAGGCATCGGTAACGGGAAACAAAATAAAAAATACAGAAAATTTTTTTGGCAGGATATTAATGGCATCTGTTTGAGTTACCTTAATTTTCGCTTATTCATTAAGCTGTGTAGGGTGCATGCTACAAACTTTAATTGTTTTGTTATTTAATGAACGCATATCCCTTTGCTTTATTACGAGAAAAAGTAAATGTGTAATACAATCGATTTGAAATTGTATATTTTGCGTGAAAACCAAAATATTATTTATTTTGGTAACTTGGTTTGATAATAAACTTTTGAATATCAACTTTTTAAGTTTTAACAGATCAGTGGATTATGATTAATTGAGCACTTTTTAATAGGATCACTGTACTTACGATCCATGGACATAAAAGTATGGCAATAGAATTAAACGCATTTCAAAGGATTAAATTTATTCTATTCCGCTATTTATAACCTTATATAAAGGTATTAAGTATGTAAATCGAATGTTTATGTTGTGTACCTAGGGCCTTACCTACCCACGAAACCAGTTATTTTACCTTTCAATTACAAAAATGATCGGATCATCAGTACGAGTGGTTTTTAAACAAAAGGTCGTCTTTCAATTCTATATCTATTGAAGGAAGGCAAAGAGATTAGCCGATTCAGCCAATTCTCGTAGTAATATTTGCAGTTTTTAAGATTTTCCTAGTCTCTTACACTTAACAAATCAAAGGCAATAAATCACCCAGTTAAAAATAAAAACATTACAACATAGGCGAGCTGTAACAGTATTTTTAAGTTATATCAGTCTCTTACGGACTACGACTTATCAGACGTATTTAATATTTAAATAAAATTGAAAAAATCCTCTTAGCTCTACTTTCGATCGTTTGAGCGCGAATCTAAGATTTAAATTGAATGAATACATTTTCTTTCACTTATATAATACATATTGTAATTTTTACGTAACTGCTTACAATTGGCCTGGCAATGGAAAAATAACGTAGAATGTCCACCAGCACCAACTCACCACACGGGAAGTGGACAAAATCTCCCCGGGGACAAGAAAATATTCCCCCCTCCCCCCATTCACGGACAAGTGGTAGAGAGAGATTTTGTCCCGTGCTAGGCATACAGGGGTGTCGTAGAAGTCGACCACCATGGGGCATTTAATTTTTGTGTCGGGCAGGCGTTCGGCTATATAAACCTAGCTATAGGCTCGCCACCTATTACATGGGACCTAACACAATTTGTGAAACGTGGGTGCTAGTTCACCTCTGCCTACCCCTTCGGTGTGATTTATGTATGTATGTATGTAAAACCTTCAGAGCGGTTACGCACTACATCCGATCCGAATCCGTGAAAATATGCTAGTAGAACTATTTCTATGGTAACTTTACGCACTACATCCGATCACCGTCTTCCGATTTCTTTCCGTCAAATTAAGTATTCAAAAAGATGACTCCTAAATTGCTTGGAAAACAGATTCGGATCGAACGTAGGTAGTGCGTAACCGCTCTGAGTGTGTAATGTTGTCATCTCAATCACTCTCCGTTTCGTTCATAGTCCTTTCTGTACATGGTCCTTTCCATCTTCCTGATGCTCATATTACCTTCACCTTTAAAGATGTAATTAATTTTTTTTTTCATTTTTTTTCAGGTATATATTAATTTCAATACGAATCATAGCAGAATCTGAATGTGTAAGTACGTGGTAAGTGATAATTTTAACTGCCCTTAAGACAGTAATTAGGTGTCAATCCTTTCAATATTTGTTTTATTCGTGCATAGGTATACGTTTAATGTAGTTAAGAAAGAAAAATAGGTCGGTATACAAAAGAAAAATCCAGCAATCTGACATTATACTGAATTGTCTATGGTAAAAATGGCTGCTTTTAATGTTACCCGATAAATAAACAATAAATTTAAAGAAAACAACTAGTGTAATATTTTACTGATGACAATAAATTTTTGTATTTGATCAGTGAATGGATTAGGAGCGGCAAAATATCTAAGGACCTTATTCGTTTGATAAACATTGACAAAAAATACTCAACTCAGAATAGCCTTCGATGCATTAGGTGTTCAAATCATGTTACAATCAAACGCTAGAGTTGCGTGTTGATTTGTTTACCTTACAAGTTGCCTTGTCTGTAAGAATCGATATGTAATGTGGGGCGAGTTTATTGACCTCTATCGGGCACGTAAATATCCCTTAGTACCTCTGCGGGAGATATTAGGTTGGTGAAAATTTTAATCTTTTTTTTTGAAGGACCTAGGCTGTTGGCCGAGAGACCTTTACAGCATCTCCCGGGTTTTTTGGGGAAGGCGAAGACCTTGTCCTCAAGCCCTGCAGTCGAGCACTCCCTGTGAGGGTACCTCCGCAGCAAGCGTCCCCCTTGCGGGTACGGCATCTCCCGGGGAGATATACTGCCGCGGAGGGCCTCACAGGGCGCTCAAGGCGCGGACCTCGGCTCAGGCGTGCGTGTAGTGGGGAAAATTGTATCTCTGCAATCACCAAGCACGTGATGTGATAAACCTACGTAATACATGCAGGATAACAGGAGAATCGTTGTCCAAATCGTTTTTGTAGAACGTAGCTAATTAATTTCTTTAATAATAATAGGTCCGGGAAAAACCTAGTAACGTTCTTGCGCGTAACATTTTTTTACCGTCGCCCGGTGTGTGATGTTTTTATTGCCGATGAAATATTAATTTAAATTTGTGATCTCTAGTCTCGATATCATTATATTATGATTCTACTAGCTAAGCCATCATAATAAACATTATAATATGGCAATGGAACATAATTATTGCCTTACCAGCATTATTGTGTTCCGACATTTGTGGTAAGATAGCCAGGTCTGTGGTTGAGGGTTCCAGGTGTAGCTCGATTCCATCTTCGGCCTTTATCGTCACCTACCATCGGATGAAATGAATCTTCCCTGTCTTAATAAAACTTATATATTAAGGCTATTAATCTATGTTTTTTTAGCATTTTTTATTTTTAATCACAAAAATTTATGGGCCTTCTGAGTTGTAAGTATTTGTCAAGTAATTGAACAAAGTAGGCGTTCTTTGTTATTTGTGTCTGTCTGCTTATGGCAAATTTTAATAATTCATTAAAACACCGAGAATGCATTATCCACTATAATTACGATAATGTACGAGTATCTTAATATGCAATTGGTGGTTGATTGGATATTAACGTCTAAACAGAATAATAAATAAAGCTGCATCACGCATACCAATAGTAATTTGCAGACAATGGACATTGAGTAGGCTGCATGAACTCAAGTCCCCTGGCTTTATAATTTTGAAAAACAAAACAAGATTGTTTATGGAAGTAACATGGCGGAATGTGATGCAAATGTCATAAATTCGCGCGCAATTAGCAGTGTGGCATTGAATTAACGTAATAGAGTACAAAACCGACATCTCAATATAGTAGAAGCCAGTATCCACTTTACACAAGGATGTCTAGGTCATCGTACGTTTAGTTCACGACAGCTAAGTATGTTGAAAAGTAAACGCAAACTAAATAATCTGTTGTATAATAAAATTTACGATGCATTGTCGCTAACAATGAATGTGGAGAGGAGTGGTAATGTTTCTGTATTTACTTAATACAACCGATTACTATTATTAATTTCAAAAGCCGAAGTTTGAACTAGTCTAGACACATAATTATTTGATTAAAAAAAAATTAGATACCCACCATTTATCCTACTTTTTCTGTCGTATAATCTTAGTATACTATAATAAACATGCTCGAAACATATGTGGTATATACACGGTTATTTTTAAAACACCAAAAACGTCATATAGCTTCATCTATGTGTACTAGTAAATAACATGAAATATCTAATTATTGCTCTATAATCCAATTTTAAGTTATTATTTCGATATTGAAAGGTTTGCTTAATTATAATGTATGTTAATTTTGTAATTTTGGTCAAACCGATTCACTTGGTCCAGTTGGATTGGCTTGAAACCCTCAGGAGAAGCCTATCGTTTGAATCCTGCTGTAAATGGGCTGGTAGTATAAACTTATCGCCTTTGAAAACCCTGTAAATGTTGTAAAGGCCTCTCACTCAAGCCGACAGCCCGGGTCCGTTAAAAATATAATAAGATGTCTAAGGAGACTTAACAACACATTACAATAGCAATTACTACTTATAACCAATCTCGTAACCACCCATGAACACATTCGTGAAAACCTCAATGTCAATCTTGTAACTTTTCCAAACACTTTCCCTATAATAATAATTTCTCTGCAAGTTTTAATGCCACCCATAGACTACAGAGCCAATTCCCGCGAGCAACAATAGAGGGCGGGATTTCTTTCACTTTTAACCTCAAACTGGTGCCATTTCGCGCCAGGTCGCCATCTTATGCATTTAACCTTTCTGTTTCGAATTCGGAATTTGAATCTTGGTGTCTGGTTCTATCTATGACTCATGCTTTTGTTACGTTTTAGTATAATATGACGCAGTGTCATTGCAACTGGTTTAGTTTAGTTTGGTTATAAGGCTGCGTTTCCACCAGACATGTGCGAGAATGCGTTGCGAGTGATGTGTCTGAGGAGAACCAATAGTATCATTCCATTTTGCATGCCTAGGAAAATGGAGTGATTCTGTTGGTTATAGATCACCTCTTAAGCCGGATCCAGACGAATGTAATGTAACTTGTAAAGTGTAATGTAACTAATGTAACGTCTAACTACGTAATACGAATTTTACGTTAGGACGGCACTACGAGCGTTACAGCAACTCGTCTGGACGTAGAATTCGTTTTACATTACACGTTACACTCATCTGGATCCGGCTTCAGGGGGCCTACCGCCTAACTCGATTGCTAAAGCAAAAGATATAGTTTATGACGTCATGCTGTCATTTCGCACCAAATGTACCTAAACTATTAGCGATAGCTTTGAACGAATGATCACCGAATGATTTTGTATGAATTTGGCACAAAATCCGTGCCGCCTAAAAATTGAGGATGGCTGCTATAGCCGTAAGCAGTGCATTGCAATATAGCTATCATCAGCAATCGAGTTAGGCGGTAGGCCCCAGGTGTGGCCACTAGACAGTCGCAAAATTCAGAAATCGTAGCTACATCATCATCTTCATCTTCCTCGCCGTTCCCAGTTTATCTGCCCCCGTAGCACGGGACGTGGACACATCTCTTTCGGGGGAAAGAAAATCTTTTCCTCACGCTCCAACTCCCACCTGATCCCGAGATTTGTCTCAGGTGGTCACCTGTCAAGTGGGGGTCGACGCAGTGTTTCCTCTTCCATTAGATACGGTCAGACGTCTTCAAATCATCATACCGGAAAGGTGCTCTTGATGAATAGATGTACAGAAAAGTGACAGAAAGAACTATCAATTTGAATTTGAATGTCGAACGAAAGATCGATTGACCGGAACGGAGAGAGTGCTGGGTTACAACTTCCAGTCCAATTTGCTCAAGGTTTCGGCTTAGGTTTTAAAAATCGTTGCTAAATAATTTATTGTATTAAATTACACTCAAGTAATTTAAGGAGGCGTTTGTTTCTGTCTTGTCTGTTTGTGTCTTATTATAAACAAGTACCCTCCTACCTACATGTGAATTTCTCGTTTCATAATATGAATATAAACAGGTTTCTTTAGATAAACATTCGCACGTGTTAGATCTATGTTTGAATAATATTAAGTAAATAAATTTCAATAAATGACCTCGGATTTTATTTTAAAATACGATGACATTGTCCGTTGCTCACAGATTGTGTACTCGTATATTTTTTATTATACTCGATAGGACTTTAATGTTTACAAATACAGTGGAAGGGACTGGAGGTTAGAATTATTGAAAACTTTTATAAAAACATATTTGGCACCACGTCTTCAGAGGCATTTGTATGCATTTTTATTTTATACCTGGTAACATTGGAACATCACGAACGTCGAAAGAGTCTGAATATTCACCAATCCTCTTATCCCACACGACATCAGTGGACTAGGCAGAGCCGGTGAAAGTCCTAAATCTTGGAAACAATTAAGTCCAACCAGAAATCCGGACAGAGAAATTTTCGAAATTTCTTTAAGATTTAGTCCTGATGCGAATCAAACCCGAACCCTCCGCAATATACATCTCGTCTTCATTTGGACTGGCTTATAGTTAATGCTCACTTTCGTACTGAGCCCTAATTAATTTGGTTATGTAATCTCGATTAACATTAACAATTAATATTACTGCACGCCAAAACAGAGGTCTGGTTTGCGTATCATATACATCAATGTTTTATTCATGGGGCCTCCTGATCTACGTTTTTGGACTATAAGCGGCCTTGGTGGACCATAGACTAAATTGTTTTTTAATCCATCAAACCTAATGAAAACACAGATCGAAAAAAAAAGATAAGAAAGAATATTTGTTCGTGGTTCGGTCCCGAAGTCCTACTGATCGAACCAAGGGCGTTGTAGCTGTTTACCTTACACCCTACACATCGTCTATAAAACAAAGATATTGATATTTGGCGCACACCTGACTCGGAGGAAGATCTTCCATTTTCGATGATGATGCGGCGAACCTTCCGTATACTAACACCCTCTAACTGCCGCACTCAGAGACGTCAATTAACTTTAATGAGTATTTAATGCAACTATGCAACTATACCCGGCAAGAATAGCGACTAGTTTTGAATTGTCATTTTTTGACGTTAAGTACTCATTAACGTTATTTGACGTCTCTGAGTGCGGCAGTGAGCATTGAGCTATACGACGTTCCATTATGTTTGCAAAATACGTCCGTTGTCAAACATGGGGTAAAATCCACAAAAGTATTTTTTCAAAAACGGTTTCAAATGTTTTAACGAACGAGGTACCTACTTCCCAAAATATTGACACAAGAAGCTCCAAACATAGCAGTTTCTTTACCTTAATAAAAATCTTGGACGAATGCAGTAAAGCCTTTGTCTAACAACGTATTTGACTGGTTCTTTGCGCTATTTTAGACATCATCACCATCACCAGCCCTTGAATGTCCCCACTGCTGCTGGGTCACATGAATAGGTATAGGGAGAGAAAAATAGACATACCAGATAAGATAATAATATATAACGGCTGACCCCTGTCGTGTGTTAGCTCAAATGGGATGAGCATGAGATCCATTTCTGGGTAGGTAGGTACGCACAATATCCGTCCGGGTTACACTGACCCACATTACCGCAGTGAATGAGTCCTGTCGTAGGTACCTCAATAAATTTATCCTGTGTAACCGGTTACTAGGTCTCGAACGAATATAGCCACTACTTAGCCCCTTCGTACACTGGGCTACGCTTATCTTGGTATTTCGACGATTTTAGTCTCCAAGCGACTACCGCCATACAAAGCCGATTTTGCTTTGGATGCTTTGGTCTACCCGTCACTCTCACACTTTGCTGTTATTCTCAGTGAGTGAGAAAGACCGGTAGACTAAAGCAACCGAAATCGGCATACCGTCCAACACTGCTCAAGTCGAAAATTGGCAGTTTTCACTTTTTAATGCATTTCGATAGAGCTGCTCATTGCGCGTGTAACCATTGGTCACATCATATAGATTTTAGCCAATAAGAAGTCTTAATTCGGCCGTGTGGTGACGGCAGAGTAGAATACAATTGTCACCACCCCAAATCTCTCCCGTGGGTCGTACAAGGCGACTAAGGATAAATCAGTGATGAGGAATGGGCAGCAGCGTTCCTCTTATACCTACCACCTAGCAAAGAACTGCGACTTTTGTGCCCGATAAATGGTAATAGGCTCGCCACCTATTACATGGGACCTAGCATAATTGGCGAAGCGTGGGTGCTAGTTCACCTCTGCCTACCCGTTCGGGAATATAGGCGTGAATTATGTATGTATGTATGTAGAAGTCCTAATTCAAAAAGTAGTATGAGCGCCCAAGTCCAAAGCCTCTCGATACCGACAGTTTTATTCGTCTCCTGTAAAGTTGCTAAACATGACTTACGCGGTGTTGTAAGCTAAGGGCTAAGATACATAAAATAAACCTGCTGGTCTCTCGATGAATGATAATTAATATTATTGGTTAAACTTTGGTGTTCAATTGTTAACGCACCTATGCCCACCCGGGGATATATAAATAAGGCGTGATTTATGTAATAGATGTTGGAAAAATTTTATGTTTCCCGCATCAGTAGGCCTATTCCCTAACTTTTTTTGACAGTTGAAAGTGATGATCACCGAACTATTTACTTGTCCATTACTACTTTACTATAAGGCTATTGTGACACTTGTCCTGTGATAACAGTAATGTATTCGTAAACGGTTCGGTGATCATCACTTTCAACTGTCGAAAAAAGTTAGGGAATAGGCCTACAGGACAAACAGTCACCAAGGGCGATACAACAAAGAATGCCTCAGATAGAGATAAGATAAGATAAGATAAGAGCAAGCATTTGATATATATGCGATCTGAGGCTTTCTTTTTCGACGCCCGAGGTAAGATCATAGTTTTATGTCACCCCTGAACAGCAAGTGGGATTTTCCGTACACGTAGCGGGCTGAAAAGTCCACTTTATGGTTAGGTGTGACATAATTTCCTTTTTTCTTTGAAACCATATTGACTTGGAATGGACTTAGCTGGCTGGAACCAGATAAGTGGCCACAAAAATTGATCAGTAATGTAAACACCGCCTTATAAGCTCAGAGAGGTTTCTAAGTTTAACCACACGGTTCTTGTTTATCTGCAATTTGCTGGGAACCGAGAATTATATGCGTTGCGACATTTTCGTTCATTAGACACGGAATTAACTAACGCTAGTAGCCGACCATATGGCTGCTGAGACATAGTCCCCATAGCACGGGACGTGGACAAAATCTCCCCGGGGAAAAGATAATATTTTCCCCTCGCTCTAACTCCCACTAAATCCGGAGACAAAACACTGTCAAGTGTTTGAGAGGGGTTTTGTCCACGTCCCGTTTTAGGCCTACAGGCCTTCCCTGTGGATGGAGGATATGGGAGAATGGGTTATAAACCACGCTACGTTCTTGACCACAGATATATCAACTAACAACAAATTGATATATCTGTGGTCTTGACGCAGAACGTCACTCGCTAAATGTCGTCGCAATTAATTTAACCACTTTCGCAAAACGTCATTTACGCACAATTCACTTTCGCAGAACTTCATTATTGAACAATGTCACTTTAGCAAAACGACATTTTCGCACAATTTCACTTTCGCAAAACGTCATTTTCGCGGGTTTTCACTCCAGCAATTTATTTTCTTAGGTCTAATCTAGATCTAATACTAACTAAGAGGGCAGAATCGGGAAAGTAATAACTTAAAAAATAAAAAATCACCTAAAAAATTATACAGAATTATAATATGGGTAGATGATAGATAAAAACATTGTCGGAGTGACATCTTGCGAAAATGACGTTTTGCGAAAGTGACACTGAGAAGTGAGAAGTCGCCTTGTACGACACCCACGGGAGAGATGAGGGGGTTGTGACAATAGTATTTTGCTCTGCCAAAAACGGCAAACACCTCTGCCTACCCCATCGGGGATATAGGCGTGATTTATGTATGTATGTATATATGTAAAAACGGCAAAAAAGAATAAGCTAAGAAAGTCTACGACTAAGACTTAATATTAAGTTATCTGCGTCTGTATTTTGACGACGCAATATAATAAGGTCGAAATGTCAGTGTGTCTGGCTCCACTTCAGAGAATTGGGTTATCTGAAAATGTTTATGTTTACTATCGAAGGTCGCCCCCGCAATTTAATCTGCCTATTGCGTCTTTACAGGGTGCAATGCTCTATCTCTCAGTTTATACACGTATCTTCTTCCTGCACTGTTCGTGAACGTCGAATGTCGAACGAAGTGGTTTTTTTTTACACTCACACCTATCATCTAGCCCAAAGTAAGTAGCCTAAGCATTTGTGTTATGGATACCAGATGACGGACATATTTTCAAAATAATTATGTATATAAATGTTGAAAATATACTCCATAAACATATACACAACCATGACTCGGAAACAAACATATGTGGTCATCACAAAGTTTGCCCCTACCAGGATTCGAACCCGGGACCTCTTGGCCAATACCCAGCAATCTGAGCATTCGACCAAGGCGGCCGTCTGCCATCCTGTCGTGTGCCAGACTGGCCAAAATCTAGATTTTGGTCTTTTTCATCGTTCGCCTCTGTGACGTTAGTACATTCCTAGAAAATGCTTGCTGCGCAATGGATGAAATGCACAGACATATATACAGATCATTATAGACATATATATAGCAGACTTGGATCGCAAGGGTCGTTAGGCGCGACGATGCGATCTGAGAAAGACTTCTGTGACAACCTATAAAGCCTATAAAGTTTCTTTAGTATTCTTAACTAACATACATACATAAATCACACCTATATACCCGAAGAGGCAGGCAGAGGTGAACTAGCACCCACGTTTCGCCAATTATGTTAGATCCCATGTAAAAGGTGGCGAGCCTATTGCCATTTATCGGGCAAAAGAGTCGCAGTACTATTGATAGGTGATAAGAGGAACGCTGCTGGCTTCCCATTCCTCATCACTGATTTATCCTTAGTCGCCTTGTACGACACCCACGGGAGAGACTTGGAGTGGTGACAATTGTATTCTTTAGTCTGCAACAAAGTGAGAAATCGCAAACCCGAATCGTTTAATTGCCACCACGTAACAAATTCCGCTAACAGCTCAACAAGACAGCATCAAAACACACTTACTGCCGCACTCAGAGACGTCAATTAACTTTAATGAGTATTTAATGTCAAAAAGTTTCATTCAAACCAAGACCATAGACCCGGCAAGAATAGTGACTAGTTTTGAGTTGTCATTTTTTGATGTTAAGTACTCATTAACGTTATTTGACGTCTCTGAGTGCGGCAGTTAGTTAAACAATCCGTCGCGATTCGCCACGGCATCGAAAGCACCGTGATCCGCGAGAGAAAGTCTGCTTCCGACCGTGGATTTAGCAGCAGCCGTTTGGGAATAGGCACGATTAACTCAGTAAATAAAATGTAAAAAAAAAAAAAATTACAAAGTAAAATGGTCTTGATGCGGGATTGAATCGAACCCGCGACTTCCGCAATCCTAATACGATTTCCGGAACTCTTCCTGACCTATTTTTTTTAAGTTTGAAAGGAATTTTTTCGTGCCCGTTGATGGCAATGGCTATATACCTAACATAATGAAGAAAATTGAGTTACACCTCTGCCTACCCCTTCAAGGTGCATAAATAGGCGTGAAAACCCGGTAGATTCTGTAAAGGCATCATAGCCAATTGCATAGTTGGGTCTAAAAAAAATTTATGTATGCTGTATGTATGGTATGCTACATGTATTAAAATGCAGCCTTTATCGTCTTCTTGGAGTTATTCGTAACATTTTATGACATTTGTCTGCAAAGTGATCGAGGATCGTAAGGAGTGGTGTTTGCCAATAAAAAAAATTGAACAAACTTTATGAAAATTCAACTTAATATGGGATTGAAGTCACCTTTTAAGCCTGTGTGTGCAAGCAATATACAGCGAACTGTGCTAATTTTTTCAATTATCATCTCCGATCTGAACAACAAGGCGGTCTGGGTGTCACTTCATATCGCCAGTTTCACATATCAATGATACATCAAGGTTAAAATTTGCCAATAAATAGAATAACGATTCTAACGTGCCCAATTGTAAGCTAAGTTTAATTTTGGAAGAAGGAAAACTGGCTTTTATATTATATATTGTTAAATTGGAATCCCATCATCCGAATAATCAGTGAAAAGTCTTCCTCCGTTTGGGGACCACCGCTTCTTCGTATTTTAACCGCTACTTGCATATATTCTGAGTTCTGTCAGAAACTTTGTACCTAATCTTTATTTAGGTATACCTCAACATATATTATGAGTTCTGTTCGAAAGTTTATAATCGTGATTCAGAGGGCTAGACAAAGTAACACACCGACAAAGATAACGAAGTTCGATAAAGCAAAATGTATGGGATTTGACGTAAGTCGCCTTGAAATCACGTGACCGAAATCGTCTTCGTAAGTTCCTAGTTATGTTGGTAGCGCAAGCTAAGACGCTGTAGATACTAAAGTAATATGGCCGATCGTGACGAACTTCGACACGATATCGTTATGAAACGATTGCCACTTGGCTATGGGCCCAGCCCGGCTAGCATGACCACCGAAACACGATATGATAAAGCCATTTATCGCGTTGAACAGTCAAAAAACATTGGATTTTTGACAGTTAAAAGAGATAAATAGCTATAACTATATGTTATAGCCAAATATGCTTTATAATTTATCTTATCGCTTTGAACTGTCGAAAATCCAATGATTTTTGTAAGTTCAACGCGATAAATAGCTATATCATATCGTGTTTGGATGGTCATGCTAGCCGGGTAGGTCTTGCTAATCGTGTTCTGCTTTATCGCAACAATCATTAGGTCTAGCATTGATTTGATCGACACCATTGTTGTCGTCAGCTGACGCACTTTTCGCTGATCGATCATTTCCCATTTAGGGCCGATTTCACCGTCTCTCATAGAAACTGAGTTTAATAAAACTTGGTTTTGATTAATGCAAACTTGGTAGCGGAACTCAGTTTAGAGCATAACCCGATTTCAACTTCAACTGATCGCATTTAATCTCTACGGTGAAAACGGCCCTTAATCGATGTCTATTTTGTTTCTGTAGCTCTATGACGTACGTACCGACTCTAATATATTAATATGTTGTAAAAAATGACACCAACAACACCATTGAAAACTTTTCCTCGTCTCAACCACAGTTTAAGGAAAAATATGGCCGCTGTGTGGGGTTATAAATATAACCCGTCTGTTTTTTAGAACACTACGGTTGGGTGGATGTAAAAAAGGGATTCTATATTCTATTATATTATATTATATATTCTATATTCTATAATTCCTGGATCTTAATCGTTATCGTCTATATCCTCGAAGGGCCATTTATCAGGCACAAAAATCGCAGTAAATTGCTAGGTGGCATAAGAGGAACGCTGCTGCCCAGTACTCATTGCTGTCTGAGTCCTTAGTCGCCTTGTACGACACCCGCGGGAGAGATTGGGTTGGTGACAAATTGTATTCTGCTCTGCCGTCACCACACGGCGCTTTTACGGCGGCGTAAATTGATGTCAATCAGTTGTTATTTTTATGTTAGACAGGAAAGCTCATGCCCTTCATCTTACCTGATGGTAAGTGACGATACCAAAGGACCGAAGATGGAATCAAGCTTCACCTGGAATCCTCAACCACAGAGTAATAATACTTAATTAACATTATTATTAAGACGATAGATTTTGATAAGATGTTGGTAGCTAGCGGACTTGAAAGAAGCTCTACCACGAACCAAACCTACTTTCTGTGTTCTGTGAACCAAACCGATTACAAATTTGTACTCTCCTGAGAGTCGAACCCGGGACCTATGGATTTTAATTCCGGTGGACGAACCACTAGACCACGGAGGCCGTTAATATAGGCAGAATACCCATAATTCATGTCACCCGAGTCCATATATGTTTGGTAGGTGTGTTATGATATGAGTGCTCGATGAAATCACTGACTTGCCTCTAGTTCAGAGTGAATGAACGTAGCTGGATATTGCATCAGTACGAGTCGTAAGTTCGTAACAGTCTGTGCTAAGCACGAAACGTGTCTTCATTCAGAACCGGAGGGGCGCAACTCATTCTCGGCTCAAGCCAGTTCAAACTTACGCTCTTCGCCAATAAGAACCGTTTTGGCTCGCCACCGGCTTCAGGTCGCGCTCTCCGAGATATCCGTGTTGAAAAGGCGTTACTGTCCTCGTGATAATACGCCTGAATGAAACCTTAATTAGAGGTAATAAGATCGAATTTCTTAGGGCAATGCACCGCGGTGTTTATAAGGATCAGATGCAGAAGTTTGTATCCTTTTAGATTTTGTGTATGAATAAGCTTGGGAGCTTTCTTTTTAAATAACATAATAGATATATTCTGGGTGGATAGGTATTTGAACCGACATACTTTAATAATGGTTTGAACATTATATAAATGTTAGAAAAATTTGTACTAAAGAATATTGTGGTTAGAATAAGTTGGAAAAATTTGTGTCTTGATGCGGGAATCAAACCCGCGTCCTCTTAATTATTCCGACTTTTTGTAACCACAATAATGGTTCTTTATTGATTTTTGTTTTCTCACCGGTAAATACCTATTAGATTAGGTAAATAAGAACGTAAACAAAATTACAACAGGACTGCTGCTTTTTGGTTTTACTAAAACCGGTCTGGCTGTAGTTCAAGAAGTATATCTTTTTAGGGTCCATACCCAAAGGGTAAAATGGGACCCTATTACTAAGACTCCGCTGTCCGTCCGTCCTTCTGTCACTAGGCTGTATCTCATGAACCGAGACAATTAGACAGTTGAAATTTTTTTACAGATGATGTATTTATTACACAGAATAAAATAAATATTTATGGGGGCTCCCATACAACGGATATGATTTATAGATAACGGTACGGAACCTTTCGTGCGCAGCTTGACTCGCACTTGGCCGGTTTTTTGTATAAATATTTGTAACATGTTATTTATATATCTATCGGTTATCATTCTAATTTTATAGCCTCCGCAATAAACTGTCAATCAAGAAGGAATAATTCCAAACAATATTTATTATTGCTATATGGTGGCTGGAAACTCGTCGTTCATTTGCTTTTATTTTAGAATCCAAAACCTGGATATAATGCCATTGACCGTATAGGTCTTTGCTAAGTTTGCTAAGGTTGCCATTACAAAAAAAGGCCAAGTGCGATTCGGATTCGTGCACGGAGGGTTCTGTACTATAAAACAAGCCATTAAAATCACGTTTGTTCTATGGGTGGCTTGTTAAATATTTATTATTCAGTTTATTTGTATTTGTTATTTTAGCGGCATCACAATACTTACATCATATGTGAAAATTTCATGTAAGACACATGACAAGTACATGTAATGCAAACTGTAAGACACTATCACGGTTCACGACATACAGCCTGGTGACAGACGGACGGACGGACAGACAGCGGTGTCTTAGTATAAATCCCAGCACGTAAGTTGAACCAAAGTGACGGTTGTCTCCGCAGGCATAATTAAAGGAAAAAGTGTCTGTCTTAACTAAATTTTGACCGCCGCAGAAGCGGGTATCCCTACTTCTACGTTGCTATGGTCATTTATACGTTGGACATCATACAGAACCTCAATTAATACCTGAACAATGCGCTGCGCCTGCGCATAGACCTCGTTTTTCCCTTTGGCTACATACATACATAAATCACGCCTATATCCCCGGAGGGGTAGGCAGAAGTGAACTAGCACCCGCGTTTCGCCAATTATATTAGGTCCCATGTAATAGGTGGCGAGCCTATTGCCATTTATTGGTCGCCGTAGGTACATTGCTAGGTGGTATAAGAGAAACGCTGCTGCCCGTTCCTCATCACTGATTTATCCTTAGTCGCCTTGTACGGAATCCTAAAATATTGTTTAATTGTTATGACGTCGACCGCTGCCCGGTGTTATTATTACGAAACATCGAGATTTCAGATACCACAGCTGAAGGACCGGTGTAATTGACCAGGCAGTGCAAAGTGTAATTATTCAACGCTGCTAAGAAAAATGCATGACACGGGATTTTACATTAATATTTGTGATGTTCCGACTAGTCGGTAAAGCTGGCTATCCGGCCACTTTTGTAGTGGGCAAAAAGCGTTATCCGGCTTCGTACTTTGTATGTATTTCTCAATAAAATGTAGACAGGGCTTGTTGTAAAACACCAGCATCCTTTTAGGAATAGATAGATATCATCATAAACGACAATATTTGTTCTACAGCTTTTTATAATTCGTTGGAAATTATTGTCAAAAGAAAAAAAAATCTTATCGCCAAAAAAATCTGTAAAATATGGAACACACGGTAATATACGGTTGCGTTGCAATCAGGTGTAAACGAAGCGTCACAGATATTTCCAAAATCGTGATCGGTTTGGCCGTCTAGTCGGCCTTCTCACGACCGACTAATCGGCTAGTCGGCAAAAGCCATAGTCGGCACATCACTAATTATTAGGTATGTTTCGTATTTCTAAATGTAACAAGGGGCCGCGTGGTGACGGCAGAGCACAATTTAAAATTGTTGGAAAGGCCTGTGCTGCAGTAGGGACATTAAAAGACAATGACAATGATTAGGTATGGTTGTACTTTGTTTTTTAAAAAGGAAATATTTCAATATCTTAAAAGATTCCTCACTGGGGTATCATAAGACAGCCGTTTTCTGTCTTTTCCGGTTCCGCGAACAGTCAGCCGTTCAATGACTTCAAACAAAATTTTTATGCAACATTGTATCTTTATGCAAATCAGCTGACTGGCGACAATGCGTCAAACGAATAATCACTGGCAGTCCTACTTCCTTGCAACAAGATTGAGTTTCGATGCTTCGTTATCAAGGTCTTCGCAAGTCGGATACCATTGATATATACATTACTATAAAACTGTACTTGCGAGCAATAAAAGCCACTCAAAGCATTATTTATTTTCAACGAATTTATCATAATCACCACCAGCCTTCCCAATGGATGGAAGGATATGGGAGAATGGGCGTCAACCCACCACGCTGCTGGCTCAGTACGGATTGGTGGGATTAAAAACTGCAGATGCAGCCGGGACCAACGTCTTAACTTGTATTCCGAAGCACGGAAGAATTCGTGATTGCTTAGTTTAAGCAATTGTTCTCCTCATATTCAACGGCTTTCCAGAAAATTGTTATTGAATCATAATAATGATAAGCTATACTAGGAGACTTTATGGTCACTGCAAAATTTTTTGGAATTCGTTCAGACCATCAAACTGAACAAATTTCACTATGGCAGCAACTCAAAATTCACGAAAAAATAACAGCTGTTCCATCCATTTGGGTCAAGTAGGTATTATATAAACAGCTGATATTTTTTTCGTTAATTTGTAGTTGCTCCCATAGTGAAATTTGTTCAGTTTGATGGTCTGAACGAATTCCAAAAAATGTTTCAGTGACCGAAAAGTATCCTGGTATTTTCTTTAAAAAAAATCAAATTAAGGCTGTCACATCGCATGCGATAATTATGATGCAAACTAGGTGGTTACTTTATTAATGCTCGCCAGTGTATACTTATGACTAGATTTCTCTAGTTGTTTTGATAGAAGAAGAATGGTTCTCATAGGGAAGGTCTTTGTCTTAGCATTAGGTATTATAAAGTGGTAGTTAATATTATTTTATAAAGTATTCAATTACGACATAACTCGTTTACAACAATTACTTATTAGCACCAGGCAGCGTCGTGACATACTCACAAACAATGTACTCATTGTATTGCAAATTAATATTACGTTATTTACTCACATTATTTTATTATCAGTGAATCCACCCACGATCTATCAAGGATATTACGCAGAGCAAGTATACACTTATCCAATACAGATAAAAGAGAATCATAGCTAATTATGAGACGGCCGGCTTGGTCGAATGGTCAGATCGATGGCTATTGGCCGAGAGATAGGTTCGGATCCTGGTACGGGCAAATGATGCGATGCACACAGACATTTGTTCCCGAGTCATTGATGTTTAATGGTTATGTAATATAATAATAAAAAATCTATAGTAATAACTATAGATTTTTTTTTAATTTTGATTATTTTGAGTTTGTGAGATAAGGCATTATGCTAGTTTTAGGCAACTTCCCCCTAAAACTACATGGCATAATAATAATCCCATTTCAAGTAAATAGGTTAGGCAATTTTTTTATTTTATAAATGATCTGTGCTAGTAAGTAGTTAACATTGAAAATTCCATTGCACGGAAAAAACCTACATACGTCGCGTTTAACATTAGTAAAACAATTAAATAAATTGCATTTATTCAAGAAACGTACGCCAATACTACATTTAGCATAGCATTAGGAAAACAAAACACAATTAATTGAATCAGTATCATCTTTTATTTATGAGACATTTTTTAATTAACGTTTTTATAAAGGAACCTTTTTAATATAGTTTCAAATTGAGTTTTATTCTGTGTGATGTAGGAATTCCATGCTACATTCAATTAAAAAAATATACCAGGTCACTTTTTTATCACTGAAAAAATTTTTGGAATTCGTTTGTACCATCAAACTGAACAAATTTCACTATGGGAGCAACTCCAAATTCACGAAAAAAATAACAGCTGTTTCATACATTTGGGTCAAGTAGGTCATTTTGTATGAAACAGCTAAACGGTTCGATTCCCGCCTCAAGATTATAATTTTTCGAAATTCTTTTTCTAACCACCAAGATCTTTGTACTTATTTTTCTAACATTTATATAATGTTAAAATTAAAATCGAATAGAATAACATGTTTGTACAAAAGCAACTTTGCTTTTGCGATTTTTTGCGATCTTTTGAACTTTGTGATTGCGAAAACTTGATACTTTGTGATGACCCAACTTGCTGTTGGCTGGCTGTACTTAATTATGAATAAACGAATTTTAATTTCGGCGTGTCTCTTGTTTCAGAATGTCAAACCTCCTCTTCTGGCAGGGTAAAGGCAAAGCGAACGGCGCGCCCAACGGCAGAAATTGGATACACGCGCCAGACGCGCTCGTCAAAGGACACGTCGCATACTTAGTCAAGGTAAGTCATTCTTTGATTCGTAACGCCCTGCAAGGTTCTCCACGGCAGTGGATCTACCCCGGGAGACGCCTGCCGTGGAGAAACCTTCTTAGCCTCGTAGCACGGGATGTGGAGAAAATCTCCTCGGGGAAAGAAAATGTTTTCCTCTCGCTCTAACTCCCGACTAGATCACGAGACAAAACACTGTCAAGTGGTGGAGAGAGGTTTTTTCCACGTCCCGTGCTTCGGCTACTGCAAGGCCCTCCTCTCCACGGCAGTGAATCTCCTCCGGGAGATGCCTGCCGGAGACAAATCCACTCTGCCTCCGTGGACAAAATATCGAGGAGAAGAAAACGTTTTCCCCTCGCTCTAACTCCAATTAGATCCCGAGATAAAACATACTGTCAAGTGGTGGAGAGAGATTTTGCCCACGTCCCGTGCTAGGCCTACTGCAAAACTCCCCCGGGAGATGCCTGCCGTAGAGAATCCCTCCCGTCTCGTAGCACGGGACGTGGACAAAATCTCCTCGGGGAAAAGAAAATGTTTTCCTCTCGCTCTAACTCCGACTAGATCCCGAGACAAGACACTGTCAAGTGGTGGAGGGAGGTTTTTTCCGTCCCGTGCTAGGCCTACTGCAAGGTTCTCCACGGCAGTGTATCTCCCCCGGGAGGTTCGTGCCGTACAGAAACCCTCTCAGCCCCGTAGCTCGGAACGTGGACAAAGTCTACTGGAGGAAAAGAAATTTTTTCCTCTCGCTTTTACACTGTCAAGTGGTGGAGAGAAATTTTGTCCACATCCTGTGCTAGGCCTACCTACAGGTGTGCTCGATTGTAGGGCTTGAGGCCTATTCAAAGATTTCGCCTTTCTCAAAAAATCCGGTAGGTGCTGTCGGTCAACAACTTAGGTCAAAAAAAATTGGTCATTTATTGTGAACCCAAAAACGTTCATACATAACGGGTTTGGTCAAATGGCAAGATCGCTGGTTATTAACCGAGAGGTACCAGGTTTGAATCCTGGTAGGGGAAAATGTTTGTGTGATGAACACAGACGGGCACAGAGATTAATTTGTTCTCGAGTCGTTTAAACGAGTTGTTTATGTTTATGGCTCCCAATGTGGTGCACGACTATATTAAAAATATGTAATATATTGTGTAATAATTGTGTAATATATGTTGTTACACAAATAACAAGTGTTTATGCTTGCGAACAAATGTCTGTGTTCATCACAAAATTTGCCCCTACCAGGATTCGAACCCGAGGCCTCTTGGTCCGCCAGCAATCTGCCTTGGCCAATAGTAATCTGACCATTCGACCAAGCCGGCATACACATACATACATAAATCACGCCTATATCCCCGAAGGGGTAGGCAGAGGCGAACTAGCACCCCCATTTCCCCAATTATGTTAGGTCCCATGTAATAGGTGGCGAGCTTATTGCCATTTATCGGGCACAAAAGTCGTAGTACTATTGCTAGGTGGTATAAGAGGAACGCTGCTGCCCATTCCTCATCGCTGATTTTTCCTTAGTCGCCTTGTACGACACCCACGGGAGACTTGGGGTGGTGACAATTGTATTCTACTCTGCCGTCACCACACGGCAAAATAGCTTCGTAAATAATTGTTTCAGTCGTAGTATATTTATGTCCTTATCTGGTACAGACATTACGCCCCCCACATACCATTCTATATTGGCACACGTGTGTAGATAAGCCAGAACACAACATCCCATTTATTGATTATTAATACAATAACCTTATAGGAGGCGCAGTATGTTTCCTCTTCCATTCATATCGGTCAGACGTCATGCATTTTGTACGTTTGTGGTTGCGTTGATATATTTGTAAAATTAACATAGTTTATCACTTTGCTTCATATCTGTACAAGACGTAAAATACATCAGCGGGATGAGATGTCCAATTCAAAAATTGAATTAGGTCAACTCATCCCGCGGTATGAGATCGGGATCGGTTGACCAAAGCCCTCCAAAGCCTCATCATGCCATCCACTGCCATTCAATCTGTATCATCCATCGCAACGGACAGGTGTCAGTGATAGATGAATGTATAGAAAGGTTTGGAAAGGAAGGACCATGTCATTCTCAAACGAGTTTCGTACAAGGCGACTAAGGGTTAAGCAGTGATGAGTAATAATTGTTTTTACGTTTTTTTACACGTACCTACGTGTACGTTCCAATTGTACAAATGTCCCAATTTTAAAGTTCTATTTCTTTGTTAATACGTAATTTTTGATTTTACATTTGATGCTGTGGTTATATTATTGTTGGTTGTGGTTATTAGTAATATAATTCTGAGGACAGTTAGCCAATTTAGCCATAAGTAACTTACTGCCGCACTCAGAGACGTCAATTAACTTTAATGAGTATTTAATGTCAAAAATTTTCATTCAAATCTAGACCATAGACCCGGCAAGAATAGCGACTAGTTTTGAATTGTCATTTTTTGACGTTAGGTACTCATTAACGTTATTTGACGTCTCTGAGTGCGGCAGTTAAACACTGTTTTTGTTTATATTTTTGTTACTGACTTTTATGTTGGTAATCCTTAAATAAATAATCATAAATGAGGTTGATCTTTGCAATTTAGTTAGATCCTCAATATGTTACAGTCAAAACTCTTAACCGGTCAAAAGCAGTTTTAACTGGCAAATCAGACGAAACTACTCTTGACTTTTATCTTGGAAAGGGCGTGATTTACATTATTCGTTGCGTAGGTTAGTATGGTGCTTTAGTTTATTTAGTAAAAAGCAAAATTAGTATGTAAGCAAAAGAAGTTTTTTACAGTGTCACCAACTTATGTAGTCAGTTAGTGGTGTCGCTAGTGGTAAGCAAAGAGAGTCATTGAAATGTCAAAATCTATGGCTAAATTGTAGTTCGAATTTTCGCCGCCTGACGTGATAAATTGGTGTAATATTTATATATTTTTTTTGAGTAGATAAACATTAAAAAATGAAACCAGGCCACAGAGACCAATAAATCGTTTCATGTATCATCCAAGCAGTTTTTAATCCCGCAACACAATTAACGAACATATTAGTCACGCGAATTCGGCATTTTTACAACGGTAATTATATTACCATACATAAATACATGCGATTGTGAATAATTGATATCCATGAATGTTTACACTGAGTACTGTGAGCAACTACTTAAGTTAGACACTTCGAGGATAAAATAGGCGTGTTTTCTGTATGTAAATTTCCTATAAGAAAAATTGGTAAAATGTTAGAAAAATTATTACATAGAAAATTGTGGTTAAAATAAGTCCACGTCCCGCGTCCTCTGCAATCCGGGCAGACGCCTACTTTAATTATTAATTGTCTTTGTAAAACATTACCTTTACCTTTTTTATTTTTCAGTTCCTCGGCTGTACACAAGTAGAACAGCCAAAAGGCATAGAGGTGGTCAAAGACGCCATCAAGAAGCTCCAATTCACGCAACTGCTAAAGAAGTCAGAGACAAAAGATGCTGCCAAATGCAAAAAGGTCGAAATCACCATATCAGTCGACGGCGTCGCTATTCAGGTTTGTTTTTTATGTTACAGATTATCTGCCACACTCAGAGACGTCAAATAACGTTAATTAATGAGTACTTAACGTCACAAAATGACAATTCAAAACTAGTCGCCATTCTTGCCGGGTCTATGGTCTAGATTTGAATGAAATTTTTTGACGTTAAATACTCATTAAAGTTAATTAACGTCTCAGAGTGCGGCAGTGTGTGTAAGTTTAATATGATGCCCAAACAGGGTTGGCTGTAAAACCTAAGCCAAAACCTTGAGCGGTATGGATTGGAATTTTGTCATTCCAATCACTCTCTCCGTTCATCGTTCTCTCAACATGATCCGTTCTATCTCTTTTCTATAATAATATATTCATTCATCACGAGGAGCACCTTTCCTGCGTGATGGATGATATGAATCAAAAGGGAGTGGATGGCTTGATGACGTCTGACCGATATGAATGGAAGAGGAAACATACCTACTGCGCCGATCCCAGATAGCCTGGGAACAGGGGCAGGGAGAAGAGGATGTTAGTTTAATATGTACCTATTCCTTTTTCATGATAGCATGAAATAAGATAACAGCCATGGCTGTTGTGGACAGTATTAGAATTTTGGCTGGATGTTCATTGTGAATGGCCTTGTTTCCAAGTTTATCTGGGCTAGGCGCTGTATGTTTCCTTGTTTATTGTTATGTCTCCCAATAATATTGGTGGATGGATCGGAATGTTGGGCTGTGAAAAAGACGGATGAAAGAAAATTGCATGCGGCAGAGATGAGAATGTTGAGATGGATGTGCGGAGTGACAAAAATGGACAAAATACGGAATGAGTACGTAAGAGCGAGTCTGAAAGTGGCGCCAGTAACAGAGAAGCTGAAAGGAAGCCGTTTAGCTTGGTATGGACATGTTATGCGACGTGATGCCATGAATGTAAGTAAGAAAGTTATGGACATGAATGTTGATGGATGTCGAAGTAGAGGAAGACCACTGAAAAGATGGATGGATTGTGTGAGGTGTGATATGAAGGTGATGGATGTGAATGAGGAGATGACGAGTGACAGAAGAGAATGGAAAAAGAAGACATACTGCGCCGACCCCAAATAGGATGAGATAAGGGCAGGCTATGATCATTTCTATATGTTTAAATAAAAAAATCATAAATCTATTATACATACATACATAAATCACGCCTATATACCCGAAGGGGTTGAGAGATGTGAACTAGCACCCACGTTTCGCCAATAACATTAGGTATCATGTAATAGGTGGCGAGCCTATTGCCATTTATCGGGCACAAAAGTCGCAGTATATTATGCTAGGTTTTTTTTATTTATTTATTTATCAAACAATTATTGATACAGTATTTGTTAGTATAGTATCTTAAAACCTATGTTAGGTTTGTCTAGATACTAGGTTCACAAGAAAAACTTAATACGGGAATGGACTTTGACGTTGACATTCTGTAAGGGGGCGCGCTCCATAATACAACAGATTCTAGGTATATCGACGCAGCACACTGGACAGCAATTTACATGCGTTGTATAAGAGGAACGCTGCACCCATTCCTCATCACTGATTTATCCTTAGTCGCCTTGTACGACACCCACGGGAGAGATTTGGGGTGGTGACAAGTGTATTCTACTCTGCCGTCACCACACGGCCCAAATCTATTATACCTTTTGCTAATATTAAATCACGTTATCTACGCAGTTCACATCACTAGATGCGCGAACTAGGAACTATCTATACGCATGTAACTCCAAATTTACATAACTGTTCAAATCGCCAAGGGTCCGCCTCGGCCACGCAACGACCCGTGTCGAAAGTGAAAACAATGAGTGGCGTGTCCGAACAACCACACAGGTACGCTTTTACGAAATTGTATGTGTGAATATGTTCGGTTTGTGCAAACAGCAAACGCAATTAGGGGGGGGGGAGACTTGCTGTCGCACTCAGAGACCAGAGACGGCGCTTAACTTTAATGACTACTTCATTTAAAAAAACATACATACATAAATCACGCCTATATCCCCGAAGGGGTAGGCAGAGGTGAACTAGCACCCACGTTTCGCCAGTTATGTTAGGTCCCATGTAACAGGTGGCGAGCCATTTATCGGGCACCAAAGTCGCAGTAGGTAGGTACATAGCTAGATGGTATAAGAGGAACGCTGCTGCCCATTTCTCATCACTGATTTATCCTTAGTCGCCTTGTACGACACCCACGGGAGAGATTTGGGGTGGTGACAATTGTATTCTACTCTGCCGTCACCACACGGCAAATAATAAAAAAAAATCGTTTTAATTTAGACTTTAGGCAAGAATAGCGACTAGTATATTGGCTTATCAAATCTGTAAGTAGGTACTATTGACCACTGAATAGTTCCTTCATCATCATTATCACCAGCCTTTTTAATGTTCCCACTTCTGGGACTAACTGCCGCACTCCGAGACGTCAATTAATTTTAATGAGTATTTAATGTGAAAAATTTTCATTCAAATCTAGACCGTAGACCTGGCAAAAATAGCGACTACTTTTTAATTGTCATTTTTTGACGTTAAGTACTCATTAACGTTATTTGACGTCTCTGAGTGCAGCAGTATGGATGGTAACTATGTATGGAATAATTTAGGGAGAATAGGCCTCGCTGGCCCAGTGCGGAATAGTGGGTATTAACGACTACAAAATGCAGACGGAACCGACAGCTTAATATGCCTTCCTGAGCACGGAGAAGCTTGAGTAATATTTGGTCACCCATCCAATGACTGGTCTTAACGAACCTTGCTTAGTTTACGCAAATGCACGCCAAGCGCGTTAAGTCACTGCGCCACCGAGCTCCTACCAATAATAGTGTAGTGTGTATGTAATTCTTGTATGTATGTAATTCTTTATGTACTTCTCTGCCGTCACCTTCGTGTGGTGAGAAGAATAGTATTCACCACCCTTGTCTCTTTCCCTCCTATTACATAGGTGTGGCGTGATTTATAAAATATGAATTTAAAAAATGCTGCTCATTCTGATGTTCCTCAAAACGTTTTCATTTTAATTTATCTTTAAAACTTCGTGAGATTCAAGTTTCAGATCTATATTTATGGTTCATAAAGTACCTTTCCCATCTTTCCAGGAGCCAAGGACGAACAACATCATGTACCAGTTCCCGCTGCACAGGATATCCTACTGCGCCGACGACAAGGGCGCCAAAAAGTACTTCTCCTTCATAGCCAAAGGTGGAAGCAGTGTCAATGGCACCTCCCAAGAGAACGGAGTGGAGAGGCACGAGTGTTTCGTCTTCATATCGACGAAGCTCGCTTCCGAAATCACGCTCACAATCGGACAGGCGTTCGATTTGGCTTACCGGTGAGTTTTTTTTACAGGCCGTACGGTATGCTTGAAGAGCATGATTGAAGAGTGGCATAGCGCGGTCCGCGATTGCGTGAATAAAGCAACGTTTGCTAAGGCCGGTCATTGGATTGGAGACCAAATATTAGATTTTACATACGTATGTCACCTTTTTGATTTTCTACCACAGGGCTAGGCAGAGATCGCTTTTTTTTTCACTTGCTACTCTGGTTTCGGGTACTCTTGACTCGGCCCTTTTTTAATAAACTCAATTTTTTATTAGAATAATATACCACAACAAAGAATGTCCCAGATCTCAAGTATTTGAAGCCAGATTCCTTTTTATTAAGGCTTTTTGACGGCCGCCTTGGTCGAATGCTCAGATCGCTGGGTATTGGCCATGAGGTCCCGGGTTCGAACCCTGGTAGGGGCAAACTTTGTGATGACCACAAATGTTTGTTCCCGAGTCATGGTTGTGTATATGTTTATGTAGTATATTGTCAACATTTATATACATAATTATATTAAAAAATATGTCCGTCGTCTAGTATCCATAACACAAGTGCTTAGGCTACTTACCTTGGGCTAGATGATAGGTGTGAGAGAAAAAAAGGCTTGAGGACTCTCCAAGATGGCATGGCATGGTTTTTTGGCCTTCCCCAAAAACCATGCCATGAATGTGACTAAAAAAGCAATGGATTTTAAAGTAGACGAAGATAACTGAAAAGATGGAAGGATTGTGAAAGATGGAAGGATTGGGTATGATACGAAGGTGATTGGTGTAGATGAAGAGATGGCAGTCCATAGAAGAGAGTTGAGAAACAGGACATACTGCGCCGATCCCAAATTGCACGGAACAAGTGCATGTTGTTGGTGATGGGTGTGCATGTAAGAAATGTTTACTGGTGGACTTCTTTTAAGTCCGCCTGGCCAGCTGCCAACATCTTATTAAAACAAAAGCCATAATAATAATGTTAACATCATTATTGTGTTCCGACAATGTGTGATAAGATAGCCAGCCCCTCTGTCGTTGAGAGTTCCAGTTGAAGCTAGATTCCATGTTTGGCCCTTATCGTCACTTACCATAAGGTGAGGTGAAGGGCAAGAGCTTATCAGTAGGCCTATTCGCTAACTTTTTTTGACAGTTGAAAGTGATGATCACCGAACTATTTACTTATCCATTACTGTTTTCACGGGACAAGTGTCACAATAGCGTTATAGTAAAGTAGTAATGGATCAGTAAATACTTCAGTTATTATCACTCTCAAGTGTCAAAAAAAGTGGTTTAGCATATATTTTTTTAATATATTATTTATCAATTCGTCTTTATTTTTTCAGACGATTCTTGAACGACAACGGAAAATACATCGAGATGCAGAAGCTCACACTACAAAACAAGAGACTAGAACTGCAGATGAATACGTACAAGACACGGCTACAGGTAATACTTACTGACTGATATTTTATTAGCTTTTTCAGCACCCCGTGATTAAGGTGCTTTTCCACCAGAGCTGTGCGAGGATGTGTTGCGAGGAATGTGTTTGATTGAGGAGAACCAATAGAATCACCCAATTTTCAAATACAGTGATACTATTGGTTGCCCTCAAATACATCCCTACACCAATAGAATCTATCTATTTTAAAATGGAGTGATTATATTGGTTCTCCTCAATCAAACACATTCCTCGCAACCACTGACCTCTGTTTTTGTATAATAGAGGTCAGTGCTCGCAACACATCCTCGCACAGCTCTGGTAGAAAATCACGCTTACTATCATAATCATAATCATAATCATAATCTTAATCTTTATTGCAAGTCACATTATCACAGTACAGAGTACATAGGTCTTTAAATTACTGGTCGTCGAAAGCATGCTTTGCCGAAAATATTTTGTCTAAATCTCTATTCTCAATCTATATTTGAAGTGTTTTGTTTTGGGACTTAGTGGGAGTTGGGGCGAGACGAAAATATTTTATTCTCCCCGAGGAGATTTTCTCCCGAGCTTCGGGGGCTGGCTGTCCTTCTATCTTTATTGAACATGACTCATCATATTTCCAGGAGCTGTCCAAAATCACGTACAAAGACGACCTGTCCTCGTACCTCGCGAGGAACAGCCTGGCCGACATCACCGAGTTCAAAGCGCCGGAAGTCCTGGAGAAGCAGCTATCGTCGCTCACCCTGGCCAACGGCTTCAGCGCCATGAACGGGAACAAGACGCCGGATATGGGTGATTTAATATTTTATTTATTTTGTTAATTTTTACCACCATATTTATTTCTTTTCAAGCATTCAAAATTTCAAACGTTGTTTTTTAATTCTCTCTCTTTTTTAAGGAAGACAAAGTCGTTACAGTCATGTCTTTAGTTATACTTTTCTTAGTTTAGTTTAGTTTAGTTTAGCTGGGCTTTATCCGCACTTAGCCCCCTGATTGGGCCATTGTACGTGTCTCCCTATTATTGCTACTCCAACCATCCCAGATTATCCCAAAAACCTAGCAGTCTTTTCAGACTGCTGCAAGCTTCCGGGACCGATACTGGGGATTGGAGAAGCCTTGCCCGTTGATCTGCAACGCTCCTGCATTCTTTATACTTTTTTGAATTTTACATTAAAATTTGGGTGTACGTACGTATTAAAATACATAAATCACGCCTATGTCTTCGAAGGAGTAGGCAAATGTTAATGAATACCCACGGTTCGCCAATTAGGTTGGGTTTCATGTAATAGGTACCGACTTGACTGGGCCTATTGCCATTTTTTTGTTTTAATTGTTCGCTCGCTAACTAATAAAAAATACCGGACAAATACCTACACAGTTCTGGGGACCTAAAAAGGCCGCTTCGAGCAATTCTCACTAGATTCATAATATGAATTAGATTAGAAATCACAAAATGGCCACTTGGCTCGCAATTCATATTATGATTCGGATACAATTCTGCCGCCGCAATTCATTCATTTGACAATTTTGTATGGGGATTGCTAAAATGGTTCACACAATAGGAATTGCTCGCGTGTCAATTAGCAGAATCATAAAAAGTTACTCCCGAGCAACATCTCGCAATTCTTTTTTTGTACTTTCCACAAAAATAATTAATAATGGCAGATTTAAGGTCTCTATGAGAACTTTTTAGAACATACTCGTATTACTCGTATTACGGAAAGCATTATGCACCGTCGACGAAATGTGTCTCTACGAAAACTGGAGATAGCTTTCGAGATACCGGATCCAGAATTTGTAGGACTATTTCGTCTCAATAAAGGCTTGTGTCGCGACCTCATACATGAGTTGGAGCCTTATTTAATAGCTCGACGTGGTGGAATAAGTACTGTGGCTAAAGTAAGTACCTAATTCTATAAATATTTTAAATAATGTAAAGGTACTTTACAGTGCCTTTCCCATAAGATTCTTATTAGTTATTGTTTAAAGTTTAAGTACGTATTAAGATAGGTTACGAATATATTTTACCTTTGTTTTAGGTGTTAAGTGCACTAAGTTTTTATGCTTCTGGGTCCTATCAAAGATTTATAGGAAGCAGTGCCAACCATAAAATGCACCAAGTAAGTGTGTCTAATTGTATGAGGGCTGTGACACAAGCCCTTAACAATGAATATTTTAGAGGAAAATATATCTGTTTCCCACAGACACGCGAAGACCGTAAAATTATAAAAAACGAGTAAGTATGATTAAATAGATCCCTAGGATTTTATAGCTCAACATTTGTTTTATATAATTATTCATTAGGTGCAATAAATACATTTAAATATGACTATTCTACACCATAATTAGCTAGCCCAATTTAATGTTATATTAATTTATACATACATACATAAATCACGCCTATATCCCCGAAGGGGTAGGCAGAGGTGAACTAGCACCCGCGTTTCGCCAATTATGTTAAGTCCCATGTAATAGGTGGCGAGCCTATTGCCATTTATCGGGCACAAGAGTCGCAGTACATTGCAAGGTGGTATAAGAGGAACGCTGCTGCCCATTCCTCATCACTGATTTATCCTTAGTCGCCTTGTACGACACCCACGGGAGAGATTTGGGGTGGTGGCAATTGTATTCTATTCTGCCGTCACCACACGGCGGTTATTAATTTATGCAGATATAAATATCAAAAGTTTAATATTTCAGGCATTGTGGGGTGCATAGATGGCACTCATATTGCAATTGTGAGGCCTGCAGAATTCGAAGAGCGATTTTTCAATAGAAAACGATATCATTCTTTAAATGCTCAAGTGGTACGTAACCTACAATATAATATATCGACTTAATTATACTAACATAACCCAAAGGTTGTCTGGTAGAAAACTGCTGAAGGTACTAAGTCTAATACACCTTTTTACAATAATTGTGTAGCTATAGGAATGAAATAACAATGCTTGTCTATTTTTCCTAGGATATTCATTCATCTATCAAGCTCTACTTTAAGTAATTCGATGTGTTTTAGTTTATTTAGGGAATCTCATGCAAGTATTAAAATATGTTGTAAACTATTTACGGGGTACACATACAATATATTGAAATTCTAAGTTTGCACATGCATACTTTATCTTCTGTTACAGATAAGAAATACAACAAGAAGAAGAGACGATCATTTAGCTGCTGGAGATTCTGTCAGTAGTGCCCTTGTACAAAGGCTTTGGTCGGCGCGATTGTGACAAGTGGCCACAGTTTAGTTAATAGTTAATTAAAAAACATGAATTGATTTGTTTAGTTATTTATTACATTAAAAAAATATATCATTACCTACAGTAGTATACTGATACCCAGTGTAGTTACTACACTAAATTATCAAAATACCGTTATTTATTGATAAAGAAAAGTTATAAATGGCGCAAGAGAGAAATACTTCAATGTTTGGAAATTTATACCAAATTGAATAGAAAACGAAAAATAAGAAGAAAAAAACCGTTACAATAAGATTAATCAGAGACGAAAGACATGAAAAAATTTTTTTGGTATACATTTCAATCATTTTAAAACATGGCGAATAAAAAATGGCACAAAATTAATACTAGAAATACTAAATACAACACGCTTACTATAGAAATAGACATTATATAATATAGGTGTAGATAAAAGTCGGTAGGTAAGAATCTTAAGTATTGAAATAAAATGCATTTGTAGTGACAGGTAGCTATATTGAAATCTGAAGTTCTTTAAATAAAAATTAAAAATTAATAATAAAATCAAATAAAATATTTAAAAATAATTAAAGATAAATATAGAAGTCATAATAACACCTAGGAATAATTCTAAATAATATTTACTATTGTGAATTATTCATAGGTGCCATTAGGAATTCTAAATATCTTTCGGCAACATCGGTAAGCCGTCCTAAATGTCGGGCTACATCAGCTATGGGCATAATGTTATGTGCCAGCAGCTCATGCATCGGCGGCATCTGCAGCAACCCGCTGCGTCTCAATCTGGGAGAGTATTCTCCGCGCTTCATCCAATGGAGCCAGCGGGCGATCTGAAACAAACAAGTATTTTTATATAAAAAAAAAAATAGTTATTTTCTATTATATTCTAGATAACATTACACAGAACAAGAATTGGAAAGAGGGACACTTTTGTAATTACAAATATAAGAACCATTATTAGTGTGCAGTTGTAAGTACGTACATTATTATATATAATTATGCTATTATTTAGAACAGGGACAGTGAACCATTGTAAAGTACCTAAAATATACTAGTGATGTCATATAACTCCATCAATTGTTTATCTACAAATTTAAACACTAAATATATTGTGTTTTAAACACTTTTAGATAACAAAACTTTTAGATTACTTCAAAAAGGTATTTGATGTGAATTGTTTTGTCATTTTGGTGGTATAATAGTAATAATGATATATTGTATATTATACTTCAATTAATTTTTGCTTTTATTAGGTTCAATATCACTGAAGTACACCTGTAATATAGATGACATTATTAACTTACTGCGTTTGCGTCTGTGCCGGTTTCGTCTAGGCAACAGTGTATCATTGGCTGTATTTTCTGCTGCTGGTTCCTCTGCAACTACATCTTCCTGATTTCTAAAAAAAACAAAATATTATATATTTCTAAATGATAGCCAATACTTAGTATTTAGTTAGATTTATCATCTTAAACAAAATATTTAGTTTATTACTCACTGTGTAATGTCTTCTACTTCGACTAACAACTCAGCCGTGGTTGCGGAGGTGGAAGGCAAGACTATCTGAGACTCAGCCGTAGTTGCAGAGGTGCAAGGCTGCCGTAACTGAAAATACATAGCGAAGTTTACATATATTTTTTTTTATAAATAAATGTTTACACTCACACCTATCATCTAGCCTAAAGTAAGTAGCCTAAGCACTTGTGTTATGGATACTAGACTATGACAGAAAATATTTTTAATATCATAATAATTATATAATATACTACATAAACGTACACAACCAAGACTCGGAAACAAATATTTGTGTTCATCACAAAATTTACCCCTACCAGGATTCGAACCCGGGACCTCTTGACCAATAACCAGCGATGAGCATTCGACCAAGCCGGCCGCCTAATTTATTCAAATCATTGTAATAAAATAAAAACATATTTGTTAAGAATCATTACCTCATCAGGAAAGGATTGAACCATCACCCAAGGAGCAGTCTGGCCGAATCCTGGGCCCAATAGAGCCAAGAATCGGAGGTCCCATTCCGACAACCTACTGCCTTGGAAGTCGCATCTGCATTTATATCAGCAACTATCTTTTTAAGTTTACTTTTGTAGTTGCTGACATACTATAAACAAAAGGAGTAAAATTAATATAGATATAGAATTCAAATATATTTAATTATTCATTGCTTAAGTACTTACAATGGACCACTCCTTATGTGTTTTGGTTGTGCCAGAGCCCTCAGAGTTTAACACGGTGGCGCGACTCTGCTCTTCCTTGTGCAGAATTATTGTATCCTCGTGCCCTAGCTAGGTTGGGGTTTCGTTCTAAATACTCTATGAGTATTCCCCACTGAGCCTCAGACACTCTGCTAGGTGCACGTCTGTCCATTTCTGCAATATATTATTTGATTTGAACAACTGTTGCACATATGCGATGATCATGAAGCATTTGTTCATGAAACCAATGAAACTAAGTAAAACAATCGTTAGAACTTACTTTGCCCGAAGTAATATTAAATTACAACACTTTGCACTAGTACACCAACACACAACCCACAAACTAATAATCGTATAGCCCTTCCAAAAACGTAAGTGGATTTCAGATTCCATGTTGATCCCATAAAACAATTGGAATGTGTTAAACTGTAAAAAAAAACCCCTAGAACCGAGATTTATCAAACTCAAGTGCTCACTTCCAATAGAAGTTTCAAATTTCAAGTTTGCGTAAACCTTGTGCTGTGAGACGTAACTGTTGCCACTTGCCAGTTGTAAATTATATTTAATTAAAAACTTTACATTTCGTTTTATGGTCTTTAAACTTAGAGATTTCAATTATTATTGTATACTTTCACTGTTATTTATTATGTATTGCATTATTCTATGAGACTTACCTATTATTTTAAAAAAGAAATGTAAAAAGTAGAAACCGGTGAACTTCGATCAAGTACGGGTTTTTTATTATTCACATGTGGCAACATACCACCAAATTTGAATCTGCTAAAGAATTGAATTGCTGCAATTCTGCTTAGAATTGAGACCATTTTACGAAAATTAGAGGAATTGCTTATGATCTGCCAAGAATTCTGGAAATGAATTCATTTTAGCAATATTGCGTAACGCGGCCTTATTAGGTCCCCTGGCAAAAGATTTATGTTTGTAGCGTCCCGCCAATAAAACATATTTTTTATTTTTTCTTCTTTAAGGGAAGGCATAGGAAATTAGCATATATAGCCAACTGTTCAAAAATCTGAACACTTTCCAATAAAAGCGAAATTAATGGACATCTTTTGAACAAACGAACTCTAAACTAATATCTGTTTTTCTTACAGTGACCGACGCCTTGTCAAATAATTCTACGGACACGTTTAATTCAAACAATGACAACAATCTTCTGCTGTCCACTCCGCCGCCAACGCACAATGGCAAACCCGCTTTCAGTACAGGGTAATAATAATTTAATTTATTTTAACATTACAATAAACATCCGATATTGGTAAAATAAATAGTTTTCTGTTTTTTGTTGTAGGGATGAGTTAATAAATTTAAATTACCTATCTTTCTGAGTCTAGTAAATATTGTAATTGGCTTATAAAAATAAGATTAAATTTTTATTTATTTGTCTGATGGGCCAGGAAGTCCTTATTCTGATCCAAACTGTAATTATTTAATCATGGTATATCCCTAACATACCATGATTTTTGATGAATTTGTTAAGAGAGCGCTTTTTTTCTTATTAGGGTAAGAACTGTACAAGAAATTCCTTTCTGAAATAATATTTTTTATTTTAGCAAGGAATATCTTGTACAGTACAGATTATAATTTGTGTTCCTTCCTACCTTTTGTTAATTTGCTCAAATAGTGACGCTAATACCGGCAACTATCAGAAACCGTAACTGGGACATGGCGCCATTGGGATAAAAACAAACCTTAATTTTTTCAATTTGTAATTATTCCTTCGTTTGCAGAAAACTCCTGGGTGATTTGTCTTCAAGCAAGAATCCCGTAGTAGGCACAAAACTTGAAGGATTACTGCTGAATTCCGATTCGGATAGTGGTAAATAACGTTTATTTTATTACATTATAATAGCTTTATTCTTAATATGTATTGATAGAATTATAATGAAGGCCATTTTAGTTAAATGGAATCAATTGGTCCAGAGGTCTGGGTTTAAATCCTGTTTGGGGCAAATGTTTGTGATCAAGTTAGTCATTTGTTCTCGAGTCATGGTTGTTTATAATTATGTGTATTTATCTATCTAACCATGATAAGTTAGCATGGGATAACATGGATATTCTGGTATTCTTAAAAACATAATATAATTAAGGTGCCTTACTGATTTGAGAAGGTTAAGTAAGGTTATGTAGTTTGTAATTTTTAAAGTATAAAATAAAGATAACAACAACATAACCTGTGAAATCTTTTCCTTTTTCGAAATCAGTTGGTTAAAAATATATTACAATATTTTATTTTTGATTTATAGATTTCGATCCACGCGCTTTCGAGTCTGATCCAGTGTCGCGATTCGCATCGCCAGCTACTGAACCCGCTGCCACACCCACACCGCCGCTATGTAAGCACCTTAAATATCTTTATCATGCTTATTTAATCAACATGCAACAGAAATAACTACCTAGAGGCTTCAAGTCCGCCTGGCTTGCTACCACTTCTTATCAAAATCTGTCGCCATAATAATAATGTTAACATCAATACTGTGTTCCGATAATTTTTGATTAGATAACCAGCCCCTCTGGGGTTGCAGGTGAAGCTCAATTCCATTTTCATCATCATTTACCATCAGTAGGCCTAGCACGGGCCGTGGACAAATTCTCTCTCCACCACTTGATAGTGTTTTATCTCGGGATTTAGTGGGAGTTAGAGCGAGAGGAAAATATTTTCATTTTTCCGAAGGGATTTTGTCCATTTTGTTCCCGTGCTACGGGGACAGGTGAGATGAAGGCCTAGAGTTTGTTCTAACGACAATATTCTTTGTACTAATTTTTCTAACATTTATATAATGTTCAAATAAAAAAATAAAAAACAAATAATTTATTGCAGTGGCGCCACCGCCGAAAGCGTCGAAACGCCAAACGCCCCAGACGCAAACGCCCCAACCTCAAACACCGCACCAGGCGATCACCCCACACGCGCCCCTGCGCTCTGACCTCTTCGGCTCGTCCCCGTTCAGCGCCTCCCCCCAACTGGCCAACACCTCCCCCTTCCAAACGCCCTCCAAGCCCAACTACGACATCGGCGATTTCAACCTGCAAACGTCGGTGTTCAACTCGAACACGTCGTTCACGAACGGCCTGAGCGGCTACGACCCATTCGACACGCAAAAGGCCAATATCTTCGGCAACGGGTTCGTCAACTCGTTCAACGGATTTGGCAACCTCAGCGAGAAGCAGGCGGTGGAGCTGAACAGCAGTTTCAACGGGTTCTTAGACAAAACAATTTCCGAAATGAAGGTAGGTTTGGTTTGGTTTGGTCGGATTTATCCGACCGATTGACCAGTTTGGATTTATTCGACCGATCGACTCGGTCTCATTTAACCGACCCGTTGACACGGACGGATTTATCCGACTAGTGTTTTTTCTTATTTTATTAAAATAATATCTTAACGCTGCTGGGCAAATGTATTGATGACAAATGATTGAGTCCGTCTTTGACTTGGAGATTGGTGATATTCGACAGAATTGCGTGTAGGCCGATGTGATTGTACACTGTTAAATATTACAAAAACAGTTATATGGTCTGTCGGTCTGTGTTTGCTCAAAATACGTTCTTATATTATTATTAAAGTTGCAATGAAATATATTTCCCATTATAAAATAAACAGATATTGTAAGAATAAACGCAGTATAATCCAATTCAACAAAATTTTAATCTAGTTTTTTTTCTCTCTCTACAGATTACCAATTGGTGAGTTTATTCAGTAAATTAATGTTCATTTCATTGCTGCTTATTCTGTCTGTCCTCATAAGCTAAAATATAGTAAATAAAAAGTTATAAAGTTTCTCAAAAAATCTCTTAATATGATTTTTGTAGTATCGGATAGTATAATCAATTATCGATCGATATATAATAGGCTAAAGTATAGAAAGTCCACGAACATATTCCTTAAATATCTCAATTATACCTATCTATAATTACTGCAACATAGAGGTATTGACTAAAAAGACAATATTTTATAATATTTATACAGAATTTCAAAGTTGCTTATGTTGAGGTAATGCTATTTGACTTATGAGGCCAGTTGTCTGTCCTGTACGTAACTGTTTGATTTGTTCATTCATTGTATTGGCGGAAACCATTATTAACTCATAGTATGTGTACCATGAGCTAAGTAACGTTATTACATAACGTGCTTATTAATTTTTGCTTATATAAATTCTATGAACGCTCACATTGTCGCTTTTAACTCTAAAGCTGCTATTACAAAAAGTGTTTGAATCATCAATAAGTAGTTTATGATCTGATCACATAATTTTTCGTATATTTCCTGACCACTTTTTCTTCAGTAATTTTGTTAACAACGATGTAAATGTAAATAAATATAAAAGTAAGAATTTTACATAGAAATTGATATATATTCGCTTTTATTAAATAGGTAACTTACTTATTAATTACTTTTTAAACAACTTATTTAATGATAACTATTATTTAGTCAGACACTTCATAGAATATCCTTTCAAAGAACGCGTATAACCTACCTATGAATATAGGTACAAAGAATGCCATATAGTATAAATCGCATGAAAATAATCTCGAACGTTTAGTTTAATGGCTTGCGTATTGTCCATTTAATCTAACATTTTGTAAATGACTGACAGCCGCATCAGAAACGTAAATTAACTTTAATGAGTAGGTAGTTATGTATTCCCAAAAAAAAATATTTAAATAGACCTACGACTAATTTTTAATTGTATTTTTTTGTTTTCAGCTCTCATTAACGTTAATAATGTCTCTGAATGTGGCCGTTAGTAGCATCGTTAATGTCGAGGCTTATTTTTAAAATTAAAAAATAGTAATGTGGCCTGACCTAAGCCAAAAGGATGACCAATTAAAATTGTCTAATATTAAAAAGACACGACTGAATAATAATTTAGAAATTTTTTTCATTCCATGGTGGCCTTAAAGTGAAAAAATAACGAGGACACCCGGGATGTCGTAAAAGTCGACTAGAGGAGATTGCCCGGTGTATACAATAAGCACCTTGGGCCACCTTTATTTTATTGTATAGATAGATAGTACCTCGATTAATATTTTTTTCCTTGTCCACAGGATGGATTCAGCCGGGGGATCACCTTTGGAAACGACGATTTTTCAATAGATAACCTCGATCCCCTGAAGAAGAATTAAACAAAATTGTCGTAACGTAAAATAAATCGTAATCGTAAGTAAAATAATCTAGTTAATAATAAAATCTCAAAAATCTCTCGTATCGGTTCACACGACTGTAATATTAAAGCAAATGCAATAAGGAAAGTATAATTCTAAAAAAATATCTAATTTTATTGAATATGAAAATGTAGTTTTTAAGCGTCGCGTGAACCGAATTGAAGTTTTTTAAAAAGTTTTTTTAGGAGTGTGTTGCCATGTTATTGGTTTACAAATATATTATTTTGGTTAATCCGTGATAATAGTTATTATTATTCAAATTCAATGTGATTCTATAATTTTCTATTAATTCCTATTATATTCGAATCTCAATTAATCAGTAATGTGACGAGACATTGCTAATTATATTGTAAAATTAGAATGATATTTGCTATGTACCTACCTAATATTTAATGTACGCTATTTCGCTCAATGTCATTCCAAGTGCCTTATATTCTGAATTTTCATATCTTTGTGAGAGTATAATCAAACATATCGCAGTGTACTTTTGAAAAGTATATTTGAGGTATGTGTTTTATGGAATGTCGAAATGTATATTGTCGAATGGTATTTTTTATACGGTTGATTAGTTCTTTTTACAACACTGGATAATCACAATTTGTACACAAATTAATAACGATGCTATTAAAATAAGAACCACTAAAAAAGCAGTCAATATTCTTCAAACCCGAGATAACTTTGACGTTCTGATATCACTTTATTGACTAATCCATAAGGCCATATTGGCTTTCTCCGCAAATCACTTTAAATGTTTTTCATGTGCAACTGTTAAACTCATTTCACCAATAGATTTTTAGGTAAATAAAAATATATGTTTGGTAGAGATTAATTACTAAATTACTAAAGCGAGGACCAAAATTATGCAATGTAGAAATTTGGAGATCACCTCAAATCATTCTGTGATAATTCTTTTCATTTTGAGGGTCTTCAAATTGTTCGATAAACTCAAAAGAGACGACTGAGTAACTATTAACAAAAATGTCTTGAATGTAAATAAAATAACGGTTAGGAACGTTTTTATACGGATTATTATTATAAGAACTAATCGGATGACATTGTAGCAGTATTAGGTTTAAAACATTCCATGAATTTTTATGCTATTTTAAATCGGAAACTTTTACTCGCTGATTATATATTTTTATTAGTTGTATATTTACATAGTAATTAAACTGTTGTATTGGAATGTCGCATTAGTGGGTATTGTTTTAGTATTATGTACACTAATGTTACTTTAAGGCGCCAAAAAATATACATTATTGTGTATTTTTAATAAAAAAAAATTATAAGTTGTTGTTGACTTTTTCTTACTACTTATTTCCTTATTATCCAAAAAGATTTTGTTATTCTCCTTATCCTCCAGCGATGATAGTGAGAAAGAAAACGTAAACAGTTATAATGTTTTTTTTATCTAAGAAATGCATTTAAAAATAAGAAAGCAGTATTTAAATAGCATCATTTTGTAAAATCAAACGTTTAGCGACTGAAAAAAAGGTGTTACACTATTTTTATTATTTATTTTATATTAAAAGTCACATCATAATTGTTTACATTTTGTTTTTCGCTCGTCTGGCTCGAGTATACTCGATATTGATCATCGTCATCAGCACCCGCCTGGTAGCGGGCTGCAGCCACCATCTGGACTGAGCAGTGCCAAAATAGTTTTATAAGAAAACCTATGCATACGGCATAAGGTTTACTTTAGAAAACAAATTATATCAGAGAAAAAACGAGCCGAGTGAGATAGGCAGAGTGGAATTCTCTGTTCCCTTTTCCCCCCGACCAAATTGACATTAGAAGACATTAGGACAAACAACCCTATTAGAAGAGGACGAACAACTCCACTTCTATACATCTCAGGCTCGTATTTTTGGCTCTAGTGCTCAGTCCTTGTTTTTATACTACGTCCATGGCGGCCACCGAGCGGTAGTGACTCATTGCTCGAGCATGAACTCAGGGCATCCCCCCCGCTACCCCTTCGCCATTGAGATTACTTCTATTAGGTACTTGACAGCAGTCTGTGAAGCCGGAAACAAATACAATAATAGCCGGACATAATATTCTGTATAAACCATAACTCAGACGCGAACAAATTCTCGTGTTCAAATTCAATACACACATTTATTAAGATCTCTATACAAAAAGTCTCTAGCCCTGCGATAACATACTGCTATATAAATAACACAAATAAACAATAGCAAAAAGTTATTTCATGGAAGTGGTTTGTCAACAACGCCACGATAAGCTAGCTACCCCATGGATAAACTACCCACAACTCATCTTACATACATACATAATCACGCCTATATCCCCAAAATGGGTAGGCAGTGGTGAGTTAATACGAGTGCGGGTCAATAAGTCCGTGACTTTTTGAATTTTTTGAACCTCGACAAATCATATTTTTTGGAAGGGATAAAAAAATTGGAGAAGCGTTGGACAAAGTGTATAGAGCTCAAGGGAGACTACGTTGAAAAATAAAATGATTTATTTATCAAAAAATCTGTGTTTTATTCCAAAAGTAACGGACTTATTGACCCGCCCTCGTACCCACGTTTCGCTAATTAAATTCGGTCCCATGTAATAGTTTATTGCCATTTGTCAGGCACGAAAATCGCAGTACATTGCTAGGTGCTTTAAGAGGAACGCTGCTGCCCATTCCTCATCACTGTTTTATCCTTGGTCGCCTTGTACGACACCCACAGGAGAGATTTGGGATGGTGACAATTGTATTCCACTCTGCCGTCACCACCCGGCGACAACTCTATTCGACAACTTTATTGGAATAAATATGATATTGACATAAAGGGACCGTGTTTTTTAGCAAACCGGCAACAATACAATGAACTATTCCCGTATGCATCGCATCCCCTCACTACAACTGTCAGAGATTGTTATTACTTATTGTCATTTTAGAGACAGGAACGCCTGTCTGCCAAAGTGCCAACATTGTTTTTTGATTTTTGGTGTGTTGGTGGCTAATTTTACTAATATTACTATGGCATTTTAATAAACCAAGTCAATTGGTATTACCACTTCAGTATTAAGACGAAAAAGATCTCAATTTTATTCTAAAATGGTTGATCTGGGAGGCGGTCAGGATGGGCCATTGGAGCATGCATTCTCAAACTCTGTATTCATAATTCCTGGAATAATAGTGATCAGTTTATCAGGTACGCAACATTTGCTTTGTATTTGTTATCTTAATCTGTAGATTATTATTATACCAAGGTTTCATCAACTATTATGCACTTCAATTTAAAATTACAATTATTCCATTCTCTTTAGTTCAATTGTTCACCCTTCACCCTAAGTGTCTGGTAAACACAATTTTGGAACATTTTTAATTTTAATAGTAAAGTTGATGTCTCCTAAAAGCAGTAAGTACCTATTTGATAGTACGTATTAATTATAAAATATCATAAAAAACAGTACTTAACTTAATTTCTTTAGCAACAAAAAGCTGTGTTAGTGCAAGCTTTTGTCTGCTGTCCTTAATTAAATAAATAAATTACAAAAAGCATAAGTACCTGTCCATTGTATTTTTCATAAATTTATAAAGCCATAGACATAAATTTCCTTCAAGTGGCTCTAATTCTTTGAAAAAAGTTTGTAAGGTGCTGACTTTAAAATATTAAATTACTTTTTGTCAATCGTTTTGTGAAATCGCATCTTCTAAATGTGACATTAATTCCTCAAAAACAGCAAGGATTATTTACTAAATATGTGATGTAGGAAAATACTATATTAGATATTGTGTCCATGCTAGGCATAAACCTTCCAATTTTGGAGTAACACAAAAAGGTTACAGATAACCTTTAGCACCATTCACCCATCCCTTCGTGATTTCTTGAATATAATGCAACTTTAATGTCAATAGTAAAAACAATGTTCCGTGGGTGTTAAAAAGAAAAATTTAAGCTTTCTGTATGATTAGTAACAACAAAATGATTAATTGATATTGGCTAGTAGCATCAAGCTATGTTTGAAATAGATTGTTAAACTGTTAATAATTGTAACCCTTACAAAGTCTAATCTAAACATAGGTATAAAATTTGGGAAATAAATATTTTGACCCCAGTTATAAATATTATTATTATACATTCAATGGCTCTTCAGACTACCCAAAACTGTCAAATTTCTTCAATCGATTGTCAGCCTTATCTTGTTGGCGGTAGAGCCAAAAGTCAACTGAGAAAATTTAACATTTTGTGGTAGTCTGACGTATTGTTGTCTGTACATAAGAACTATTAATAATATTTAAGTAGGTATAAATTTAAACTGAGCAATGATGAGGGACTGATGAGGAATGGGCATCAGTGTTCCTTTTGTAATATAGTGTGTTTATTTGCCCGGTATATGGCAATAGGCTCACCCCCTATTACATCAAACTCGAAATACTTGGCGAAATGTGAGTGTTCATGTCCATCAAGGCTTCTAATTATTTTATACACGAAAGTGCCTGTTGTAGGCACTATACCCTCTTTAGGCTGCCCTCCCCCTACCTCAACGTCATCTTCCTGACTGGTTCCCATGATATTTGGGTTGATACAATGTTTCCTCTTCCATTCATATCAGTCAGACATCACCAAGCTATCCAATCTCCTTTCCAAGTCTTTACTTACAGTGTAGCAAAATAATACCTACTTTAATCATTATCAATTATACAATTTGAACACAAAATTATAATGTCATATTAAAGATATTTATTGCTTACCTACTACCTATTTTAACGGCGCCTTGTTTGTTCAGTAACAACGAAATAATAAAATAACACTTGTGACAATTAAAATACGCTCAAACAATGTGTGGTGCAAGTTAAAAGAGACGCGTTTCTTGTCCTTCAATGTGTGAAAAAGTAACGGGAAACTGCGTAAAAATAATATAAAATAAAATTTTATATTAATAACAGCAGTAATTTTTTTTTTATCAACACAGTCAAACATTGTTGCATACGAAAAAGCTAGGTACGCAGTCATAACGTAGAATGAGTCAGTTTCGAACCGTGGTATGTCGGAAGAATCGAGTAGGGAGATTGCCCGGGGTATACCAATATGGGCTTTGACTCTTCCACAGCTTACCCAAGGAGGTTTGATGTCAAGAGTACCTACGGCTCTAAAACTTGGGTTTTAGAGCTAAAACTTTGAGTAGTATGGATTGGAATGTTGTTATACGAACCCCTCTCTCCGAAGGTCTCTCGATATAACCACATCATATGTCAGGAACAGGTAAGTAAGTTAGTTCCTTCAGTTTTGATTGAGTATCGACCAATAACAATATGCCGAGATTTTTTGATTGATAAAGAATCGTTAACAAGTCTTCGAAACCAGATCAAAATTATTTTTTTCTTACCCAGTATGATTACAATACACTTACGAATCGTCAAGGCGCTAGACACTGGAAACCCGTGAGTCCCTTCATTTAGTTAGGATAACATCCTAAAAATTTTATTATAATGGAAACAGAAAGAATTTTATGACACATAAATCTGTTACGTTTATCCAAAAAAAACCGTGAGGCTCTCCAATTATGCTCACACCCAAAGTATTTTAGAAAAATGGGAACAGAAAAATAAATTCCGAACCTAAATCAAGAAAATCGATACGTCCACCCAAAAAACCAAATAAATCTCCAAACTTGACCCAAACACCAACACCGATCAGCGTATCGCTTCGCTACGTGTTACTTGAAGAATTATCTCCGAACCGCGTGTGCATCGGATCACCTCTGAAAATGGCGGAAAAACTGAAAGACGAACTGAAGAACATGAAGTCGGAAGACATAAGGAAGGCGAGACAGAAGATTCTGGACATGCTAGACAAGGAGAACCTCACTGAGGAGGTCAAGGCTAACTTGAGATCTCTCTTGGGCGGAAAGAAACCATTGCTTGGTGATCTGGATAGCTTCACAGCGATGCTGCTGGGAATGGCGCTTGCTTCTTTCGTGTTCTCGATAATATGTGAGTCGATTTTGGTACAGTCTGCATCATAAGTAGATTAACACTTTAGTACCTTGCCACTGAGAGAGGACGTCACGAAAGTGTCGTGAGGAGCTCGCTAGCGCAGTGGCATAGTGCGCTCGGTCTGCGATTGTGTAAACTAAGCAATGTTCGCTAGGGCCGGTCATTGGATGGGCGATCAAAAATGTATTATCACGAGTTCCGCCGTGCTTCGGAAGGCACGTTAAGCCGGTCCAAGCTGCATTTGCAGTCGTTAATACTCGCACAGGGCCAGCGTGGTGGGTTATGGCCCAATCTCCCTATAATCTTCCATCCATAGGGAAGGCCCGTGCCCCAGCAGTGGGGACAGTAAAGGGCTGGTGATGATGATGATGATGAAGGAAGCTCTTGCCCTTCATCTCACCTGACGGTGAGTGACGAAAAAGGCCGAAGATGGAATTGAGTTTCCCTGGAACCCTCCACCACAGAGGGGCTTAGGGTCAACATCTTGTCAACATTACTATAGTACAGATTTTGATGAGATGGTGGTAGCTTGCCAGGCAGACTTGAAAAGAGTCCTACTACCAATCGAACCGAGTATAAAATTGTGTACCAAAAACATACATACATTCATATACGCCTATTTTCCCCGAAGGGGTAGGCAGATGTGTATTAACCACCCACGTTTCGCCAATTATGTTAGGTCCAATGTAATAGGTGGCGAGACTGGCAAGCTTATTGCCATCTATCAGGCACATAAATGGCAGTATGTATATTTGCTGTCTTTACCCTTAGTCGACTTGTACGACACCCTCGATAGAGATGGAGGGTCTCTTGTCTTAAATCCTACAGTTATTTTAAGATTTAAGACAAGAGCGAATAGACGCTTACCACTTGGTAAACGCAATGAATGGCGCGCCTAATGCCAATTATCGGGCACAGAAATCTAAGTACATTCCTCGGTGGCAAAAGAGGAACGCTGCTGCCCGTTACTCATTGCTGTCATAGGCTACACAAAACTGAATCAGATGCTGACTTGTCACACTTTATTGATAACTAGTGGACGCCCGCGACTTCGCTCGCGTTAATGTCGGTTAATGTGCTATAAATTAAGCCTTCCTCGATAAATGGACTATCCAACACAAAAAGAATTTTTCATCTTGAGACAGTAGTTCCTGAGATTAGCGCGTTCAACCAACCAAACAAACAAACAAACTCTTCAGCTTTATAATATTCGTTTAAATAAATGCGGCACAAACCCTTTTTTTACGACGCGACGTTCGCATCGCAGTTTTGTGCACAAGCACAAGCACTTAACCCTTAGTCGCCTTGTACGACACCCACAAGAGAGGCAGGGGTGGTGACAATTGAATTCTTCTTTGTCGTCACCACGCATTTAACAATTTACTAAAAGTTGATGAAGATAGCTTACTAACATTTTAAAGTTTTATTTGACTGCCACGGCATTTTGACCTTTAGCACGTTGTGATAAAGCGCAATATAGGTTAGGGCGTTATCGCTTACGTAAGACTAGGTGATCAGCTATCTTTGTGCACGTTGGCATACAATACAATCCAAAGATAAAATGGTCTTTGATTAAGTATCGACATGGACTTCCATTGATTGCTATTGCTAAATATGCTAAAAAAACAAAGCTAAATAAAATACATAAATCACGCCTATATCCCCGAAGGGGTAGGCAGAGGTGAACTAGCACGCTTCACCAATTATGTTAGATCCCATGTAATAGGTGGCGAGCCTATTGCCATTTATCGGGCACAAAAGTCGCAGTACATTGCTATTGCTAGGTGGTATATGAGGTGGCCCATTCATCTTAATTGATTTAGTACCGTAGTCGCCTTGTACGACACCCACGGGAGAGATTTGGGGTCGTGATAATTGTATTCTATTCTGCCGTCACCATAAATAAACACCATTAGGTAATATATTGAGACATTTTCTATTAATGTTGAATAGGCCTTATTTCTATTCATTGTTCTTATTTATTTCTATTTTAAGGCGACATATTTTAATATGTGAGGGAAAGTACGTACTTTTAACAACTAAGCAAAACGTTACCACAAAATTATACATCCATTATTTAATACCAAATCAGTGGGTACTAATGATAGATACAGTGCGTCAGAATTAATTAACAAAATAATATTTTATTTATTTCATCCCATTGTAGTAGTCTCGACTACAGTATTACTGACCCTTTTTTTAGGTTAGTAATTCGCAAAACGATTTATTTGGGAAAAATTCCTTCTACTTAACTGCTCCAATTATTTCCGATTTAATTCATCAGTATAACACTAACATATTAAAATGTATTTAGATTTTAGATACCGTAATACCCAGCCCTAGGAAATTAAAATTTTTAAGGCCAACGCCTGTACCTAACTATGCTTAAAACAGCTGTCAAAACAATGGCTGGATGTGGCTTGAGAATCGCGGAACAGTTGAAGTTTGTCGCAAACATTGCGTGTAATAAATATTATGCTTTATTATATGGGGGCTATGGGGCCCAATATTTTTTTATTTAGGTACAGTCAACAGCACGTCAGAATACCACAAAATGGCAAAATTTCTCAATCGATTTTGTGCTCTATTATTACCACGTTAAGGTTGACAATCGATTGAAGAGATTTGGCAGTTTTGGGTAGTCTGAAGTGCCGCTGTACTCTGAAATGAGAGGAAAATTTTGCAGCTTCGCCAGCCACAATCTAGTAGTGGGTGGGTTTCGGAGACCTATCCATTATAGACATGCTGTGCACTCCCCCTATCTCCTCTGGACACACGGGGTTTTCAATGCTTAGCGTCTACGATTCCTTAGTGTATTGTAATCATACCAGGGGCCTTACCACCAACTCTAAACGCGACTCAATTCCCATTGTTAAAGTGAGACAACGCTATAAACCGCACTAATACTTCATGGTACGGCGGCTGATATGAATAAACGAATTTTGACTTTTGACTTCTAAGGGCTTATACACAAAACGGCGATGCATGCGCCGTCGCATCTTAAAAATCTACGAGCTCCCACGACGCATCCCGAGAACTTGCGAATTGGTTCGAATCGCGCAATCCTTCAATTTCGAGCATTTCTTTGTTTCGCCGCTTTGCCGCACCAATAGCATTGCAGCAATTTATGTACTAGTTTTCTGCGTTGCGAATTCGCAGTTTTGTGTAGGTACAAGCTCGAAGTCATTGTTTTTATTTTGGTGTCAATTACAGTTCTTGTGAACTTAATACATACATAACTATGCCTACTTATGTCTGAAGGGGTAGGCAGAGGTGTTTGGTCCCATGTAATATGGATTGTGCCTTTCCCTATGGATTCTTCCAGAATATACGGAGAATGGGCCATACGTAACCCACCAAGCTGTTCCAATGGATGCGGATAAGTGGGTATTTACGACTGCAGATTCGGCCGAGACCAAACGGCTTGACGTGCCTTCCGAAAGACAGAGGAACTCGAGATATTATATTCGATACATTTTTTCACTCATCCCATGGCCGGCCTTAGCGAACATTGCTTAGTTTTCACACAATCACAGGCCGAGCGCGCTAAGCCACTGCGTCACCAAGCTCCAACTTATATTTTTATCACATGAAAATAACAATATCCATTACCAATTTGTTGCGTTAGCCGTAGCGTGTAAAAACTAAGCGACACGTAATACGGGTGATTGTTTTTATTGTTAAGTAGGTACTTCTTTGATAGCGTTCAGTTTATCAAAGAGTGTTGTCTTTTAAACGCGTGGTAAGCCATTGATAGTAATTTTGATTATTTATATAAATATAAAAAAATATATTCTTAAAGTGAATTCGCTATCGTATAACTTGACTAAAAAGAAAGTGTTGGTCGTGGCAAATGTTTTAAATAATAATAACTTTAGCTATTAGTTCTCGCGTCATGTTTCTATAAATATTTTGTCCGACTATGTCTAGTTTCCATAACACAAGCGCTTTAGCTGCTTACTTTGAGCTATGTTAAGGGAAGTGGAGTTCAAAATTGGCATTCAGTCTAAAGCATGCACTCAATAACATAACTTCTCATATACTCAATTTCCTATAAAATTGTCGATATAATTTTTATTCATAGGTACCTAGTAATATGATCAATAGTGTTGTATTCGTAATCAATATTACTTAAATGTAGCTCACAGCCTCAAACCATTTGACGCTTCGTCTAACATCGGGTCCCAACATTCTATCAACAGTGAAAATAGACGTATAACAGCTTAGTTGCTTTGCAACTTCTGTTATTTATCGTAATATAACAAAAAATGCCAGGCAACTAAACTTAGTAAGCTTACTTTTAACTGTAGATAGATTATTGGGATTCACTGTTAGCATATTGTAAACTTGATTCTATTTCTGCTCGTAATACCCTTGCTAACATCTATTCTCGTTCGTCAGTTGCATCTTGGTTGCGTATTACAATTAGCGTTCGCTACACGTTCGAAATAATATTTTAAAAAAAGTTAAGTTAACACAAAATGGCGGACGATGCCGTGACTGAACAAAAAATGTCTCTGGGCGATGCGGTGAAAGGGAAAATCGTCGAGTCCATACAAAATATGGATCTTCTGACGGTTTTGCAAAAAATGGTCGCGACCTCTCCCGAAGACGAAGAATCAGAGGAGGTTAGACAGAAACTGAAGGGGGTTTTAGACAAATTCAATGACATGGGTGAAGATGAAAAGGAAGCGTTCACCAAGCAAATCAAGGAGGGCCTGGCCACCAAACTGATGATGAAACTGCAAGATCCGAACGCCCTGAACATGGATCGATTCGAGGACGCTGTCAAGAGCGCCATTATGAACCAATTGCTGTTCGTTGGCGCCGTCGCCATTTTGATTCTGTTTTTGATTGGTACGTTTGGTACTCTTGCGGGTAAAGGGTATTGTGCTCGTCTTATGCTTCACGTTGATAAATGTAGATAATTGTTACTCAAAGAGAGTAGAACGGGGAATTCGCTAGACGGGCATGACAGACCTCGTTTATATAGGCCAGACTGACTGTGACGGTCCTACACTAGGCAAACATTCGGAGACCTAATACAAGCGAGGTCCGGAGGGTATGTCTGCCTGCAGGCATGCCCGCGGGCATGTCCGTAAGTGAATTCTCCGTTTTAGTGTCTGCCAGGCCGCCGGTTGTAAAATGGAAGCAGTATGGATTGGAATGTTGTCATCCCAATCACTCTCTCCGTTCGTCGGTCTCTCGACATGATTGTTTCTGTCTCTTTTCTATACCTTCATTCATCACACGGCAATTTCCTAGAATAGAATATAAGTATAAAATATACTTCTATTTTATTTATAATTAATTGTACTTACTTATCAACATGCTGATTTACTAATCTGCGTTGTGCTATTTAATTTTCATCGTATCTTATCTTCCGATACAAAACAATTTGGTTTTGTAAGTTAAATGTTTAGTTCTGATTATTTCTGAAACGTTAATGTCTTAATCTAAACTATTCGATTTTAATTTTAACATTATATAAATGTTAGAAAAATCTTTGTCTTAATCTAACTTTGTTCATCGGGAAGTTAGATTCCGACAATGAAGATAGTTTTCAGTGCTGGGTTTTTGTAAACCATATTCTGTAATATTTTATACCAAGGGCGATAAAACAAAGAATGACTCTAATCGCAAGTATTTGACGATAAATATGCGATCTATGGCGCTCTTGTTTATCGCCCGGGGTAATATCTTAGTTTTATGTCACACCCTGAACAGGAAGTTGGATTTTCCATACGCGTAGCGGACGGTAAAGTCCACTTTATGGTCAGGTGTGACATACAAAACTTTAGTCGTCACTGGTTTCACCAGTAGAGTGATAAAAACACACTGAAATTCTGCATTCTTTTTCTGCAGTATTCTTCGGCTACAAACTCTACAAATCCATAAAGGAGAAAGAGAAGAAGAGAGAGGAAAAGAAGAAGGCTAAGCAGATGAAGAAGAAGAAATGATGTGATGACGACTAAGATGGGGCATCAACGGGAACTTCGCTTGACATAGATGATGGACTGCTGAGGCAAATAGTGTTGATTCTGTATATGGCGCATGGTTCGAAGACAATTCTCGATTATATCGCGGGAATTCACTACACGGGCATGCCCGCATGGACCTCGTTTGTATAGGCCAGACTGACTGTGACGGTCCTACACTAGGCAAACATCGCACAGCCCTAATAGAAGCGAGGTCCGGCGGCCATGTCTGCAAGTCTGCAGGTATGCCCGGGGGCATGTCCGTGTAGTGAATTCGCCGCTTATGCCGTCGGCTCGCACAAAGTATATAACGCACTAATTTTACGAACTACATTCATTTTAGACTAGACCGCTCTCTTCCATGATCGAAACGATATTACAAAGAAAATCTAAGATTTATGTACCTATTTAATGTGCAAATAATAATTAAAAGGCAACTCAAGCTTAACCGAGTTTTGCGTACGTAATTGTAATTTACTTGTGTATTAATTGCGTTTATATAGATATCCTTTCTAGAAGAGATTTGTGGTTCGCTTTTTCAAGATAGCTATGAAAGAGTGCTGTAGGTACTACATATAAACTGTTTTTGTATTAAAGTCTATTGACTTAAAACTAAAGCCAGTTGCAATAACAAAAAACTACAGCTGTTTATTAACATAAATTCTTTATCCATGTTGACTGAAGTATAGTCTACACATTTCATTCATACTTACGTTCCTTAACATCCATCTTCGTATGTAGATAGTTTGTACAGGAAATTATCAATTGAGAGCTGCGAAGGATTCGCGATGCTTGTTGATACCTTATAATTTGCGTGTACGACAGTACTGTTCCACTTGCCAAGGGATCGTCGACCCAAATGTTAAATAAAACGATATAATAGTAGATTATATACCAAGGGCGATAAAACAAAGAATTTCTCAGATCTTGCGATCTGAGACATTAGTTTGTATTAGACACCCGAGCTGAGGGCGATGGCGTTTAAAATGCGATCTGAAGCTTCCTTTTTATCGCCCGAGGTAAGATCATAGTTTTATGTCACCCCCTGACTAGGAAGTGTTTTTTTCGTACGCGTAGCGGGCGAAAAGTCCACTTTATGGTCAGGTGTAACATAAAGTTAAATTATTCGATAACATCCAAACGATTCAGTTACAGTGAGTGGTACAAGATACAATTAAACGTCCTTAGGTTGATTTGTCTTCGAACCGTGTTATGCGTTATTTTTATTCCTTTTGACTTATCCAATTGAAAGTGTTCGATTTTCGTGCCCACCAACCCGCACTGGGCCAGCGTGGTGGGTTATGGCCCAATCTCCCTATATTCTTCCATCCATAGGGAAGGCCCGTGCCCCAGCAGTGGGGACATTAAAGGGCTGGTGATGATGATGATGATGATTTTCGTAAAAGATCACATTTTAATGTCAGGAGAAAAAGACTTGTCTCTGAAAGCTAGTTCCCCTTTGCTCTCCTAAATATAACAGAAACAATGTAATCTAGCTAACTAGAATGCGCGCCAGATAAGTCTGCGCGTGATCAAAATTGGAACTAGTGTCTTATTGTGTTAATATTAGCTAGCAGCGCCACTCCTCGCGCGCAGACTTATCTGGCGCGCACTCTAAATACGTAGCTGATTTTTCCAGTGCTTTGACGGAAATTTAACCTGTCTTTAATCTTTTGGACAAGTCAAAATCAACAGAATCAATACAATAGTATGCATATTTTGTACTCCTCTGTATAATTTATAGTATTTTTTAAAGTTATTTCTTAATAGTGTAGGATATTCCTTGCAGATTTATTGTAAATCGGATTTATTATATTATACAATAGATTTTAAACTATTCGATTTTAATGTTAACATTATTTATAAATGTTAGAAAAAATAGTACAACCACCAAAATCTTTGTACCAATAGATTTTTTTTACAATCCATGCACTCTGTATAATGTATGACGCACATATTTTAAGATGTTATAATCTGCAACCATAAAATTAGTATGCTGTGCGAGAAACTTAAAGGTTCCGTACGTGATGTCGCTAGTGGTAAGCAAAGAGTATCATCGAAATGTCAAAATGTATAAACTGTATTTCACATTTTCTCCGTCGCACCAAATAAATTTGTGTTACTGTACGGTAAAACACGTACGAATTAAACATACTGTTATGTAGTATTGTAATGTTTAGCGGCCTAGCATATTTTATAAATAAAAAATGACAAAAAAAATTGTATGAATTACTTAAAAATATGAACCTAGTCTGAAGGTGACGCTAGTTTTCTGACCACGAGGGATCTTCCATTTGTGTTTACAAAATATGCATACGTGTCTATTTGAAATATAAAACGACTGATTTATAAATGAAAGTAGTAAATATATTAAGTGGTTATTTATTTACGCTGGTTGTTTACCGGCATGTCGGATTTTTTAATAATTTTTAATGAGCGTTATGGTGAAGCCGAAAAAGGCAGGAGAAAACAATCGTCTTTTTTTATTTACGTAGTTAACTATGTTTACAGTAAAATAACTAATTAGATTAGTACATTTCATTTTGTATGTTTACTTTCCTAGAGTCCTGTTTCACCTCACCAGGTAAATATGTAATTGATTCTAAGGCAGGAGTTCGCCAACACTTAAACACGCTATTATTATTTAACCGTCGGTTTTTGACATTTTATCGTATGGAAGAACTGTCAAAAACTGACGGGTTATCTTTTAATTGCTTGTTTTACGTGTTGGTGAACTCAGGCATAAGATTATTTTTCATTTTTACAATAGTTTATTTAACTGTGTCTTAAATCAACACATTGTTGATTGTCAGTTGTTTTAGCATCTTTGTTCTCTGTGAAGTGTTAGGCTTATAATTTATAATATCATTCCATATAATTATTTAACTTGTGCAATGCGTTCCTGTTTGTTTTAAATATATTTTATTTTTACATAATAAACAGCATTTTTATTCCCGATAAAAATTTTCCTTTGCCTGCTTTTTCAACTGATTCTTAAAGCAACAGACAATAAATACATAATGTAGCTACCTTCTCAGAGGCTTAAGTTGAAAGAAAATCACGCAAATGGGCTTTTAAATATTTTTATTTTCGTGTATTTTTACACAGAAAAAAAATGAGAATACAGCTATGTACATCAAAGAAATGTAAAAACGATCGGCATATCCGCTAGAAGGCTACAAGGGCCTGGTGATAAATCAAATCCACTGTACATTTCTATTCTTAAAAACATTCAAAAATAAAAGTGTCACAGAATAAAAATCAAATTAAAGTAATAACAATTCCCAAGGTCTAATAAAAAACAGGAAAATTTAAATTAGTAATTTTGACAATAAGTGTTAACCTTACCTAATTACATGCAGAATAGAAATGTACTGACACAACGCTGTGTACGTATTTATTTACCTTCCCACATATTTATCTATGTAAAACAACGTTTAGTAATGTTATTAAACATTAGACAGTAACTACTATTTATCGATACTGTTTGGAAATTAAGTAAATAAATACTAACACAATCATATGTCTTTAAATGAAATGCTACAATTAAACAATGCCCAGTTTAAGGCAGTATTTGTCACAGATGGCGTTTATTTACATTTGCTTTTATTGACATTAATCAATACAATAATAATAAATAATCAAGATTAATAGTTATATAGTAAAGAGGGAAGTAGATACATTTAATACATGACCCCCTGGAGTACACCGATCGTTGTAGAATACAATAATACAGTTCTTAAAGTTTATTTATAATCAGTCTTTCATAAGCCAATATAACAATCCAGATGACACAGCGCATAAGCGGTTGATTACACGCAGTGATATAAGGTTTTTACAGTCGCAACAATACGCCTAAGTGCCTACCTACATCCACCAAACATGAAAATCATAAATATAATTTTCACAGGTATGTAAAACGCAATCTATAGTTTTCACATTGATATCGATAGCTCAACGTTACCACACTATCCAACTGCTCAATGGTTATTAAAAAAAGATGTGTCCATTCGTGTATCAATAACCTTAACGAGTTCCATGAAATAAACGTACATATCTGTTTTCTGATAATAAAACAAGACATCAAAATGATGGACGCCCATACGTAGACTAGTAAGTGGAATATTTCACATAATTAATTGTAAGATTGACGAACGCTTACACCTCGTAGACACAGATTGAATATAAATAGAAAAGGAAGGTGTTTCATTTGGTTTGCACCTTCTACATACCAGTAGAAACCAAATTTAACGCCTTCCTTGTCATTAATCTAGAAACCTACATGCATTAACACAAATAGATATTAGCGATAATTTCCACCGGATACAGCAGTATTTAATACGTTGAGTTTATCAGAATTTAGGATCAACTCCAGTCAACTAAGGAGTATTGACCAAATTTGGTTCCTGTAATTATTAGATGGCAGTAATTTTTTCCTGACACCTTGTGTGATTGTGTCATCCATATACATAAGCTAGATCAGCAAGAAAATCACTGAACAAGGCATATTAGACATCGCTGTGCGTGAGTGGATCGATTGGTACATTTTAATACCCAGTGAAACTTTGTAACTGTATCTATTTACTATATATTCTACTCCTAAACTAATCTAAATGTACATCAACAGCGTGAATGAAACTAATTTGACTTCTCATATGTTAACAGCACGCTTTATCGTGATTAAAGTATAGATCCATCCGATGTGTAAGCAAGTTCGTCAAGCTACAGAATCGAGGGTAGTAGACTTCGAGATTTGGCATATAGGCGCATTGAGGCAACATTCACTGTGCTGGTTATCCTATAGTATGGACATTAAAAGTGAGAACTGTTGCTATTTGAAATTCAATACTCCGTTCCGCGAAAGAAGTCTCTTGGCTTAAACCTGAACTCTGCAATAAGAGCGAAAATAATGTTATAGGAGGGACATCTTTTGTGAAACGAACTTTATCTGTCAACAGCACAACAAGCCGCTAATTGAAGGTTTTAAGGCTTGGCACAAACGTAAGGATTCCGGATTCGTTTTCCAGATCAGGAATTTAGATTTAGAATTCCGTGAGACTAGCGCAAACGTCGTTGAACATTTTGTATCTAAGTACACCATTCAGTTTTCCGAATCATAATTCCTGGATCTAGAAACCGTATCCAGAATTCAAACGTTTGCGCCAAGCCTTAAACCGTCATTGTCTGTAGATTTGTAATTAGCCTGTTTTAAGCACACAATTAGTTAACCTCGGAAAACCAAATTTCAAATAGCAACCCCGAGTTTTCTAAATTTTTTTTTTTCATAACATCAAAAGTATCATAACAAATTGAACAAGGACTTTCATAAGACTTTGCAGCGATATAGGTTTTCACAAGTAAACTATCATGAATGAAATTGTAATTGAATACGAAAAAATCGCATTCACGCTAGGTATCAAATAAGCAACGGATACAATGTCATCCATAAACTAAAGCAGTCGCAAAGAAATTTCAATGCAAAAGCGAACATCATTGAGGATTGCGCTTTAGTCCGACAACTTCGTGCGCGACCCTCCAGCGGTACCATCCAGAGCGCCCCGTCCCCCGCCACCGTCTCATATAGCAGGAGGGTCGCGTACGAACCTGTCGGACTATAGTGATTGTGTAAGTTAAGTAGAAGACACTTTCGCAGACCGGTGTGGGTAAACAAAAATGGATTGAGTCGCTCTCCTCAGTGTTCCGGGAAGGTATTAAAAGACTGCCGTGTGGTGACGGCAGAGTAGAATACAATTGTCACCACCCCAAATATCTCCTGTGGGTGTCGTACAAGGCGACTAAGGATAAATCAATGATGAGGAATGGGCAGCAGGGTTCCTCTAATACCACCTAGCAATAGCAATGTACTGCGACTTTTGTACCCGATATATGGCAATAGGCTCGCCACCTACATGGGACCTAACATAATTGGCGAAACGTGGGTGCTAGTTCACCTCTGCCTACCCCTTCGGGGATATAGGCGTGATTTATGTATGTATTAAAAGACTCATTCCCTGCTGCATTAGCCACAGCGCCCACGGGCACCTTAAATTTGTAGCCACAGGACAACTCTGTCGCAAGAAGCTCTGAAAAGCACCATTTATCAGAACAACACATAGTCGCATCTTCTCAAGAAACAGAACACTACATAGTCGCATGTTCCTCCAACCAAACGGTTCTCAGAGCGTGCGTCTTGCGACAGAGTTGTCCTGTGGCTACAAATTCTTCCTTCTACAAGCAAGACCTCAACACTGGCGGAAACTATATTCTGTAGCAAGAAAATGTTCAATGCCACCAATAGCCTTTTTGCCATTTCGTAGTGCAGGAATACTATTGATGTAACTTTGCTTCGCTTATCGCTCAGATACCACATGCTGGCGGAAAATGAGCCTACGGACAAACTGTACCGTTTTTTATTTGATCCACTGGTGCCCTCTAGTGATAGTTTTAGTACAAACGCGAGCACAACGTAAATAGGAAACTATAAAAACACAAATATATTTATCGTGTCCAAAATTACGGCACTAAGCGTTTCGGAAGACGTAAAACTGACACCAAGGTACCTAAATAAACTACAGCAGCGGTCATAACACGTCACACGATACACAGGGGTGAACTTTTATTATAAACGTGGGTAGTATAAAAAGAATTCGTAAGATAGTCGTTTGAATCAAATGTCAACCGAAAACAACTACGGCATACGGTCGAGAATAGCGTAAAAGATAAACCTAGACTACTTATGCCAAATATTATTTTGTTGTGTGGTTCAGTATCTATCACTGTACACAAGTTCACCCCGCAAAGATAACAAGAATATACAGCTCCTTTAGTACGTTTTAAAGTAGGAGACTATCAAAAAATAGTTTTATGTGCATGAATATTGCAAACGGCCACGGGACCAAGAGCAGACAGTGAAAATTCTCGAGCAAAACTAACTCCATTTTAATAATATGCCTTTTATTTAAATACAAGTTTTCATTCTTGTTTTTTTTTTAATCTGAAAGATTCCTTAAAATTTATTGAGTAAATAACATTTTTGTTTAGTTTAAAGTGGACCGAGAAAAAATACATTTTTGTAACAGGCAAGCGGTAGAACAAATGTCTCTATCCTAAAATTATATCTAGCCATTAAAGAAAGGATTGACATAACATTGCTCAATGCGTCCAATATGATCTTTTAATAATGTAAAAGTGCCTGTCCTGGTCTGAATTGACCAAGAGCAATATTTTTAATACATACAGAGAAACTTTGCAATTAAACTATTGCAGACGAATCTAGTTTAAAAATATTCAATAACTTTATTATGAACAATGTTTAGTTTTGCTCTTATAATTCAACTGTAAGCTCCCGGACTGTGAGCACAATTAGAAATAACATGGAAAGGACTAATTTATATATACACATACTAAAGAACATCATATAAGTATCATTTAGCCAAATATTTATACCGTCTCTATTTGCTTACAATTGGCAAAGACAATTTGTAATTCCAATCACACGCATACATATGTATTTATTTATAGATCACTCTCTTTTCAATATTACAAAATATTTTTTACACTTTATCGACAAATCTCTCTCTGAATTACACTTAGGTAACAGTAACATCTAATTATCAGAACTACATTTCGTGAAACAATTATATTAAGTTTGTTCAAACTTCAATCGCGCGTCATCTCAATTTTAGCGGACGACTGTTATATCTCTACTCCTATACTACTGCCCTCGTAAACCAAAATGCGCTATTTCAACAAAAGTGACTTTCAAGAAAATTAATGCTATGGTCATTTTAAATAAATTTATTCAAAAGCGTGTATACTCCGGAGACGCTTAGTAATTTCAGATAGAAGGGGCTGATGATGATGATTGATGACTGTTTTTTGGGCTTATGAGGGTAGTATTACCTTAACAGTATAAATACGTTCAAAAGAACGCGGCCCCCGTATTATTTTAAACCGATTTCAGTTGCTTTGGTCTAACCATCTCTCTCACTCATTGAGAATAATAGCAAAGTGTGAAAGTGACGGATAGACCAAATCAACAGAATTCGGCTTACATAATACGGGGTCCGATATCGTGTGGTACATTACTATTACAGGCGCGAGATTGAAGTTTGGTAAAAGCCAAGCGCTAGCAAACATTCATGTGAGTGGAATTTCAAATAAACGCCGTGGCATTGCAAAAGATTCGCGCGGTAAGCCCAACTCTTCTACAATGCGATTCATATTTCGCTTATCGAGAAACTATCTTTTTACGTTAGAACATCTACGAGCGAAATGTCATCGAGTGCAGGACAATCGGCGTTTGACAAGTTAGCAAAATGCCCAAGCCAAAAAAGAATTGCCACTAGGATGTGTCAGATAAACAATTAAAATATTTGATTTTGCGTCTAAAATGGTTTATCAAATTTTGTGAATACCCCGATGAGCTAATGTCTGTACTAATACTAATCAGGTAACCCGCGAATACTGAAACGCTACTCAAATTTTGAGCACTGCTTATAAAGTTAAGTTTTGACAATACTTAAATGTTAAGCAGGACTCAAACTTTGAGAAGCGTTTCAGTATGTCGGGGGTTAGTCAGAAGACTCGCACCTGACCTGTGCCATCGTATTCTTCTAGCTGACGTAGTTAGCTTCCCACTTGAAGCATTATAATCTGTGACATTTCGCTACTTTGTCAAACGAGCACACGGCCATATTGCAATTGCGACACTGAGAGCTCGATAGATCCCCTAACGCTGATAGAATAGAATTATTATTACGTATACACATATACAACAATTACGTTACAACCATTACATACCTGAGTTAAACACTTTATCACATTTTTTTTCAGATACGTGGCCGATTATCTATAGTTTATCATACAGTTCAATAAATATAGTATAATACGGTGACTAACACACTTCCGTTTGTTCGGATGCGGACTGTATGGTGATTAGTTCAGTAACTTTAGGTACACACGACACAGTAATTAAGACTAAATTCGTGAGACACCTCGCTTCTTGAATATAAAAGAAACACAAATCAAAAACACTTTTCTTGCAAAAATGATTCTTAATGAGATACATTTCAATAGCTTTGTCTCAAAGTATATTTTTGGTTGTGTCGTTTTTGATCATTACATGAGCGAACTGTCCACACTATACGTTTTTTGTCCTAAGCTAATTTGAAACGCATGGTTACTCTGTTTCGTGAATTCTTTTATGAGAAAATGATGACCAGTTTCGGGCAAGAAATTAGTATGGTGCCCTAGCCATTACATCACATTATTAATGTTAATTTCAATTATACTAAGGGCCTGTTTCAAAATCGACAAGAAAGTTCGAAGTAGCTTACTTCGCAGATCATTAGACAGTTGTAATATGAAATATATGTCAATTGAACTGCAAAGTAAGCTACTTCGAACTTACTTGTCGATTGTGAAACAGGCCCTTTGTCTACGATATCTACCGCGTCCGTGTGTGCCTAAAGTTACAGAAACGTGCGCACCAATCTTATAACGTGCTGAACTCCTTGCCCTTTATACAAAATATACACGTCTATGTTATTCTAAAAGAATATAGCAGACTTCACAATTTAACAAATATAATCCGGTCAAATAAAGCGTTTCAAAATTTATCTCTCATGAAAAGCTATCAGCCGCTTTATAAGCTTCAATTGCCTTTAGTTAGCCATAAAAGAGGAAAATTTTGAAGTTTTTCAATTTAAACCGCCTATACATTAACTTAAAAATTTACTATGACTATCATTAAAATTAGATCACTTACCGATGTTTACAATTACTTTTACTCAACGATTCCAAACTCTTATTTATTTCTATATTAATTGAATAAAACAACTATTAATAACTAAATATAGTATAAAAATAAACTAAGTGACTTAAACCCTTATTTTTTTCTTGCAACACTAAATAATGTTGACATCAATTTAATTTCTAAATTATAAAGAGGACCATAAATTATATTCACTTCGATCGAACTACCTTAGTAGGTAAAATTAATTTGGCCGACAAGATTGCAAAAAAACTATAAGATTATCTACGCCGGCCGCACTTAGAAATTACTAAATAATTATACTTAAAACAAATCTCATCGAAGTGTTTATCGAAACCAAAAAGAAGAGTGTTGTTTTACATTTTTTAACTGTTTATTAATAGATTTTTTTAGGACACCCTTCTGTTTGAAATCGATAAAGATTGAGAGCTTATCAATGATATATATAACGCCGTATCGGCATGGTAGTACTTATAGCTTTAAAAATAACGCAATTATCCTAAGCCTAGGAAATCACACTATTACACTACGAACCAATTAGAAAACGCATATTATTTTAATATAATATAAATAAGTACCGACAAATTAACAAAAATCATGCTCACTATACTTCGTTTTCGAGTTCAGCCTACAATGGAAAGTGTTAAATTACATTACCAAGAAACTAAGAAACAAAAAATTTAGTTGTTGGTAAAAACGTATTTTCCCATAATAAAATTGTATTCTTGCATGAAAACAGCATTTTAAACAGAGAAACTCGAAACCTTATTAAATATATCATTGATATACACGAATTTTACATGACTATTTATTATATACACAATTTTAATATTCTACTTATATAAAGGTGCGGTCATACCAACGCCTTTTGAACGTTATTCATTTACTCAAATCCAGCAGCCCTAGCACTGGACGTGGACAAAATCTCTCTCCACCACTTGACAGTGTTTTGTCTTAGGGTTTTAGTGGGGAGTTAGAGCGAGATTAAAATATTTTATTTTCCCGGAGGAGATTTTCTCCACGTCCCGTACTAGGCCTTAAGTGGGCGCTATAAGAGGCAAAAGAGTATTTTGGACCTACGTCATATCATCGTACTGGGAGCTGGGAGTCATTACAACAAACGGTGCAGGGGTCAGACAGGCGTCTGCCCTTGGAAACCTATCCAAATAATAAATGGCAATAGACACTACTGCGACCTTAAATAATTAATTATAATTTGGCAACAGGCTAGATTTAGGATTACAGAATTTATTCCAATAAAAAGGTTACAATAAATCCGCTTACACGAGAACAAAAAATCATAATTATTACTATAACTATGAAGTAGGTATGTATGAAGATTGGGTCACAGACGTTTGTATAATACTGCTTAGAAGAGCCGGTTCCCTGATGTCGACTCCCCATCCTGCCACCCGCACGCATCATTCGCCCGAGTAACCTAAAACTGTTTCTATTACTGCGGTTAGGAGGTTGAAAGTCGCGTGACCAGACAACACATTTTTAGCGCAGATGTACGCAAGTCCCAAAACTGTGCTTGGTTGATGTCATTGTAATTAAGGAATATTTTGTCTAAATAGTCCCTAATTATTTACGTCTCTTATAAACGCCATATTGTGGTATAAAATGAAGATAATTATGTAATATCTAATAATCTCAAAAAAATCGATTGTTACGAAAAATACGGACCAAATCAATTAATATATGTATAATAAAAAAGACAGAAAATTTAACAACAACCAAGAAATTTCTTGTTGCCCTAGTCATCAGTTTCTGTGAGGCGAGGAAATCACCAATAACAAGATCTCAACTGAATCTGCCATCTTCACGTGTCTTGAGTGTTGTTGAGTTAAACATCTTATGAATACAAGGTAATGTGGTTAAAGTTTAGATTAATGTAGAGGCAATAAGGTGATTTAATTTAAAGGAAGTATTGTATTGTGTACAGTCAGCATCATAAGTAAATTAACACTTAAGTACCTTGTCACAAATTGTTGATCGTACAACTTTGTGACGATTGTTACTGCAATTGCGCTGTCTTTGGTATGACAGAGGAGCTAAAGTTGTAATCAACTTATGATGCTGACTGTACATGCTTAACGATGGAAATGTTGAATGAAGGCATTTTGTTGAAGCAGAATGACCATGAAAATCGTCACCATTTTTTTTTTGTAATCCAGACGCATTAACAATTATTATTCTCAAAAGAATAAGAATATGTATTGTCATGTTCAAGTATGGCCGCACCTTTACTGGTCATAGGGCGTTATAATAGCTAATATTTTATTAGTAGCGTCCTGAACAACTTGCATATGCATCACTAGACGGTTTTGACTCTATAAAACCAAATAAAATACCTCCTCAATTTAACGAGATTAAGCACAAAAATGAGCTCTATTCACGATACACAGAACATTGTAGGTATGTACGCAAACGATGACCCTTTTGAAGTGGTCAGTGTGATATTAATGCTTATGTCCCTTTTGATTTTAATATATTGGAAAGGGATATTCAGTGTATATTACTTAAACATAATAATAATAATTGATATTATTGACCGGTATGTCCAATTTTTAATTGAATTTGGACGTGATTAAGCAGAATGGATCCAACCCAAACCACAAAGTTTTGCAATAATTATAATGTCTGTCTTGGGTATTAAATTACTAAATTGATGTCCAATATCGTGGTTCCTTCCCGTTTAACGTTTATTTTTTATTGAATTTGGTACCGGAGTCGTACCAGCATAACTAAAATACTAAAACAAGAAATTTCACGTATCAACATCAAGCGATGGCATTTTACAATACACTTATTTTCTTAATTTACAGCCACGCACCGACTTGATCGGCTAAATTATGGTTTTGTCGTATCAAAGTTAATTGGGCGTTTTATAACGGGTGCGGATGCATTGTACAATATCTGTTGCCAATAATAACTTAGGCCTTAAAAATATATTGCCCATGGCATGAACAGCCCAAATACCATACTTAAATGGTCATAATTTCAATTGGCTAGGCAATTTTAAAGGTCATCGCTAGTGATGCATCGATTGCATAGAATGCAAAATGTATGAAACTGACATATTACATAGAAAACAAAACGTCAGTTTTATACTTTTGTTTTCTATTCGTTCGAATAGATAAGCCATTTGGCAAGCCCCCGAATTCAGAAACGCTACTCAAATTTTGGGCACTGGTTATAAAGTTAAGTGGACAATAGCTGTCACTACTTAAATGTTAAGCAGGACTCAAACTTTGAGTAGCATATCTGTATTCGAGGGTAAGCCCTCAACAACACAAGAAGTCAATGATTTTGCGTATATCGTAGATCGCCGCATGCACCATTATGCCAACGGTATGTTTCAATATTCTATCTACAGACAGAAGTAAACTTCGTGAAAATATGATAAGTTCGATTACTTGTCAAAAACTACAAAGAAAAATACCCAAAAAAGTTAGAAAAATTATAGTATTAATGTGGAAATTTTTCAACTTTTTGGACGTATTTTTCTGTGTAATATTTTTTCTAACATGTTCAAATAAAAAAATAAAAAAACTGCTGTAGTAGGTTTAACTTAGTCTGTATTTAGAATATTGAAACTATTTCCGTTCTTCCATAGCATTGAATGGTACGTTTAGATTCATAAGTAGATAAATTTAATACCCTAAAACATCTTAGTACCCTGTCATACCAACATAAGCATTTAAGCGGTATTATAGTAGTCACTAAATTATTTAATTTTTTACTGTGAGAAAGAACTACAGTTTTTTTTATATTTAATTATGTTATGGATACTAAGTGACGGACAAATTCTTTTTTAGTGTGTACATCAAATTATGTTGGTGACCGTACCAAAAGGACTAACTAACCAACAGGTCAATAGCTGTTTATTTCACATATGTGTGGTTAGATCATTGCCATTCAGTTATGTGTGCCACATGCACGTAGCTGAATGGCAATGATCTAACTACGAAAAGACAGGGCTTTGTTTACGTTATGTCGAATAAACAATACGCCAATATTCTATGCTCCTTAACCAATCATTCTTCATAGGATACTATAACGTGGCTTCATAAAGCCACATTATATATTTATCGACTTACAGTATCATAAATGTAAAAACTTTTTTTTATATACATCATAATATTAATATGACGATGGATTTAGAAAGTATTTTTGATTTAAAAACAAATTGCGTCATTGCCTCGTAATAAAGTCGTCTAATCTGATAAAAAAAACCACTTGCGAAATTTTCAAAAATCGTTATCATAAGAAAAAAATTTTGTACGATTTTTTTTCAAAAATTTTTAATTTATTCATTTTTTTTGTCGATTTATTACTAATTATGTGAGTATACAAACCGTGCACCGATTGCCAAATAGGGCTTTGGGTATTAGAACACACAACGCAACATAGATATGATAGAAATGCAACTTTAGTATAAAATATATTTTTTTAAGTTTTATCAAATTATTTTATTTACTTTTTCCTTTTTTGGACAATGCTGAGAAATGTCCACAAAAGACTTTTGTAGACAATTCTCAACACACATCATAACATAATTAAAATAGACGAAGCTTCCTCTAAATTTTACAATAAGAGTTGGTCTAGGCAGAAAAAATACATTTCCTAAACAGTTGCGCAGTGTTTGCTTTCCTAGCGTTAAAGTCGCTAAATCAGTCAAGCGACACTATATACATTATATAAATATATTTTTATATATACTAATTTTCATTATTGCTTATATTGTATGGTGTTCTATATACTTGAAAATGTTCCATAGAGAAACGCAACTGATTTATTGCACGTCACCACACAGAACGTTTAATAATCTTAAACACAGCAATTCTACTTTATAACATATATTTATTAATATAATAATTTTCTTTCGATACTGGTCACAAGATTCATTCATAACAATTATTTACAATTCCAAATCGCCGTTTTATATACAACAACAAGCCTTGGTGTTGAGCCAAAACCGTCCGGATTAAAGATAGTAGAAGAAACAAAAAAAACAAAAAAAGGTGAAAAATTTACACTACGCTAGTGAGGTCCGTAAGATGCGGAGGAACGTCGACACACGTTGCGCTACGGATGCTGCGTTGTGACGTCACTTCTCCGCTGTTTGCTCGGCCACCTGCAAAGCGAGCGACAGTGAGCGCGCGCTGTGTGTCGTCGTTCCTATGAGGCTGCAATGACGCGGGGCGGGGGGTTCTTACTCGACTATCCGGCACGAAGGACCAAGATATATTTTTTTAAACTAAATTAACTATTGCGTTGCAAACAACAATTACATCTACAGTAACTAATCATTAAGCATCTGTTGGACTCTATGTAATGGTAAAATATTTAGTCTTTTTTTTTACTACAATCCGAGTATATGTGACCTCCGCCGCGCGCGCTTTGCCACTCCGATGGTAAGCTCAATCGGGATGACAAGACCCCACCCGCCACCAGGGTTTTAAAGCGAGAAAGACCCAGTGTATATGTGCGTCCCGTTCCAAATGGTCTTAGTTGGGAGTTAGTACGATTTGGAACTGATTTGAGCCCCACAGGTAACGAAATACACAGCGCGCAAGCTTATATTCAGCTGTTACATTCAAGTACGCCACAGTACTTGTAATTTTTGAAACCAAACAACAGTACATAAAACATGAAATACAAAAACGAAACAACAATAAAAAAAATATAACATCGCCGAACGAAAATATAACAGCCAAATAAAAGTGTAATAAATAAAAACAGTGCCGAAATATCCGATCAGTGTCCAAGTGTTGGAAGCGACAAAATATCATGCATAATGAATCGTATTTGCCAAATTTGTGATATTAAAAATGAGCGAAACCTCGGGATTTTAATTGTTGATAGATAGTTGTTAAGGTCAAAAAAATATGAAACCAATATTGAGGTGTACATACACGACTTACATTTTAAAACACAATATGAAAAAGGACCAGTGCATAATTGTTTTATAAATAAAATCTTACATATTTAAATAAACCCTTTTCTTACAACCACCGCCCATTAATACACCATGGTAAAACAATTGCAGAACAAGTGTAGTATAATATTATTTTAACAAATGTGTTATTATAACTCTATAGAATTTAAATCAAAAGAATTTTAGTGAAAAGAAATTCAAAATTATAAAACAAATCATTTTAATAAACTTTTCAGCAACAATATCCGTTAAATTTTATACATAAAATATATTTTCTTTCTACGATAACTAACAATAATGTTAAAATCGGAACTACATAATCTCATATCTTATAAACTATGTTTATATGCGTAAAGTATTGCATGTTCTAGTGTAAATATACAAAAATATGAATTACAAAATACACATTTTTTTTTAAGATTTTTATGTCTTGCGGAGAAATAACAATCGTTTCTCATAAAATATTTTGATGTGTATATTATAATGTCAAAAACCTATTAAAAATCGACTATAATTTTCTAAAACCACACAAAGACTGTTATTTGGGATTTTAAATAGCTCATGTGTATCTATCTGACCTAAACTTTAGGAAAGTTACGCGGTACAACAATGCGTAAAATTATTACTTTTGTACGAAAATCTTACGTATATGAACAATCTTATTCTGTAACCATTTAACATTAACAATAATGTATATTGCGAATTTTAAAACAGAGATCAGAGGCAAGCAAGAAGCACCTAGGCTTACAAATTTAACTGTACTAAATTCGCAAATTGCAATACAAAAACATAAATTAGGTAAGAGCCATATACAGTAAGTTTTCTTTTGCTGTGACAGTATAAAGAAACACGAATCCGTAAAAGTTATAGGGAAATTATCATAGTAGCCATTTGATGATTTTTTATCAAAAAATAATTTGGCATAAGATAATGTTTTGGTCAAGCATGAGATGTCCTAAAAATTAGTAAGAAGCAAAAATGCGAATTGTCTCCATTACTAGTGAAGATTATAGACTAAGAAAAAATTCAAAGCAGAGACAGAAAATCAAAATTTTAATTTTTTTTAACATCCAATTACCTAAGTACCTACCTAATAAGTACTGAGTCTTTTACGGTTACGTGTTTTCATATACACTAAGCAATATCGAACACTGAACAAGTTAATAGAAATAAAGTCGAATCAGAAAATTTATCAAAAAATATGCACTACTATCTACTACACCGGTAAACTACAAAAACGTATTCAGTTTATCTTTTTTTATTATTATGAAACATTACAAACGTTTAAAAATACAATATGTATTAATTTTTTACTACAGTAAAATGGTAACAATAATGGCACCATTGTGAAATTATTAAAAAACGTATATTAAAAGGTACCTATTTACAACATTTACAAATAACAGATGCAGCTGCTGTATACAATTTAAATGTAATATTTACCCATAAACAAAATGGAAAAGAATCAGTAAACTGCTCAACCTATCCGAATTCCACAAAGTCATCTACAGACAATAAATATATCAATATTTGTCAAGTAAAGTAGATTGATTGGTGAATTTTCAAAATAGACTTGCACCGCAAGATGATTGTGAATTTAACAAATTGTTTTCCAGTGTCCAAAAACTAGTTCAATCTACATTGAAAGGGGCCATTGTACAAAATTACGACGAAAACTATCATCTATAGGGGTGCTTTTCCACCAGAACTGTGCGAGGAATGTGTTTGAGAAGAACCAATAGAAACACTCTATTTTCAAAAACAGTGATCCTATTGGTTCTCCTGAAACACATTAATCGCAACGCATCCTCGCACAGCTCTGGTGGAAAACCACCCTAATTGTATAAAACAGCTGCAAATACATACATATTTATTACACCTACAAGATTGGCTGCCAACTTGTATAAATTCCATAGGAAAGGAACATTTTTTAAAGACCCTGTATACACAGCATGTTATTAATTTTCCACACTTTTTAACGTTTTTGAGCAAGCCCTACTAATGACTAAAGTTAAATTGAACTTCGAAAAAGCTCAGTTATTTGTTTCATTTCATATTATGGTGTTACATTAAATAACCAAATTAAAGCTGGAATGGTAATATAAGAAACGCAAAACAGGATGTACAGTCAAACGCGTACCTAACCTGACACCGTGAAGCTATCTTCTGCACGAGATGTAGAAACTGCAAGTAACGTTGGAACTTTTGCATTAACTAAACGCAATACGAAACACTTAAGTATATCCAAAAGTGTCAAGCTTGATATTTACTCGACTGTACAGGCATGCAAAGTAAGAAAGTCTAAGCACCATTTTTAAAAGTGTGCGCGACAAGTACACGTTAGTAATTGGGTCAGTATTAGGTGTATTCAGTCAAGTAGAAATTAAATAAACCGAGTATTCAAAAATTGACAAAAAAATTAAGTTGTCACTATTTTCCATCACGGTGCCAAATTCTATCTAACGATCATATCAAAAGAAAAGTAAAAAAAAACCACTTGCAAATTCAATTAGATAATTATGTTGAAAAGATTATTGATAATTAAGTTGCTTAGACTTTCCCAGAACAGTTTAAATAACTTTTGTGGCTTTAAAATGTATATTTTCGTATAAAGCTAATTATTTTGCAAGCAATTACATGCGCTTTTCTAATTTTAAACTTTTTATTGTTATAAATTTTTAAATACCACTAACAAACGTTAAATATTTTAAGTCAAAACTTTATATAAATTTATGATTTTAAAAATAGTATGTATATTGTATAGTACCCACTTATATTAGAAATAATGATGAGATATAACCTCAAATATGAATAAAATCCTCTCTAAAATAGTAAGTGGAATGTTTAAGTACAATTAAGCATTGCTTTTAAATTACTATCAAATATTATATATTCTTACAAACGACTTGTGTAACAAAAAAGTAAACCATTAATTATATTGTATGCATTATTAATATGTATTGTATATCTATGTTATGATAAATGTATAGTGTGAAAAACAAGTGATGACTTCGTCATTTATATTATTATAGCTGAGCAGTTAAGTTCAATAGTAAACTGTATTAATAAATGTGTGATGATTAATTGGTTTGTGAAACCAAATATGTATAAAATAGGAATTATTTCTTCTAACACAATTATTATATTATGCATTTAACTTCATGTATTATATTGTGATATAGTAGTAGATATAGTAAACTTTTAGATTTGTATGTTTCATTGTTTTATTCAACCAGTGTATGCCATAAAGAGGGCTTATTTCTCAATTTTACCTTTGGTTGAAATAGGTGTACCAAATTTTTCTAACTGGCTGTTTTTGAAGTAAGTCTAATATTTACTTACTTGTAATATTTACATACTTATATTTTATTTCCGTGTCATCAAATATGTTTTAAAACAGTACTGTAACAACGCACTATGTACATAAGCTCAATTTCACAACACAAGCAGTGGCTTTGTATACAATATTATTATTTAGCAATATTTCACATCAATTCTCAGCTTGTATAAACTGTACAATTCATTGATGATATAAAATGTATGTTACTGCTAATTTATTCAAGAGTAAATATATTATGACTTGACTAAAATATACACTGCTAAACTTCAAACCTTCACGTATAATATACACTGCTTTTTTATATTAGAAAAAAAATATTTATTTAATTGATACCACATAATGACAAATTTGTTTGTTAAATAAGTTATTTTTGTTAAAATGTTTGGCTTTAGTATACAATGTCAGTTGGTGATGTCTGTGTATGTTAAAATATATAAAATATTGTAATTAATGTATAAAATATAATGCACACCTAAACCTATTTGCATATTAAATGTTCAAAAAATATTTTCTCAAAATATATTTTGGCTTAAAGTCTAATAAATAATGTAATATAATACATTAAATAAGAAAGTCTCTTAGCTAGAAATAAAATAGTAGCTCAAATATTCTAAATGAATAACTATATAAACAACTCCGAACATTCTAAAATAAATAAACGTAAAATTGTATGTAAAATACACTACCCTACTGAGAACACGCGCGTATATATTTTCTATAATAAGGCCATCGTAATTTTGCAGTCTTTATTAATATTATATAACGTGTGAATTAAAATAGCTATAACGATTTTGAAGGTAGTTCCAACATGAAATTTATATTGCAAACATATAGGAAACAGAATGATTACATTAAAATCACGAATCGATACAATTGTATCACTAAACACATTTCAATTTTTTTACATAGATGTCGCTATTTTAAAAAGTAAGAAGTTTTTATAATTAAAATATGTATTGTTTTTTATAAAATTTCACGTCGGAACCTCTGAAAATCGACAAATTTAAAAAACACTTGAGCCAGAACAACTTGTTATATCGTATATAAATGCAGTATCAGCAGAACATTGTGGAGATTGTGGTTCACTTATGAGCAAACAATATAAAGATTTCAGGTACGTAATGCGCACGTTGGCTGACCATGCACTAGATGTAGGGCATTGTGAGAGTCAGCAAAGGCGTATGTGCACTTTTTATAAAACACCACTACATTCCTCATGTGATTTTTGGAACTGGACGAACAACAGTATTGAAATTGTGATGGGACGTGTTGGATTAAGAATTGTGTAAAATATCAATATGAAAAAAGAATAGAGAAAAGAGCGTGCCAATTACCAAATCGACTTGGACAGCCAATGTGTTAACTGCAAGGATATCATTGGTACGATTGTTACATGTACCTGTGAGCCGGTAAAGCCTCAAGAGTCATAGAAAATTGATATCGACCCAAGCTCGGGTTCAAGATGTCTGAGGACGATGTCATTAATCGTATAGGAAATGGTCATTAGCCCTACAAAGTAGTATCCTTCTCACATTAACGCGTTGAGGCCGGGTACGTGCCCGATAGATGACAAGAGGCTCGCCCCTCATTTCCTAGGACCTAGCATAGTTGGCAAAACCGGTGTTAATTAAGTTGCCTACCCTTTTGGGAATAAATGAGCGTGAATGTGATGTTTATGAAATCGACAATCTCATCAATTTCAATCCAGAATTGTTAGCAACAGTCACGCAATCACCCTTCTGATAATAACAAGCAGCTCGGACTAGTGGCAGACCGTACACCCGACGATTGCAAAATTACACACACACATACAGTTCCCGGCACGTAAGTTGAACCAAAACGACGGTCGTCTGCGCAGGTTTTAGTTGAAGGAAAAGTGTCCAAATTTAATTTTGAACGCGCAGAAGCGTGTATCCCTCTGTTGCTACGGTTACAACAGACACACGTCGCACTCCATTCCCAGAACCCCAATTAATACCTGAAAACGTTTTACTGCGCATAGGTCAACTTATGTGGCGGGTCCGGTCAGCATCATAAGTCGATTACCACCTCAGCCCTCTGTCATACCAAAGACAGCGAACGCGCAGTAATAATTGCCACCAATTTGTACGAACAACTTGTGTGACAAGGTCTAATCCACTTATGATGCCGACTGCACTTGTTGTACACACCACAGCACAACTTTAGCGCATCTATTCTGGCGGCGGCGGCGGCACAGGCGGCGGCGGCATCGCCGGCAGCGGCGGCTGCGGCAACTGAGGCATCAGCGGCGGCATCTGCGGCGGTCGCGGCATCCGCGGCGGCGGCGGCATCGGCTGCTGGGGCGGCGGCGGCATTTGCTGGTACATATAGTCCATGCCGCCGTAGAAGTAGCCGTCCATGCCCATGCCGTAGTAGAACGGCGGCGGCGGCTGCACCATAAAGTACGGTAGGGGGGGCCTAGGGGGTGGAAAGTTCCAATTGCCTACCTTAGGATTGCCGTTCCGCTGTATCTTGGTTGGTGGTCCGGGGTCGCCGACCGCGTTTCTCTTCCTGGACGCGTCGAGGAACTCCTTGGGTATCTTGATCTTGAGTCCGGTGGTGGGTGGAGGGGGTGGCGCGGCCAGTCTCTCCTTGGGTATCTTGATCTTGAGGCCTGGCCCGGGACTGGTGGAGAGCTTGTCCCTCGGTATCGTTATCCTGAGCGTGCCGTCCGACGGCGGCTCGACGGAAGGCCTGTCCTCCTCCCTCTTCTTGTCCCTGTCCTTGTCCTTCTTGTGTTTCTTCCTCTCCTCTTTGTTCTTGTCCTTGTCCTTGTGTTTGTGCTTGTCCTTCTTCTTCTTCTCCTTCTTGTGTTTGTGCTCCACTTCCGGTTGGGGTTGGGATTGTGGCGTTGGCTCCGGTTGTGGGGGTTGTGGCGGGGGTGGTTGTGGTTGTGGTGCGGCTTGAGGGGGTGGTTGTTCCACAACCTCCCTCTTGACCTCCACGGGGGACTTTCTCTCCGTCGCCACCGTAATAGGTGCGGGTTTGGCTAGGCTCTCCTTCAGCAAGTTCGATACCAGAGTGGGGTCCGTCTCTATGCCGTTCATTGCTCTAGCGGGCTCCGGCTTTCTCTGTTCTGGCGCTTTGGTCCTAATCGCGTTGCCTCTCTGCGAGTCCCTTATGACATTTTCGTAGCCGGGCGTTTCGTCCAACTTCTTCACTACAGGCACTAATTCTGGCTCGGAATTCGACTGCACTCTTTGCCGAGGCTGCCTTTCTTTGCTGGGGGGCGATGAGAAGGGCGATATGACTGCCGGCGGTTGCATATCTCTCACAGCTACAGTTGGATCAGGTCTACGCTTCGGACTAGGCGCTCTCTGTATCTGTGGAGGGGGCGGTTGCGTAGGTGGGGGGTTCGGGGTGGGCCTAATCTGGTCCGGCTTCGGCCTGTGCGGCAGGGGGGTGGGTTGGGGCCTCCTAGGCGCGGTCGCAGCGGCTATAGGGGTGGTCGCGTTCTCAGGCGAGAACAACGAAGGGGGTCTTGTCCTTTGTGGTTCCGCCTGGGTCTGTGCCTGCGCCTGGGGGGCATGTGGGGGGTGTGGCGGCCTGTGGTGACGGTGCTCGTGCGGTTTGTGTGGCGGTTTCGCATGGTGAGGCCACTGGTGCGGTTTGTGTGGAGGCGGCCTAGCCTGCACTGGCCTCTGAGATCTGTCTGTCGGCCTCTCAACTGGCCTCTCCACTGGTCTCTCGACTGGTCGTTCCACCGGTCTCTCCGTCGGCGGTCTCTCAACCGGTCTCTCCGTCGGCGGCCTCTGCAGCGCCTGCCGCCTCTCCCTCTCCTCCCGCCTCTCCCTCTCCTCCCTCTCCCGCTTCTCCCTGTACACGTTGTAGTCTATCTTCTGTGGTTGCGGCTGCGTCGGGACGGCGGTCGCCGGCACGTAACCGCCGGGCACGGGTTGTCGACGCCTCTCGCGTTCATATTCTGCGAAAGAAAATATAATTTTAAATCTAAAACAAATTATATTTAAGCCTTTCATTCTATCTAAATAAATTTCAACTAATGTAGATTTAATAGAAAACAAGAATCTATGTTGCTAAAGCTAAGAAATGAGCTCAATCTAAAAAAATATTTCTTTTTCCCAGAGAAGATTTTGTCTACGTCCCGTGCTACGCGAACTGGGAGAAGACCTTATTATAATGTAAACTAAGGGCCGATTTCACTGTCTCTCATAGAAACTGAGTTTAATAAAACTAGATTTGGATTAATGCAAACTTGGTAGCGGAAATCAGTTTAGAGCATAAACCGAATTAAACTTTAACTGATCGCGTTTAATTTCTGCGATGAAATCGGCCCTTGAAAGGGTTTAATTTCCCTTACCTTTATCAAATGAGGACTTGTCGAACTCCTCTGTGGATTGTGGGTGTTTCTTTTCCGCGGGATTGCTGCCAGAGCTCGACGGATGAACGGCGTTCGAATGAGGTGAACTGCCGCCTATCAAATTAAAAGGACTATAAATAAAGTGTGTAAATACGATTAATTATATTATTGTATAAGAGAATAGCCTCAAAAGTTTCTGAAAACATAATAATATTGTACTGGACCTATATAGATTTATTGGTAATCCAATAGGACACAACCATGTTATATTAGGTTAATAAATTAGGTTACCATGTAATATTTAGATACCTATATATTTAATATTTAGATTATTTAGGTTTTATATTGGAATTAATTCGATTTATGGAACATTAATAGTAACCTATAGCAAGATACAAAATGTAAACAATCATGATGTGTCTTCTGAATATAAATGTTACAAAAACTATCTTTCTAAGAAACTTACTGTTTTACAGATTTTATATTAAAACTGCCAGACAAAATTCAACTCACTGGTGGAGGTCATAGACATCATTTTCCGTTTGAGCCTCGACGGGCACTTGTCGAATATGTGCAGGAACTCAGAGGTAAGCCTCTCCAGCAGGTCCGTGGTGACTGTGCGGTCCACGTACGAGAACCAGTGGCGTCCCTCATTCGACTGCGGTATCTAGTTGTTTGGTTAAAAAAAAAAACTTTAGTACAAATACACAAATTAATCCTTGAAAACACTTAATAAAACAACGCCAGAGTATTTTGGGAGGAGCTCGCTAGCGCGCTCGGCCTGCGATTGCGTAAACTAAGCAAAGTTCGCTAAGGCCGGTAATTGGATGGGTGACCAAAAAATGTATTATCTCGAGTTCTAATACCCACCAGTACGCACTGGGCCAGCGAGGTGGGGTTATGGCCTAATCTTCCTATATTCTTCCATCCATAGGGATATTAAAGAGCTGATAATGATGATGATGGTAGTGAATTGGCAATAGGCTCGCCACCTACTACATGGGAGCTAACATAATTAATTGGCGAAAAGGTGGATGTAAATTCACATCTGCCCACCCCTTCGCGGATATAGGCGTGATTTTATGTACGTATGTGATTTGTGTATGTAAAAAAAAATCTCACCGCCCAGTTGCTCCACTTGGACGCGAGGTGTATGCAGAAGCACGCGACCACCGTCGGCCGGTATTGGAGGCACATCGTCGTCAAATGGAGGCTGTTCGATGCCATAAAGTACGAGGTCTGAGCCAGGTCCTTGGGCGCTGGAAAGAGACAAGGGGACTATTCAACACAACGGGGCCGCGTGGGGTGTTTTGCGCATCATAATTGTTCAAGAGGTCGTGTGGGATTAAGCGAAGGGAGCACTGTGCCGCCGTCCAACGAAAAGGGCAACAACTGGATAGACCGTTTGCAACAATTGACAACATTCAAATTTTTTGCAAAGTATTTTTTTCTATTATGGATGGAAAATAGACATTACAAGAGTCGACATTTATTTTTTAAATTTCTTTAATTTCGATTCTATGTACATATATTTATTTTAAATTTTAAAACTTATTCATTCTAAAACAACGTAAGTGCAACTGTAGAATTTTATGGGTTCAAGTCATAGGCCCTCTATAAATTAAAAAATTGACATCTGAAATTAACAAGTGTCGAATCTTTGAGGAGTTTTTTTAAAAGATGATGGATGGCAAAGGCATTTACTGTTAGTAATCCTACAATTCCATTTTTGGGCACTTAAGTTTTATTTTTGAAATATCTTTGAAATATCAACTATTAAATTCTGAAAAAAATATATAGTGATCCAGATGACATACAACTGACTATTTTTCTAAATTCAATGAAAGTTCCCGCTGATTATTGAAGGTTAAATATTCCAAATTATTGCATTCTTCCTTAGGACGGCGGCAATGGCAAGAAGCATGATTTTTACTGGTGAGTTTTCAATGTACGTTATGTGGTATTTTGTTAACGCTTAATACTAAAAAGTTGGTTTTATATTATCTACTGTCCGTCTGTGGCCAGCAAACCAGAAAAATCTGATTAAATTATTACATTAGCTGGGGCACTGTAACAGCATTTTTAAATCTTTCCAGACTACATAACTGTGTTGCTAACAATTCTCTATTGAAATCAATGACAATTGTTGGTGTTGCATAAACCATTTTACATTGTTATTTGCAAATATAGAATCGCAAAACCATTTCATATAATTTTCATCGAGAATTGTTAGATTCTTTTATTACGACCTCATCAAAATAACTGGTCGCAGTGTACTTCCCTTGGAAGCATTCACAGTTAATAATATCCTGCATGATAGTTTTACAAACTAACCGAAACGGATCCAGCCAATAAACACTACAGATAATAATTACACTTAATCAATAATTTATCATAACATACTATGTTCTTAATAAGGAAACTAAAATTATAGGACCACCTTGTACATTGCTTGAATATGTATCAATAAATAGCCTTATAAGGATCGAAAGAGTAATTATTATTGTGTATTTGATACACAAATGTTCTATAGCTTCTGATATTATGCGATAGGATCTAAGATGTTGATGAAAGGTTTCTATTAAGTGCATTTTATTGAGAAGTCGGGGAAAGAAGTCTATAAAAATTATTATTTTATACAATTATTTGATTATTTTCAAAGAAATTTTATGTTATAGAATTGTAACTTACATAGTTATCTATCTGTATGGTAACTTTACATACTTAACAATGCCTAAACTATACATATGACCCATGATACGATAATCATTTTGGTAAAATTATTTATATTAATAGACATACCAAAAAGCTTAAGTAGTAAGTGAGTGTAAGTCAAGTTATTTTCTAATTGGTTACTTGGTGGTTAATTTTAACAAAAGTATTAGTGACTATGATAAAATAGCTAGCTATTTTATTTATTTATTGTTCGCATTTTGAATCTGGCTAAAACGACTGGCGTATAGAACAGTTGACTGTTCTATGTATTCATTAATAGACTTTTCACCCCAATTTCTCTCATGAAACAATTATGAGGGAGATGTGTACGTGATTTTACAGGGATGACACACACACATACATATACATATACCACATACCTTATGTCTGTGAGCAAGACATACATTGCCAGATGGTTTTTTTCGGCCGGACTGTTTTTTTTTACGCTACGCTTACGGCTAAGTTCTGTGCGGTTTGGAAGAATTACTATGGTCTCGGTTTCGGTAACATAATCTAATACATTTTAAAGTTTGGCTTTCATAATATTTCATGTTATTCGGTAGTTTATATGCATGCACACAAGATAGAATCCACAATTTAATATTATTTGACCTGCCATGTATATTATTACTGGGGGAAAAGTCACATCCTAACTAATAATACAAATGCGAAAGTGAGTTTGATTGTTATTCCATAACGACAAAACCACTGAACGTAGAAAGGCGGAAAACGACTGAAAGGAGAGAGTAAAATAGGCTTTATTTTTTAAATCAGAGATCCTTATGTATATAGCAAGTTACAATAGCGTAACCTGAGGAATCAAAAATTTGACTACAAAAATCATTATTTGACGTGCCTGACTTTGCCGGTTATTGAAAGACATCAACGCGAGCGAGGCCTCGTGTAAAAGCTAGTACTTTAAATATTGTACTCTTTACAATCCTACATACCTACAAAGCACATCGCCATTAAACTAGACACGTGTACCTATGGAAGCCAAACGCATCAACAACAAAAAACCATAGAACCCCTTCAAACAACGACCGCATTTAAAAACGGAACCCGCCGCCGCGATCAAGCGTTGCGACCACGTACTCCGTGCTGCGGCTCAATATCACGTGACTGTTCCGAGCGTATGGCCGTTCCGAGTATCGAGTGACGCGCATTGGAGCCGTGTCTCACCTTTGACAAGGTGACACGTGCGCACTACGTGCGTGTGTGGGTGGTCTATCGCCACATCGAACCCTAACGTTTGTAGAAGTACATTTTCGTTGAATACGAGGTCTTGAGCCTGTGGACAAAAAAAAAACACAATTAGTATCACATTCAAACTGCCGCACTCAGAGACGTCAATAAACTATAATGAGTACTTAATGTCAAAAAAATCGTTTAGACCATAGACCCAGCAAGAATAGCGTCTAGTTTTGAATTGTCATTTTTTGACATTAAGTATTCATTATCGTTATCTGACGTCTCTGAGTGCGGCAGACAGAGAAACAAATATTTAAGGAAACCCTATAGCCAATACATACATATAAACGGGTATCGTACGGAACAGCATCATAAGTCGATTACCACTTTAGCCCCCTGTCACACCAAAGACAGCGAGCGCGCAGTAATTATTGCCACCAATTTGTACGAACAACTATTGTGACAAGGTATTAAAGTGTTAATCTACTTACGATGCCGACTGAACAAGGCGATTGAGGGTACAGACAGCGATGATTAATGGGCATCAGCGTTTCACTTGTACCACCTAGCAATATACTACGATTTACGTGCCGATAGATGGCAATAAGTTCGCCCATAGGAACTTATTGCCATCTACCTACATGAAACCTTCAAAAATAGGGTATTTTACAACATATACGTTTATGGTAGTTTTCATAAAAAGAAAACTTGAAACGTCAATTTTTTTCTCTTAAAAATTTTTTTTCGCACTCGTAATGCTTACTAACAGAGTGACGCCGCGAGCCGAAACAAAGCGAGTCACTTTCAAAATCAAAAATAAAAATAAAATAAGTATTTAAGGAATTTATCGGTTTTGTAAAATTGAAATAAAAATTGTACTACGAGGGCGGGTCAATAAGTCCGTGACTTTTGGAATAAAACACAGATTTTTTTATAAATAAATCATTTTATTTCTCAACGTAGTCTCCCTTTAGCTCTATACACTTTGTCCAACGCTTCTCCAATTTTTTTATCTCTTCCAAAAATATGATTTGTCGAGGTTCAAAAAATTCATAAAGTCAAGGACTTATTGACCCGCCCTCGTAATTCATTACGGCCCCAAGATTGATATAAACAGTACTCAGAAAAAGGTGTAATACCCTATCGAAATGTAGGTGTTATTTCACTTCCGCCTGCCCCTTTGGGAATAGGCGTCATTTATGTATGATTTGCGTATGTCTTTTTAAGGTATTTTCTTTAAACTGTGAGTCTAATATCCAACGCTCACCTGGTCTTGATACTGTTCCGGTGGTAGCGGGTTCACCCCTTCACCTCTGTGGAGGCAGACGTGGGCGACTTTTATGACATATTCGAGTTTCCTGGGCTGTTCCTCGACCTGTACAAATACATAGTACACATGATTAATTATCTGAGATTATATTAACTATAAAACATTGAACGATATAACGTTTGTATTAACAATAAATTTCTATGCTGGCCTATGAGCGAACAAATAACGTAGCATAGGCCAGCCCCGTCTCATCCCATGGATGTCGTAAAAGTCGACTAAGAGAGATTGCCCGGTGTAGACCAATAAGCACCTTGTGTCACCCGAATGGTGGAGGGCAAACCACCAAAAACGGCATACCCAAAGAGGGTTGGTCTAAGGCAGGCGGTCGGCTTTAAAGCCCAAAACCTTGAGCAGTATGGATTGGAATGTTGTCATTCCGATCCCTCTCCCATTCACCGGTCTCTCGACATGGTACGGCTCGTCTCTTTTCTATACATTCATTCATCACTAGCACCTTTATGGTGTGATGGATGATATGAATTAAAAGGAAGAGGAAACATATCGCGCCGACCCCAGATAGACTGGGAACAGGGGGCCTACCGCCTAATTCGATTGCTGATGATAGCTATATAGCAATGCACTGGTTACGGCTACAGCAGCCATCATGAATTTTTAGGCGGTACGGATTTTGTGCCAAATTCACAAAATCATTCGGTGAGCAAAATTCAAAGCTATCGCTAATAGTTTAGGTAAATTTGGTGCGAAATCACAGCATGACGTCATAAACTATAGCTTTTGCTTTAGCAATCGAGTTAGGCGGTAGGCCTACAGGGCAGGGAGAAGAAGATATTAACTAGGTAGATAATTATCTAAGATGAAGATGTATGAACGTACCTTGGCGGCTAGGAACAACGCCGCTGCCGCAATCGCGTTCCTGTGAAACTGCGTGAAGCTGTGAAACGCGTAGAATCTGTGCATGTAGACTATCGCCGTGTTGATACATAGTTGAGATCTGTGTATAGCTGATGTTAAGGAATATTTCGGTGTAAAAACACAATGCACATTATCATCATCAATTATTCACTCGCAAATAGTATTCGTTTGCCTCCGATATGAGCATGAACACAGTAAAAAGAAATAAAGGAATCGAATAGAGTACAATACACACAAACCAGTCGGCGACTGCTGCTGGTGTTTAATTTGAATCACGAAATATAGATGTGGAAACATAGATTCAAACATTTGTCTTTTTTGACTTAATACATTGTACGAAAATGGATCCGTTGATGGAGTAGCGTTGATGGCATCAATGGCATGGCGCTTTATCTGACCCTTCTTTTTTGATTAGTAGTTAGAAGCGCGGTTTGACTTTATGAATGAATGACTTTACGCTTTAACAAATTAAAAAAATTGATTTATAGGTAAATTCACAAGATGAAAACAACTCAAGACCAATCTAGAATACGTCCAAGGAAGGTTGGTGTTAAATATAGCACGCTGAAACCTTGAACTGAAAACTGCTGAGGTATAAAACCTTTCTGTAATCAGGCAACCTTCGCGAAATGAATTTCATTGTCTTAAAATAGGCTTTATTGCCTAAGCAGTATGTGTCCATTGTTTCTTCTGCTTGCACACGATTACAATTGAAAAGTAGTTACTAATTACCTACATATTAGTTTCTTAAATCGAAAAAAACTTACGACTGTTGCAAACAATTTCACAAAAAATGCGTTTTTGTTAAATTACAGAGATTGCCGGGTAAATAATCAAATTTAAATAGACGTATATTGATCTGTAGATATAATCTTCAAATTGTTCGTAAAACGATAACCGTCATTATCTAATAGCCAATCCGCGATAGCCAAATAGTGACCTACGATCAATCACGTCCCACAAAATACCAAACGTTACTATTTTTCATTGAGACAATTATTTGTCATTCTAATAAACTATGCTATCCTTCGAAAAGTTGTATTGGATAGTTTAATCTATTATCGATATGATATGACTCAAACCACATAACTCTATTTCGATTTTATCTGAAGTTACTAATGACTTGAGGTTAACCATAATTTTGAATTAATTGAGTTAAAAAGATAACAGATTGATTTACTCTGAAGTTACCATTGGTGAAATAGCGCTTCTCGGCTTATTAGAGCAGTATGGATGGATAAAATATCAACCGATTCGCGATTCGATTCGACTGTTGGCGGTCAGCAAGAAAATGCTGCTTCAACTATCTCTACCATAAAGATGTTTCATTATTATAAGACGACACCGAATGCTGCTAAGATGCCTGGCTAAGTTGCCTGAGAATTGAGATGAATACTCAGTAATACTCTAAAGACACCTTTAAATCAAGAAGAAGAATAATCAAAGTTCCAGTTACAACATAATAATAACTACAATAATATGAATGCCAAATAATTATTGTCAATAACCAAACAATATTTAACAATACGTTTACGAGGAAAAACATTGTTTACTAAACCAATTTCCACGAACCGCGTGACTCACGCGCATGAATCGCTACTTAAAATTCCTTCACAATCACAAAGCAGAGCGGGCAATACGTTATTGTCTGTAAACATATTATCTTTCAGTAAGAGTGATCACAATATGGGACCAAGTTAGCAAAACGTGTGTGACCTCTGCCTACGATCGCGTAAACTAAGCAAAGTTCGCCAAGGCCGGTCATTAGATACACAGTAGGCAGGGTTAATTAACTAACACCCACTTGTTGCCATTTAGCATAGGACCCATGTAATAGGTGGTGAGACTATTGCCATGTGTTTTGGGCACGTAAATCGCAGTATATTACTAGCTGGTACAAAAGTAAATGTATTTACCCTATATTTACCCTTAGCCGCCTAGTACGACACCCTCGGGAGACATGGGCTTGGTGACAAAAAATTGTATTCTGCTCTGTAATACAATCTGAATCTCCAGTCGGTAATGCCCACCAATCCGCACTGGGCCTGTGTGGTGAAATTTTAATATAAAACAGTGATAAGGAATGAGCAGCGTACTTGTTATACCTACTATCTGCGATTTACATGCCCGCTACGTAGCAATAGGCTCACCCCCTATTATATGGGGACCTAACATAGTTGGCTAAATGTGGGTATTAGTAATACATCTCTGCCTACCCCTTCCGAGATAAATAGGCATAATTTACTTATTAAATCTACCTATTTGAAACGAAATAGAAAAGCTGTTAATACGCGACGTCACAATCACAGCAAGGAGGCGGGATAGTGAATGGTGTGCGAGGAGGATAGCTGCGGTGCGAGAGAGAGAGAGACAATGTTAAGCCCAAAAAAGAAACGGTCAATCTTCACTTTCTCTTTGAACAACCACTAGGCCACCACCGCGACTATTACAATTATTTTTCTATTAAACTATATCTGGTCAAGTAATTAAATTCTTACAACTAGACACCAACTTTTACTTCATATCAATCCCTACGAACACTGGAGGACGAATACGGACAACATTTATGGTGACCCCGACGTGATCATCGCTGCAAGATCGGCACCCCAAAGAAAAGGGCATAAAACCGTGAGTAAGAAGTGGTGCTTTAATCCGAAGGAAGTAGCCAATCCTAATTTTCATCGTATTCCTATTTTATTGCCTTTTTCCAACTTAATTTGCGTCTGCAAGCGTTGATACTAATTTACTAATTTGTCTAAGTAATATTAATACGTAGACATTTACCTATTTAAAACCTTAAAGTTATAGTTTGATCGTTACATTCAATTACTAATTTAATTATTACAAAAGCAAGCAGCGTTATCGTATAATATTTAAAATTCCCGGTGTCTATTGAAAGCGAGAGTGAATAATATCTTACTGAGGGTATTGGCAAAAAACCGGTTTGTTATTTGAATTCATACGTTGAGGCTGGGTATTCTTTATTGTGTTAAGGTTTTGCATTTGTTTTTCATTGTTGTGACTTTGCGTTGTTTGCACCAACAATATGACCGAAACACAAGATCTTATTAGACAAAGAGGCACAATTAGATCGCGTTTAACTTTGTTTGAGAATTATTTAAAGCCGTTATTAGACTCTAAAGAAACGAATAAGGTTAGTCTTAATGAGCTTAAGTTGCGTTTGACCAAAATTCGTGAATTATCGTACAGTTTTGAAGAGGTACAATCGCAGATTGAGCGGTTGGAGGAAGATGTAGCTAAGCAAATATTAGAACGGGAAAGTACGGAAAATAAATTTTTTCACTTAATAGCAGAGGCTGAGGCATTATTAGAGTTTTTTGAAAATAAAATTTGTCATGAATCATCCTCCAACTGTGCGACGAATTTTCCAGTGAATAATTTAAAGTTGCCTGCCATACAAATATCAAAATTTCGTGGTGAACATTGTGAGTGGCTGTCATTTAGGGATACATTTACGTCACTGATTCATAGTAATGATAATATTCAGGACATTAGCAAATTCCATTATTTAAAATCTTACTTGGAGGGAGCTGCCAGTGAAGTGATTAGTTCTGTGACTGTTTCTACTAAAAATTATCCTTTGGCATGGAAATTACTATGTGATAGATATAACAATCGGCGTATTTTAGTAAATGAGCATCTGAAATTGTTGTTTTCTATTGAACCATTACACAGGGAATCTGACAAAGGTATACACAAATTAATTGACATGTTATCAAAAAATTTAAGTGCGTTGAATGCTTTAGACGAACCAACAACATCATGGGATACAATAATTATTTACCTTGCGTCAGGGAAATTAGATAGCATTACCGCCGGAAAATGGGAGGAATACAGAAGCAACATTGAGACCCCTACTTTAGACAATTTTTATGGTTTTTTAAGACAAAGGGCGAGTGTAATAGAAACTGTCAACTCTATAAGGAATAATAAAAATGAAAAACACACATTATTGCGTTCTAAATCTTTTATTGTCTCTTCTCCTAGTACACAGTACCAACACAATTGCATTCACTGCAATCAAAATCACAAACTGTTTGAATGTGATAAGTTTAAATCTTTGCCAGTGGAACAACGGATAGCTAAGGTGTCTTCTAGGCAATTATGTACCAATTGTCTTCGCGGTGGCCACCAATCTTATCAGTGTAGACTTAGTGGTTGTAGGATCTGCAAAAGAAAACATAACACATTATTACACAAGCAATTATCATTGCCTTCGCAACAACAAAACATTGAGCCAACTAATGTAACAGCGTTAGCTACGAATAACGTGTCTACAAATATTATTGATAATAGCTGCTCTAGTCCCTCTTCTATTACAATGTCTGCTGTAACCTCCAGTCATGCTCTTCTTTCTACGGCGCTGGTTAAGGTTACAAACAATGGCAAGTATCACATCTTAAGGGCATTACTGGATAGTGGCAGTCAGTCTTCTTTTATTAGTTTAAAGGCTCAACAAAAAATTGATTTACATAAAACACAAAATATACATAGGTGTGTGTCAGGTATAGGTAACAACACATTAAATATAACAGAACAATGTAATTTACAAATAAATTCATTGGTAAACAGTTTTAATATTTTTGTCAAGTGTTATATATTATCACTTATTACTGATCGCCTACCCCATACAAAGGGGTGTTTCCACAAATTAGGAATTCCAAGTAACATTCAGCTTGCCGACCCTGAGTTCTTTGAACCATCAGAAATCGACTTATTATTGGGGGCTGATGTCTTTTGGGATTTGCTTGGTACATCTAGAATTTCACTAGGGAAACAAATGCCAATTCTACAAGAAACACATTTAGGCTGGATAGTGGCTGGCCCTATGGGGGGGAAGTTTTCAGATGTAAATCACACAAAATATCATTTTAGTCAAGAAATTAGGCAACAACTTTCTAAATTCTGGGAATTAGAGGAGCTACCTGTATCATCAAAATTAAAATCTAGTAACATCTGTGAGGAGCTATTCAGCTTAACTACTAAACATGATAGCAATGGTAGATTCTGTGTTCAGATACCTCTTAAGACTTCACCCACCGTTTTGGGTGATTCTTATGATACAGCCAAGAAAAGATTTTTACAAATAGAAAAAAGGTTCAGGCGTGACCCTGATTTTCATCGTAATTACTCAACATTTATACACGAGTATCGGGACTTAGGACATTTGACTGAAATACAGAGACCAGCGTTCGGATATTATTTACCTCACCATGCAGTCATTCGTGACAGCAGTTCAACAACGAAACTGCGTGTCGTTTTTGACGCTTCCTCTAAAACGTCCACTGGGAAGTCTCTTAACGACATTCAGCATGTTGGACCTGTTGTTCAGGATGACCTGTTTTCGATTTTGTTGAGATACAGACAGCATAGATTTGTAGTAACCGGGGACGTAGAAAAGATGTACCGGCAAATCTTAGTCGAGCCTAGTCAACGTCACTTACAATTAATATTGTGGCGCGACAATGAAACTCAACCACTCAAAACACTTCAATTAAACACAGTAACATATGGCACTGCCTCAGCTCCATTCCTAAGTACAAGGTGTTTATTGCAACTCGCTAATGAGTGTTCAAACGAGACAGTTGCCAATCTTATCAAAGAAGATTTTTACGTTGACGATTTTCTATCGGGCTCTGAAACAGAACATGAATTAAAAGAAATAGTTAATTCAGTCACTAGTACACTCAGTTTGGCTTGTCTGCCATTGCGAAAGTTTCGTACAAATGCTCCAACAATTTTTACAAATTACTCAGATGTCCTGAATCCCAAAGAGTTATGTTCTCAAACTAGTACTTTAGGTCTTAAGTGGGATCCTTCTAGTGATACCTTCGAGTTTCCTATATCACTTGATGTCACTAGTCAAATAAGCAAAAGGTCAATTTTATCTCTTTCATCAAAATTATTTGACCCTTTAGGACTTTTAAGTTTATGCACTATTATACCTAAAATGTTGTTACAGAAGCTATGGCTAAGTGATTTAAAATGGGACGACCCTATTCCTCTAGAGTTAGAAAGAACTTGGCTAGAATTTGTTAACAATTTAAAACAACTTTCAGAAATACGGATTCCTCGACATGCCATTATAGTTAATGCTTCTAAAATAGAATTACATTCCTTTTGTGATGCGTCCGAAGTAGCATACGCTTCTTGCGTTTACATTCGATCAATGGATAGGGCAGGTAATGTTTTAGTGAGATTATTATGTGCCAAAACTAAAGTAGCACCTGTTAAAGCCACGACTATTCCGAGGTTAGAATTATGTGGGGCTCTGTTGTCAGCTAGGCTGTGTTCTAAGGTCTCAAAGGCACTTCGTTGTAACATTTCTACTGCATTTTATTGGACAGATTCGTCAGTGGTGCTTGGTTGGTTGTCGACACAATCTCGAAATTTGAAAACATTTGTGTCCAACCGTGTTAGTGAGATACAGGAACTAACTTCTGTAAAATTTTGGAGACACGTACCAACTCAACAGAATCCGGCTGATCTTGCATCACGAGGCTTAGACCCTAAACAAATTCAAAAGGTTGACCTTTGGTGGCACGGTCCTGATTTTCTAAAGAAAAATGAAAATGAATGGCCACAGAAAATTAAAATGAATATAACCTTACCAGAACACAAAACTTCAAAACTTATATCTAATATTAAAACATATACACATACATGTACTACAGATACAAACGTTACACTTATTGAATTTAATAATTTTTCTAATTTTAATATTTTAATACGAAGTATGGCTTACGTTTTACGCTTTTTACATAATATAAAAAAGACCACATCTAGACGAGTGGGTAACCTTAGTGTCGATGAACTTAAGTCAGCGACAAGTACATTAATTAGGTTACATCAAAGTGAATGTTTTTCAAATGAAATTAATATTCTACAAAATAATAAACACTTGCCTTCAAAATCCCGAATTTTATCACTTGCTCCATTTATCGATGATGAAGGTTTCTTGCGCGTAGGTGGTCGTATCCAGAAATCATCTGAAACATATACAAAAAAGCATCCATTGTTATTAGACAGCAGTCACAATTTCACAAAATTACTATTTAATAATGAACATAAGCAGCTGTTGCATGGTGGACCACAATTATTATTAATGAGTTTACGTGATCGGTATTGGCCTCTTAGGGGCAGAGTTTTGGCTCGCAGTACTGTGAACAAATGTATTTTATGTAGACTTATGAAGGCTAAAAGTATTAATCCAATCATGGGCAACTTACCTTCATCAAGAGTTACTCCTTCTTCTCCATTCGAAGTAAGCGGCCTTGATTTTGCGGGTCCGTTTTTTATCACTGACCGAAGAGGACGCGGATGTAGAATTACAAAGTGCTACTTGTGCCTATTTGTCTGTTTCGCTACTAAGGCGTTGCATTTAGAAGTAGCGAGCGATCTAACTACTGATATTTTTATCTTGTGTCTGCGTCGTTTCATCTCTCGCAGAGGTAAACCTAAGGAAATCTATTGCGACAACGGTACAAATTTTGTGGGTGCAAATAATGAAATCAGTAGGTTTTTAAAATCTAGCAATGAAGGTATATCCGGCTTCAGCGCTAATGATAATATTAAATTTCATTTTTCTCCCGCGTACTCTCCGCATTTCGGTGGACTTTGGGAAGCCGGTGTTAAATCCGCCAAATTTCATATAACTAGGATATTAGGAAATCAACATCTAACATTTGAAGAACTATCAACCTTGTTCACGCAAGTTGAGGCAATCCTAAACTCCAGACCCTTAACTCCTCTATCACCCGACCCAAACGACCTGCAACCCCTCACCCCGGGGCACTTCCTGATCGGTAAACCGCTCACTTCTTTACCAACTCCAGATTATCGAAATGAGAGCCCTAATAGACTTAAACGATACCAATTAATGGAGCAGATGAGAAATAATTTTTGGGAACGTTGGCGTTTTGAATATCTCCATGAAATGCAGCAACGGGTCAAATGGAAGATCCAGCAAAGACAACTCCAAGTAGGAGACATGGTTGTGTTGAAGGAAGCCAATATTCCGCCTATGAAGTGGCGAATGGGACGAATCGTCAAGCTTCACCCTGGAGAAGACGGGATTGCACGTGTTGCCGACATTTACACTACAAAAGGGACATACCGGCGTGCTATGAACCGATTATGTCCTCTTCTCCCTGACGATGAAGATGCTTCGGATTGTCTTCGAGCTCCCACAGTCGTCGAAGGGGGGGAATATGTTAATACGCGACGTCACAATCACAGCAAGGAGGCGGGATAGTGAATGGTGTGCGAGGAGGATAGCTGCGGTGCGAGAGAGAGAGAGACAATGTTAAGCCCAAAAAAGAAACGGTCAATCTTCACTTTCTCTTTGAACAACCACTAGGCCACCACCGCGACTATTACAATTATTTTTCTATTAAACTATATCTGGTCAAGTAATTAAATTCTTACAACTAGACACCAACTTTTACTTCATATCAATCCCTACGAACACTGGAGGACGAATACGGACAACAAAAGCCTAAGCCTACCTTTAAGCTATTTCAAAAGAGTACATCTGCAAAAACAAGTCTAGATTGCGTCATTTTATTCAATCACTTCATCCATTCATATGGATTGATTTGAACTGAATGTTAAATGAGGAGCATATTACAGAATTCTAAGCGGGAAAATAACCTTCTGGAATAATCACCATGGCAACACATTCGCAAACACATACGCCGTAAGTAGGCCTATGGCTAATCGCAAATCCGTTAAGGCCCGGCGCACATTGGCGGCGTGGCACGGCAAGGGATCCTTCGGCATCCCTACATGTTCTTAGGTCTTGTCTTGTCGCGGTATCTCTGGGTATCCCGAAGACTGCCAAAGCGTTCCGAGGGATCCCGAGGCGTACCGAAGGTATATATGCCGATACGGCATACCTAAGTATCGCACGGCATTGTTTTTGTACCTACGACCTTCAACATTGAACTTTACTTTATTTTCATACTCTTTAGTTTTAGTTTTATTCGTCGCCTAAAAATATACTGCCATGCCATGCCGCCAATCGGCCCTAAGTAAGCCAGGTGCAAGTGGCATGCAAAAAAAGCCATGACGCATCTAGGTCACTACCCAGATAGCTGTAGCTGTAGTCAAAAGATACGAAGAGTGAAACCTTTCGATTGCGCAAAAATGCGGAAGGCATACGTTATGTTAGCGTTTCAGCTGAACATTTATGGCGTTATTACAAAAAAGCGGTTAAGACGTGTTTGTTTAAACAGCGTTGAAATCTGATATTGCCCTTTTATTTTTGAATAGTTTCTAAGACAGCTCCTGATTGCGACAAATCGCGTTTTGAACACTTTTTTGTAATAACACCAACCATATCTTATAATATTTCAAAACACACTCACACCTACCATCTAGCTAGCCCAAAGTAAATAGCATAAGCACTAATGGTTACTACCTACTAGATGATGGAAAATTGTTAATATACCTAATTATTAATCAATATTGAAAATATATACTAAATAATCATAATAAGTTATAAACAACCATGACTAGATATCAAATTTTCTGTGTCCCTCACACAAACATTTGGCCCTACCAGGACTCGAACCTGGGCCCTCTTAGTCAATAATAGCCAGCCAGTGATCAAAACATTTCGACCAAATCCACCGTCTAATTAAATATACAGCCACGTGGCGCCGACACTACCTCACCCATCTCTCTTGAGGGTGTGCTACCTACACAGCAACGGTTGAGGGCGCGATGCGAATTCGCAACGCAGAAAACATAAATTGCTGCGATGCGATTTGGTACGGCAAGGCGGCAAAGCAAAAAAATGTTATTGAAGGAATACGCGATGCGAATTAATTAGCAGGTTGCGATGCGCCGTGAGAGCTCGTATGTAGATTTTTACGATACATCGCAGTTTTGTAAGCCCTAAAATTGTGTTGGCCAAAGGACGTATGAAAAACGTAAGAAGAAAGAATGCGCCAGTTTGTTTTGTGTGACTGGGCGAACTATGTTCTCTTTATGTCAAGTTGCAACGGAGCGCGCTTTGCAAAAGCACGCCCCTCGTTCGTCGCAAAATGACTTTCTACACTTTCTCAATTGATGCGGGCAGGGAGCGTGGTATTTTTGGCACGCGAAAACGAAGCGCCGACAAATCGGTGCGAATAAGGGTCAATGTTTCGATACCACGTTGTCTGTCACAGGACAATAGCCTTTAGCCTGGTGGCTCATAAGGTTGAGAACTTCCAATCAAACATACCTATTCGCCAGTAACTGGATTTTGATCTCATCAGTTTATAAATACTAAGCCCTGAGTCATACAAACGTGATCGGTCTTTTAACTCTTATTTTTTTTCGTTTATTAAACTAAATCACTGATGTCTCTAACAAGAAAAAGAAGTCAGAAAAATTTCGCATATTTTTGTCCTGATACGGGAATCAAACCCGCATCATCCATGATCGCAATTTGTTTTGTAATTAAATGTTGAAATTAAAATCAAACAACAATGAATCATTGATGTCTTTTTTTAATTTAGCTTATATACATATTGATACAAACAGATGAAGTAGATACTTTAAGTCTGAAATATGTTTAAAGATTGATTTGGTTTTTATCTCCTTTTTGTCTGTTTTGTCTCCACCATTTTCTCTTTTATGAGCAAATTTATGAACCAGCATTAACTATTACTACTAAAAAACATCAGGAACTAAAGATGCATAGAAACTACTTTTTAGAAATTTGGTATCCTAGAGACAAAATTCACAAAATCTTAATTATTTTTGGCAAAAATAATTTGCCATGTGGTAATGACAGAGCAGAATATAAAGGCCTACGCAGACCTTGACGGCATGGCAAGGGATTAAAATTTTTACTAATGGACATTCAAACATATTGATACAGAAATACGACATGAATATGCTTTAACATTTTAATGCCTTTGCATCGAAAGGAATTTCCATGCACACCATTGAGAGACATGCCATGGGCTCCCATAGCGAGATGCCGTGGCATATGGACTCCAATGCTCTTTGGATATGTTCAATCTGTTTCTGTACAAAACAATATACCTAGTATTTAGCTTGACAGAATAATCAAATACCAGAGCAGGATTCATATTTGTTTACAGCCCATAAATATTAGATAAAACAACACTTCCTGAAGAAACCTGACCTTGGTCATCAAACATAGTCTACCAAAACATTACACAAAAATATGTGTACAGCATAATCTGTTGCCAAGTAGTTTTAGGTCACAAAATGAGGTCTTTTTAAAGAAACACAAGAAACTGATGCCACTAGATCAAGGTGATGTAATAAAATTGCCATTGATAAAATCTATACTAATATTATAAAGCTGAAGAGTTTGTTTCATTGGCAACTACTAGTTGATTTTGAATAGTAATGTAATTGCGAGTATTAGATCAAAGAAGACACACTAATTTCCTTATTGAAACAAAGATTGTTAAAATATTATTGTTAATCTTTTTGTTTATAACATACATAGCTACATAAATCAAACCTACTATCACTGGAAGGGGTAGGCAGAGGTGAATTTTGCTAATTGTATTAGGTCCCATGTCCAGGGGCAAGCCTATAGCAGTATATTGCTGGTACAGAATTAGCAACTTTAAGAATTGATGAATTTATAACAGTGACACCAATGATTAGGGAAATTAATATTAATCAATATTAGTCTATTTATTTAGTTGATTTAGTTTCAATCGAAAATTTATTCATTGATAATGCAATGTTAATAGCTATCACTGTCCTCATTAAGTGGCTATGAATATATAATATCTAGGTACCAGGTACTAGGTTTGTTGAAACCAAACGTATTGATGATTAATGATATGACAATGACATATTAATGGTATGATTAATTAGATTAGGTATATGTATAATGGTGCTAAATTTTAAGTGAATGAACAAAATAAAATGTTTGGTGTGCATGTGAGACCATGCTGGTTAGCAATGTTAGGAATATCAGCATTATTTAGGATTTTTTATTATACCATCAACAAGTCTACCATTGGTGTAGTACAAGATGACTAAGTGCCGCACTCAGAGACGTCAATTAATTTAAATTCATTTAAATCTAAACCATAGATCCAGCAAGTATAGCGACTAGTTTTAAATTGTAATTTTTTGACATTAAGTACTCATTAGCGTTATTTGACGTCTCTGAGTGCGGCAGTAAGAGTAAAGACATTGACAAGTAATAGGCAGCAGTTTTTCTCTTTATCCACCTACCAATATACTGCAATTTAAATACCTACCCCATAGAAGGTAATAGTCTCCCCACAATTACATAGAACACAATTGGCAAAAAGTAGGTGTTATTTACTTCTGCTCACCCTTTCAATGATAAATAGGCATGATATAATTGTATGTAGTAACAAGTTAAAATGTAAATTTTACTAAAAACAATATTGACCTATTGTTGTTATGAACGATTACAAATATATTCATATCAAAAGAGGCTCAATAATACTGATCTTTTTTTTCATATTAGACAGGTAAGCTCTTCCCCTTCATCTCACCTGATGGTAAGTGACGATAAGGGCTGAATATGGAATCGAGCTTCACCTGGAACCCTCAAGCACAGAGGGGCTGGGTATCTTATTCTTATTGTCAAAACACAATAATGCTGTTAAAATTATTATTATGGTGACAGATTTTGATGAGATGGTGGTAGCTAGCCAGGTGGACTTCAAAGAAGTCCTACCACCACTTCTTTCTATATACAAAGTACTAAGCTCTCATATTAGTTAAGAGACTATTAACTAAATGTAAACAAAATATTTGTAAAGAGGACTTGTTTGATCTCAATAACTTTTGCAAAGGCTAGTTACAAATACATTACTAACTATCATTATTGAAGTTATTTTAAGAATTAATTCCAAAACAACAATTTTGGAATAGAAATAGTTCTGAATGAAGAACACATGAAAGGGGTCTGCCTTTGCATTATCACAATAACAAGTATTTCACATTATTGATCACAGAAAGGAGCAAATACATTGTGTCCAATGTTTGTATAGATAGTAATAATGGTGAAGAGAGTAAGTAAATATTTACAGATTGTTTCTAATTAACCTTAGTTGTTTGAAACAAGGAAATTACTGTATAAAAATACATCAATGTGTCCAAGATGATGAAGTAGATAATTTTTTGATGACCAAGTGAAAATACTTGGTTAAAACAACAAGGAGGAAGTAGACTAAATAGCATGACCAATATAATGCCAAACCGCGCAAAAAGACGGGTATACGAGGTAAAATTAGCACGGGCAGACAGGTCGATCACCAGACATCCCTACGTCACCCGCGCAAGCGTCTACTCACAGCTGTCAGGGGGGAGCAGTGACCTACAATTTCCAACCACGCCATCACATTTGACCGTAACCTATAATATTGGTAATCAATACATATTAACACTCACGATACTAACACGAGCTCTATGTAAGAATAGAAATTGAAGGTTACTAACGGGGAGGGCGGGAATCCCCAGTAATATAAGCGAAAGTACTTACGGTGACGCTGTTTCCACATCGAAATTTCATCATATTTATAGGGTTTGATTTGAGATACCACACACTTTTTCACGTTCCATACACATATCGAGGCACTATGCTGCTAATTTCATAAATGAAAACAAACATTTAACACGCGAAATACGCGTTTCGAACACATGACTCGACAAAAACATTGCACTGAAATCACATTTTGAAAAGGATACACTTGGAGCCTCTGGCCCATATCCTGGATTAGGTTTGCGGCTTGCTGCCGATATGCCAGTTCTTTATCTGCATCTAAACCGCATTTTCTGCTTGATGAATTCTGTAGTTGCTCTTTTGTAAAATACCATTTCTCTTGTCCACCAGCCATTGAACGGATGTTGCAATGACTGCGCGGGGGAAAGCACGACGGAAAGCAGTGCTCCGTCTACGTGCGTGAGTGGAAGAGGGACAGCGCTATGACAGCGGCGACCGGATACAAAACACGTTAACATTTGAGTAATTTACAGACTAAAATCTGAACATTTTGAGGAAAATCACTAAATTATTAGTTAAAACCAGAACTAAAATTGTTAGAATATTTTCGAGACGTCAGTTAATAAGAAAATGCAGAAGAAAATATTATACACTAATTCCAAATTTCATAGGTATTCTCAGACCGACGCCATTGTAAAACTTGATGGTGAACGTAGTGAGATCTCCGGTGACAGAATGATGATCTGCAACAAACACAGGTATGTTTCACTTTATTTCTATGTTTAATAATGCTGTTTAGGTGATAATCTTACGTTTGTACATATTTTTTTAAAGAATTGTCAGCTTTTTCTTGTAAAAATTAGACTTTAAAAATAAGGACCTTAGAACTCTGTGACACCGTGCAAATGGCCGACCCACCACTGTTTACAATAGACCTTTTATTTATTATGTTGAAATCTTATTCTTCATCACTTATATATTTAAAAATAGCGTAATAATTTATAAATTATTTTTAATACCGTCTATTATCGAGATACTTAGTTCACTAGTTTAATAACTAATAATTATTTAATGAGAAATATGTTTGACTACCGGGCAGGTAGAAAAACATTTTGCGCGGTTACACGTAGAGGTTTCTCTTAGCTACTGTGAAATTGGAATTGAAAGCTAGAAAAGACCATTTTTATTGTGCAATTCCCATTTTCTTAAAATAATTACAGTCGAATAACGTAATTCGTACGTAAAAATATTTTCAAACAATACAGCAAAAGTTTAACTTTGATATGTTTCGATTCAGAAGTGAAAATTTAACTAATCTAAATGCCCACAATATTAAAATATCTGAACGTAAGTATAATAATGTATCCTAAATGTTTTTGGAAAGATCTAAATAGCAATTGATATATTACTCCTACGATAATTTTAACTGCAATTTATCGCTCCGTTATCATAAACTTTGGTAGGTACCTACCTACTACTAGCAGACTTCCAGTTCTGTAATACATTAAGCATAATTGTAATTTATACCCATTTATTACTTAATTAATTAACTGCCGCATTCAGAGTCGTCAATTAACGTTAACGAGTACTTATAAACAATAAATGACAATTCAAAACTACGCTATTCTTGCCGGGTTCTATAGTTATATTTTTAAATGACATTTTTTGACATTAAATACTCATTAAAGTTAATTGACGTCTCTGAGTGCGGCAGTAAATCAATTAAATTCCTTTTTTTTACTTTATTAATTTATTATTTCATTGCACGCCTGCTGACGACATTTGATTATGAATACTAGGGAAACGACGAAACTTATTGTAAACAATTTTTAAGTTCGTCTCATCCATCGTATCGTTACGTTAAATTTTGGTGTTGTAGCTACATGAGTACGAAACAATCAGTTGACGATCGTCTAGCATGCTATTGACTGTATACCTTATTACAACTAATCGTTAAATTCTTATTCTATGTGTGGGTAATTTTCGATATTTAGATATGTATACCCAAAGAGGGTTGGTGTCAGGCAGGCGGCCGGCTGTAAAACCTAAGCCAAAACCTTGAGTTGAGCTGCATGGATTGGCATGTTGTCCTCCCAATCATTCTCTCCGTTCATCGGTCTCTCGACATGGTCCTTTCCGCCTCTTTTCTATACATTCATTCATCACCACCTTAACGGTGTGATGGATGATAGGAATCAAAAGGGAGTGGATGGCTTGATGACGTCCGACCGATATGAATGGAAGAGAAAACATTCTGCGTCGACCCCAGATAGACTGGGAACAGGGCAGGGAGAAGAAGTATGTAGGTACTTTGTTATATTCAAACCGGATAATACTCAGAGCTATTTTAAAATCTATTCCTCGACACCAGAGGTTCTCAAACTTTTTTCTCATAGACCACTTCCAACATTTGCTGGTTCCGGTGAACCTCATGCAGCTACATTTCTACCAAATACCAAAACTCGTAAACATGAAATTTTTTACAAGTAATAATCGTAGAGCTTCTGAAAATATTATCTGCCTACATTGATACGTGAGGTCAAGCCAACATAATTGTTCCTTTATAAATCTTCGTTTACGAATCGTAACCCCCATTTTTTTACGTCAACGTAAACCCCAGCTTTTCCGTGCGTATGAAAATGTAGTGGTTCTATTGGTTCTCCTAAAACACATCTCTCGCAAGTCTCGCAACGCATCCTCGCACATCTCTGGTGAAAAAACACCTTAAGTGGGGTCGGCACAACATGTCTTCCTCTTCCATATTCTTCAATCAGAAGTGAGCTTATCATGACCTCTCTTCTTCCTCATATTGTTGCACGCAATCCATCTATATGGCTTCTTCGGTCTTCCTCTCATGCTGGGGCCATTCACATCCATACTTAAAATTTTTCTAGTTATGTAACTTTCATCCCTCTTCATCAAATAATATCAATTTTTCTATCACGGCGCCACTTTCAAAGTAGGTACTTAGTATATGATTACATTATAAAAAAGAACCTTGTTATGTAAAAAAAAAATTCGCGTCCAACAGTTTAATAAGGTTGATAATTGATTGAAAATAATAATCGAGAAATCAAAATAATTAAGGCGCTACCTTGCGAATATTCATCTTTTTTTTAGTATTGAATTCTATATTTCCTACTACTATGGTTCTGGTTTTCAAATTTGTCAAGAGTTTAATAATCAATAAAGTATTTTACTAAAGACAAAACATGTTAATGGTAACAATTTTCTCGGTCGGTCTTCTTTTTCTGTTTTAATAATCATACGGACCATTAATTAAAATACAAACTAAGTTTATTAGATGGGCAACAGACTATTTCAATGTCTAAAAAGTTTCTACAAATGTTATTTACTTTTTGATGATTAAATAAAATATTTTTTCTGTAGATAAAAAACCAAAGATGATCTTTCTCATTCTCGCTAATAATTTTAAACCCAAACGAAGTTTATTAGAAGGGCAAATAAACTGTTTAAATTTATCCCTAAAAAGTTTTTCGATTGTGCAAAAAACTTAACAAAATAAAATATTCAAAGGTAAATTAAAATAATAATGAAATAAATTTTAAATAAAATCTATTCTACAGTAACTTACCGCGATTTCCAAATAGAAAAATCCACAAATCAGTCAGTTCACTCAGTTTCTAATAAACACTTGTAGCACGAGAAACACGTCTGTACACAGCAAAGGTTAGAAACTAACTGACGATAACTCGTCTTACCCGCGAAGCCGCTACACCGGCAAACGGAATACGTTTCATGTTCGCTCTCTCTTCCTCGCACGACATTAGAGCAAGACGGAGATCCCCTTAATTCAGGTATACAAAACCTAGTAAAAATCTTTTGTCTCTAATTAGGCATTGAGATAATACAATGACTTAATGGTAATGGTACCTCGTGGTATTATTGACATTATTCAAAGAAAACACTCTTAAAAAAGTAAAATCTTATCCGATTCTGAAAAGACCTTTGCAAATTATAAGCCCTATTGGGGTGTAATAGAAGTTTCTTGTTATGATCTCCAACAATAGACAATAATATAGTAAGCTTTAGCTTCTATTATCTTCAATGCTGGCCTAGAAGCGAAACAATAACCCTAAGTGGTGTCGTAAAAGTCGACTAAGACAGATTGCCAGGTGTAGACCACAAAGCAGCTCAGGGCACCCGAATTTTGGGAGCAAAGCACAATTAAAAGCATACCCGAAAAAGGTTGGTAACACTAGCCGCGGGTGTTAATTCACCTCTGCCTACCACAGACGTACGTTTGTGTTATTAGTAGGCATTCAATATATTCGGTATCTGGACCGGAAATCTCAGTGTATTGATAGGTGGTATAAGAGGACCGCTGCTGCCCATTACTCATAGCTGTCTTTACCTTTAGTCGCCTTGTACTACACCCGTTGGAGATATGGGGATAGTGACAATTGTCTTCTGCTCTGCGGTCACCACACATCACTACTACTACTATAGTACTAGGACAACCGTTGGTTTTAAAAATATCAAATGCAATGAAGTGTTCCTCTTTCTGACCTTATCCGGCTCGCTTTCTTTCACCACTCCTTATATCCTTCACCAATTTCTCATCGACTCCTCTCACTATCATTTCCTCCCTCACACAAGTCACCCATCTTTATTTGGTCTTCTTCTCCTTCTACGTCCTCCCACGTTCATACCTAACATTCTTCTGCCAATTTCAAGCTTTCATCTGATCACAATTCGCATAACATTACCAAATGATTCAAGTCTATTATTCCGCAGTGTCTCAGTCATATCTCTCCGTGTCACACCACACACCATCTCAACATACGCATCAATATAGTTACATGCAAATGCAATGAAATAGTACATTCATATACCTACTAAGGGCGATAAAATAAAGAATGTCTCAGATCGCAAGTATTTGCGATAAAGTCTTCTTTTTTATCGCCCGAGGTAAAATCATAGTTTTATGCCACCCCCTGACCAGGAAGTGGGATTTTCCGTATTACGCGTAGCAGGCGATAAAGTCTACTTCCTGGTCAGGGGGTGGCATAGAGTGTTTTTCTAAAACTAAAAAGTATAATTTTGTCGATTCCAGTTAAATCCACCGTCGCCATGTCGCAACCGAACAAACTGATCCACCTGCCCAAGGTGAGGATGCTGCGCCCGACCATCGGCAGGCCGGGCGGCAGTATTCGCATCACCAACGTCAAGTCCGTCAAGCCTGCCGACCCCGAAACGCTGAAGAAGCAGGAGGAGGAGAAGCTCAGAGCGCAGGTTAGTTATCTATACTAATATTATAAAGCTGAAGAGTTTGTTCGGTTGGTTGGTTAAAGGCGCTAATCTCAGAAACTACTGGTTGAAATTGAAAAATTATTTTTGTGTTGGATACATTACTATTACATGGAACTTAACATAATTGGCGAAATTCACCTCTGGCCTATATGCCCGAAGGGGTAGGCCCTTCGGGCATATAGGCCTGATTTTTGTATGTATGTTGACAACTAGTTAACAGTCACCCCCCCCCCCCGCGCCAATTCTCTCGCTGCCTAGCCATATTTCATTTATATTTAACGTTTCATTTCATCATTTCCAGCTGCAAAAGGAGATAATGTCCCGTTCGCGATCGTGCGCGTTCAAAGATTACCAATGCACTATGCCAGTGCTCTCCGGTCGCGCGTACTGCCACACGCACATCCTGAGGGACCCCACGGCGCCGTATAAGCAATGCGCACACACGTACAGCAACGGCGACCGCTGTCAGGACCCGGCGCCTATAGACCAGAGGGATCATCGGGACGCGGGGTGAGATAACTTAGCTAACATACATATAGTTAAGTTTGCAAACATTACATAGGTGTCAGGACCCGGCGCCTATCGAACAGCGAGACCATTGGGACGCAGGGTGAGATGACTTAGCAAATATACATACATATATACATCTTCCATGCCAGGCTAGCATGACCACCGAAACACGATATGTTAAGTTTATCGCGTTGAACAGTGAAAAATCATTGTTTTTCCATATACTTTTAAGGTTATATCTTAAACATTTAGCCATTTATCGCTTTGAACTGGCACAAATCCAATGATTTTTATAAGTTCAACGCTATAAATGGCTATATCATATCGTGTTTGGGTGGTCATGCTAGCCGGGCTGAGAGCGAAAATATAACGTAGAATAGGCCAGCCCCAGCAGAGGAGCTCTTAAAGGAGTGATTGCGTGAACTTAGCAATGTTCGTTAACGCCGGTCAATGGATGGGTGACCAAAAACCGTGATATTCTCCGTGCCAATAAACACCTTGTGGCACCCGAATGGTGGAGGGCAAACTACCAACAACAGCATACCCAAAGAGGGTTGGTGTCAGGCAGGCGACCGGTTTCCTAAGCCAAAACCTCGAGTGGTTATTGATTGAATGTTGTCATTCCAATCACCAAGATATCGATGAGTAATCATCATCATCACCAGCCCTTTAATGGGGACATTAAAGGACATTAAGGGGATATTATAGGGGGATTGCTGGGCACGGGACTTCCCTATGGATGGAAGAATATAGGGAGATTGGGCCTTAACCCACCACGCTGGCCCAGTACGTGTTGGTGCGATGACTAACGATGCAGCCGGGACCAACGGCTTAACGTGCCTTCCGAAGCACGGAGGAACTCGAGATAGTAAATTTTTGGTCACCCATCCAATGACTGGCCATTGCGAATATTGCTTAGTTTACACAATCACGGGCCAAGCGCGCAATGACGAAAAGTACTGTTATTTCACCTCTGCCTATACCCATTCGGGGATATACGTGTGAATTATGTAAGTCTGTGTATTAAATTGGTTTGTTTTGTTGATATCTTTTCAGTATGTGCTTCGAGCACGCAAGAGCAGCGATGTTCGCCCGAATGCGAAGCACCGCTCCACCGCCTCCAGTGACCACTACGGAGACGTTGCTCACCCAACTGCAGCATTACGTGAGGTATGAAAAAAGTACTCTTTATTGCACTTGAAAAACAATTATAAATACAAGTTACAGTACATAGTTCGCGTGGGCGGTCTGACATTGTTATACACTATACCTTTCTTATACCCCATTCGCTTGGGCTTGAGACGAAATGTAAACAATCTCGATGTGTCTTTTAATATAAAATACAAAAATAAAAATGTGTCACGCCAATATTTCAAAGCAGCTAACAGTTTTATTTGGCTATAATTGATGATGTATTTTAGAATTGGCCGTGTGGTGACGGCAGAGTAGAATACAATTGTCACCACCCCAAATCTTTCCCGTGGGTGTCGTACAAGGCGACTAAGGATAAATCAGTGATGAGGAATGGGCAGCAGCGTTCCTCTTATACCTACCACCTAGCAAAGTACTGCGACTTTTGTGCCCAAAAATTGCAATAGGCTCGCCACCTATTACATGGGACCTAGTATAATTGGCGAAGCGTGGGTGCTAGTTCACCTCTGCCTACCCGTTCGGGGATATAGGCGTGAATTATGTATGTATTTTAGAATACGTTTCTTGTTTTTAAGAGCATTGCGTCGATAAAGAGACATATCAAGAACGTTTACATTTTGTCTCAGGCCCAAGTGAATGGGGTATAACATTCCGTACCCAAAGGGTAAAACGGACCCTATGACTGAGATGCCGCTGTCCGTCCGTCATGAGCATGACCACCGAAACACTATATGATATAGACATTTATCACTTGGAACTGTCAAAAGTCATTGGATTTTTTTATAGTTTATAGCGATAAATGATGGCAATGTATGTAGCTATAGACATTTGATGCTTTGATTGAACAATCAAAATCAAATGATTTTTGACAGTTATAAGCGATATATGGCTTTACCATATCGTGTTTCGTTTGTCATGTTAGCCGGGTTGACTGTATCTCGTGAACCGTGATATTTAGACAGTTGAAATTTTCATGGCCGTGTGGTGACGGCAGAGTAGAATACAATTGTTACCACCGCTATCTCTCCTGCCAGTGTCGTGCAAGGCGACTAAGGGTATAGACAGCAATGAGTAATGGGCAGCAGCATTCCTCTTGTACCACCTAGCAAAATACTGCGATTGATATGCCCGATAGATGGCAATAGGCTCGCCTCCTATTGCATGGGACCTAGCTAAATTGACGATAAGTGGGTGTTAATTCACCTCTGCCTACCCCTTAGGGGATATAAGCGTGATTTATGTATGTATGATTGTTGCCGACTGAGTTTTGTATCAATCCTTTTTGATATGTTTTCTGTTTACTTTTTAATATTTTTTGATACTCGTTTTGTTTTTGATACTTGTCAGTTGTATTTTATTACGTATATGGTGAATACAGTCCGCTGCTACAAAAAGGGTTCTCTGTAGCCTTTGCCACCAGCCCCGTCTACATCGTTTACAATGATATTTTCATAAATGCTGAATTTCTGTTGCCGCTGTAACAACAAATTAACAAATATTAATAAACAGAATAAAACTCAACTCAAGTCATTAGTTTTCTTCTGATTCTTATCCTTGATCACACTTGAGAAGTGCTAGCCATGAATGAATGAATATGAAAATGGAAAGAATATTTCTGGAGACCGAGGAACGGATATAGTAATTCAAATGACGGCCGCCTTGGTCGAATGCTCAGATTGCTGGGTATTGGCCAAGAGGTCCCGGGTTCGAATCCTGGTAGGGGCAAACTTTGTGATGACCACAAATGTTTGTTCCCGAGTCATGGTTGTGTATATGTTTATGTAGTATATTTTCAACATTTATATACATAATTATTATTAAAAATATGTCCGTCATCTAGTATCCATAACACAAGTGCTTATGCTACTTACTTTGGGCTAGATGATAGGTGTGAGTGTAAAAATATTTATTTATTTATTATTATTTATTAAATGACAATATATAATATATTCTCCACTGCTCAAGGTTTTGGGTTTACTGCCGGCCGCTTGACTGAAACGCATTTTGTTCTACAACTAAGTAATAGCAATGTTTCGTTTCATTAAAATATTTCTATTTGAAGTTGGTTGAGTCATAACTCTTTTACTACATTATTTATTGTGAGGTACTAACTAATTAAACTATCTGGTATTACTAGCACAACAAAACAATACTAATGCAGAGCATAAATTGATGATAATTTCCCGCGTGACGTCACTGCTTTTTAACCGGATTGTAATGAATACATTATTATTACAAGTGCAAAATAATTAACAGTATTGTGTTTTTGTATTACGCTTTTGACTATCATTAAGTAAGTACGGTAAGTTAGTGGTCTTAATTATTGTATTTGATTAATTAACCCCTTAAGCAGTTAATGCGCTGACGATTAGGCGTAAAACCTGACGATTTAAATAAATAATAAATTAATGAGATAGTTTGTGCCTAGGTACCTACTATTCTGCACTCGCAAGCCAAAAAGTCAAAACTTCTATGATAGTAGATTGTACAACAATTAAGGGCATAAAATGAGTCATTGTAGCCCGAGACTGTATTGTAAGGGGAGAGCAATAATATCTGCCTACCCCAGCCCGGCTACGTGACCACAGAAACACGATAATATGATAAAGCCATTTATCGCTTTGATCTGTTTGAAATTGAATTTTTTGACAGTGCAAAGCGATAAACGGCTATATCTTAAAGCCTATATGGGTATGTCATTTAAATACAGCGTTTTATAGCTTTGAACTGTCAGAAATCCAATGATTTTTCATACTGCAAAGCGATAAAAAGCTTTATCATATCGTGTTTCGGTGGTCATGCTAACCGGGCTGTGGTAGAAAGGCTTGATATAATAATATTATGTATGTAGGTACAGTCTCTTCTATGCTGGCCTGGGAGCGAACAAATAACGTAGAATAGGCCAGCCCCGACTCATCCCTTGGGTGTCGTAAAAGTCGACTAAGGGAGATTGCCCGGTGTAGACCAATAAGCACCTTGGGGCACCCGAATGGCGGAGGGCAAACCACCAACAATAGCATACCCAAAGAGGGTTGGTGTCAGGCAGGCGGCCGTCTGTAAAACCTAAGCCAAAACTTTGAGCAGTATGGATTGGAATGTTGTCATTCCAATCACTCTCTCCGTTCATCGGTCTCTCGACATGGTCCGTTCCGCCTCTTTTCTATATATTCATTCATCACTAGCACTTTTACGGTGTGATGGATGATATGAATCAAAAGGGAGTGGATGGCTTGATGACGTCTTACCGATATGAATGGAAGAGCAAACATACTGCGCCGACGCCAGATAGACTGGGAACAGGGCAGGGAGAAGAAGATGTATGTAGGTACAGTATATTAAAATAATCCGTCTTTGCGTCTCGTGGCTAGATGACAGGTGTGAAATGTGTATTCATGTAAGAAATGTGTCTGATTTACTTAATGTGGTTTATTTGGCAGGCCGGAAAGACCGCGGACGACCTCATGCACATCCTCTGTGTCTGTAGTGAGCGACCAACCTGAAGTAGACATTGCAGTGCCGACACCTGTGGACCCCTTTAGTGAGTATGAATTAGCACATTATATACCAAGGGCGATAAAGCAATGAATGTCTCAGATCGCAAGTATTGCATATGCGATCTGAGGTTTGCTCTTTTATCGCCCGAGGTAAGATCATAGTTTTATGTCCACCCCCCATGACCAGGAAGTAGGATTTTCCACGGTCCACTTTATGGTCAGGTGTGACTTAAAAGTCGTTTACTTCTTCTATGACTTCCATGCTGGCCTGGAAGCGAGAAATAATAACGTAGAATGTGCCAGCCCCGACTCACCCCATGGGTGTCGTAAAAGTCGACTAAGGGCGGTTGCCCTGTGTAGAATAATTAGCACCTTGGGGCACCCGAATGGTGGAGGGCAAACCACCAAAAACAGCATACTCCTTAAGGTTTTTGCATAGGGTGTACAGCCGTCCACCTGCCTGATACACTTTTATCTTGCAAACTAACTATTGTAAATATTTCTTAAAAATATTAATATTTGTTCTTAGTTGAGTCATAACTCTTTTACTTCGTTAATGTAAGTTACTAATTAAACTATCATTTGTTACTCACACAACAATACTAATGCAAAGCGTAAAATTATAATTTCCCATGCTTTTTAACTGGAATGAAAATAAAATTATTACATCTGCAAAATAATTAACAGTATTGTGTTTTTGTATTAATGCTTTTGACAGTCATTAAGTAAGTACGGTAATATAAAATAATTTAACCCCTTAAGCAGTTAATGCGCTCTTTTGGATCATATCATCCATCAAACTTGCCTCATAGCCAAACATTTACTATTTATCATGTCACACCTGACCATAAAGTGGTTATATTTTCTGGTCATGGGGTGAAATGAAACTATCATCTTATAACTCGGGCGATAAAAAAGAAGGTCTCAGATCGCATATTTGTCAAATACTTGCAATCGTAGACATTATTTGTTCTATACTTTTATAGCCCTTGGCATACAAGGTGTAAAATAAAGGTGCAGTAATATTTAAAGGGGTTATTCAGGCCATCAAAATGAACAACTTTTACTATGAGACCAATAACCAAATCTCAAAAAAAAACACCTCCATACCAACTGATGTCAGCTGTTAGGTACTCAGCTTAGTATGGGTAAGTGAATTTTTTTTCTGACATTTCGATTTTGGTCCCGTAGTGAAGGTGAGTACGTAGTTTGATGGCCTAAATAACCCCTAAAAATATTACTGCACCTCTCTGTTACACCCAGTATAACTAATTCCCGCCAAAATCGTACATAGGTATAGCTTTGTCCGTAAGCGCGGCAGTTTCATATATATTTATATATATCACGCCTATATCCCCGAAGGGGAAGGCAGAGGTGAACTAGCACCCACGTTTCGCCAAATATGTCTGGTCCCATGTAATAGGTGGCGAGCCTATTGCCATTTATCGGGCACAAAAGTCTCAGTATATTGCTAGGTGGTCTAAGAGGAACGCTGCTGCCCATTCCTCATCACTGATTGATTTATCCTTAGTCGCCTTGTACGACACCCACGGGAGAGATTTGGGTTGGTGACAATTGTATTCTACAGAGTGTAACAAACATGTATCAATTGTTTCCAGAACAAATAGACGCGACCGCGACCAACGACCAGTTCGCCGCGTCCATTCTGGAGTGCGCGAGCGCGAGCGACAGCGACTGTGACAGCGTGACGCTCGGCGCCGACGGCGATTGCCGTGGCGGGCACGAGGACGAGCTCGACGAGTTCGAGGAGACGCCGCAGGAGACGCAGCCTCTATGGTGAGTGGATTCAAAGATGAATAAAAAAAAAAAAAAAAAATAACGTCTCAGATCGCAAGCGTCTAAAATTTATTTTTTATTGCCTGAGGTAAGTTAATAATTTTATGTCACGTCACACCAGAAAGTGGGATTTTCCGTACCTACGCGTAGCGGTAGGAAAAGACCACTCTATGGTCAGGTGTAACGTAAAGTTCACGAAGAGCCGAGTAAGAATCAGTAAAATACCAATAAGGCCGCCTGTTTTTTTTTTTGTATCTTCTATTCTTGCGTCCCTTTGCCATATCAAGTTTTTTTATTTACTATTCGATTTTAATTTTAACATTATATAAATGTTAGAAAAATTAGTACAAAGGTTTTAATGGTTAGAAAAAGAATTTCGAAAAATTATGATCTTGAAGCGGGAATCGAACCCGCGTCCGCTGCTATCCGGGCAGATGCCTGACCGCTCGTCCACCCAAGACACTAATTAACTTGCCGAAATTCTTCTGACCTTTACACTTCACGTTGTAAGCCAACGGGTACCCTCGCAATGTAGAAATACGCGAATGTAGGACGCGGGTTCGATTCCCGCCTCAAGATCATAATTTTTCGAAATTCTTTTTCTAACCATTAAAATCTTTGTACTAATTTTTCTAACATTTATATAATGTTAAAATTAAAATCGAATAGTAAATAAAAAAACTTGATATGGCAAAGGGACGCAAGAATAGAAGATACAAAAAAAAAAACAGGCGGCCTTATTGGTATTTTACTGATTCTTACTCGGCTCTTCGTGAACTTTACGTTACACCTGACCATAGAGTGGTCTTTTCCTACCGCTACGCGTAGGTACGGAAAATCCCACTTTCTGGTGTGACGTGACATAAAATTATTAACTTACCTCAGGCAATAAAAAATAAATTTTAGACGCTTGCGATCTGAGACGTTCTATCTATTGTACAAGGGCACTAAAAGAAGAAGAAAACATAATAAAACACATGGACAAAGTCAGCCTTATTGCTTTCGACATTAGGGTAGGCACGAGGACGAGCTCGACGAGTTCGAGGAGGCGTCGCAGAAGACGCAGCCTCTGTGGTGAGTTAGGGGTTATAATATAATAGAATAGATTTTAGGTACACCTGACCATAGAGTGGACTTTTCCGCCCGATACGCGTACGGATCCCGCTAGTAGGGATCATCTTCTATGTACTGGGTGATTTTTCGATCAGGTTTTTTTGTTTATAATTTTTTTTCCACACATCGGGTGGTAACGTTTACAGATGCCATTTTTGATAAAAAATAGGTAGGTCAAGTTTTCACGAAATAATATTTTGTTTATCGCTTTTATAAAATTGAAATAAAAGTTCTACCTGATTGTTTTGATTCTTATGTCTTTATTTCCGCCTATACCACTTGGCGTCAAGACTAATTTTTCGAACTTTTTCTAAATCGTATCTAAACCGTGTCGCTGTGACATGTATGTTAAGTATTTTTTTAGCCGATATTTTTTTTGTAAACATGCATTTGTGTGTACAAGTTGATGCAAATAAATTGTCTATCTATCTGTGTATCTCTGCCTACCCCTGTGGAAGAAAGGTGTGAAATATACATACATACATACATACGTCACGCCTTTCTCCCACATGTGCAGGCAGAGATCACAGCTTTCCATACTTCTTTCGCTTCATCCAATCTCACCAATTTTTTTCATGCATGCCCGTCGGTTTCGGGTGTATGTTTAAAAAAATGTGTAATTAATACCCATTGAACTACTATTACTACTTACTAGCGTATAGAAGCGACACCGCAAATAAGAATTGTAGTCTGTGCGTTGCGCTGCAGGACAACAGCACGAAGCGACTGCTTGCTTGAAAAAAACGCGTAAGCGCCATGAAGTCGGCGGCGCTTACGATGTTTTGGTCGCGAGGAAACTGTGCTCAAAGCTTCGAGTTGGGAGAATATTTTTGTTTGTCATAGCGTATCTAGTTAACCCTAATAATGTTGGATAATTAAATGGCCTAGAAGAGGAAAAGGCCTTTAGCTTATCTGCCTGTAGTCGTCTCAATTTAAACCCCAGAATTTAAGGTTGATCAAGCACTGCTAAAAAGGTGGAGGTAGGAATATAGGACTCACCAAAGCCGCGATGTAGTTAGGCTTCGGGTGCACCCATTCACTTAAAATGTAACTCGAGTAGCTTGAAAACCATTGGAAGACGTCCAGGACTTCGATAAAAGTACTTTTTCTTTTTGGAAACCACAACTCAATGTGTAACACCCTTTTTTCGTCTTATCGCTTCCAGGCGAGCTGGGGTGTTCACAGTGGAAGAAGCGGTCAGCGAAGCCAAGGACGCCTTGGTCTCACTTCAATCTGCGTACAGAAGGCAGATGGGCCGGCTCAGGCGGCTGCTGCAGATGGCCAGGGGGCAGTACCTCAAGTCGCTCAAGGCGGAGAAGGAGCAGTATTGTGAGTTGCGTTGTACTTATAATCAGTGGTGATGCTCGAGTTCATCAACACGTAAAAGCGATTGAAGGTTAACCGTCTATTTTTGACATTTCATCCATACTGTTAGTTGTCAAAAAGAACTGGCTGTATAATAGTCGACTGTTTACTTGTTGGTGAACACCAGCTTTACTCTAACTGCCGCATTCAGAGATTCATATTTTTGAACCTCCCAGTTAAGTTTTTTTTTTTGCGAAACGTCACACAGCTACTTTGTAAGGGAGCTGTCGTCGAGAAGACAAAACGAATGGACTGAGTATAGGTTTACGCAATCGCAAGCCACTGCGCTATCGAGTTTTCGGTCAATCCTATAAATTTACCATTGTGGATGTGTATTATTACATGGGTCCTAACATAATTGGCAAAACGTGGGTGCTAATTCACCTCTGCATGTGTATTTCCAGGCAGCATCAACTCTCAGTCGCGAAGTGGGCCCCTCACCGTGAGGGAGAGGCAGCAGCTCAGGAAGCTGAAGGCGTACGCGGGATACCACAGGAAGCATGGTGTTGATGCTGTACTAGCGAGGAAACTGCACAGGAAGCGGGCCAAGGTATATATATATATAGTAAACCCACCAGCCCGGCTAGCATGACCACCCAAACACGATATGATAATATAGCCGTTTATCGCGTTGAACTTACAAAAATCTTTGGATTTTCGACAGTTCAAAGCGACAAATGGCTATATCTGTATAGTATAGCCTTAGAGGCTTATTTAATTATTAAATTCAGGCTTGTTCAAGTGTTAAAATCCATTCGATTTAAATTTTAACATAATATAAATGTTAGAAAAATTAGTACAAATATTTTGGTGGTTAGAAAAATTATGATCTTGAGGCGGGAATCGAAGAAGAAGCAGCGGACACGGGTTCGATTCCCGCCTCAAGATCATAATTTTTCGAAATTCTTTTTCCAACCACCAAAATCCTTGTGTTAAAATCCAGTGATTTTTTACTGCTCAACGTGATAAAATAGCTATATCATGTCGTGTTTCGGTGGTTATGCTAGCCGGGCAGAGTAACTCTGGAAAACCCACCAGACCAATAGCACATTTATTACCAAAGGTGGTAAAATAAAACATGTCTCAGATCGCATTTATTTGACTCCCGAGCTAAGGCGAGGGCATTAAAATTAAATATGCGATCTTCTTCTCCCTGCCCTGTACCCAGTCCATCAGGGGTTGGCGCAGTATGTTTCCTCTTCCATTCATATCGGTAAGACGTCATCAAGCCATCCACTCCCTTTTGATTCATATCATCCATCACACCGGAAAGGTGCTAGTGATGAATGAATGTATAGAAAAGAGATGTAACGACCCATGTCCAGAGACAGATGATTGGAGAGTGATTGGAATGACAACATTCCAAACTATACTGCTCAAGGTTTGGCTTAGGTTTTTTATGGCATCTTTCTCAAATGGACACATTTGCATATAAAATTGTTTAGCGCAAAAGTGTCCGTTTTACACAGTCAGTATGCCCGGTTTAGACCCCCCTTCCCTAAACAAAAATCTTTGTACTAATTTTTCTAACATTAATATAATGTTGAAATTAAAACCGAATAGTTTATAAACCAAACCCAAGCTTAACCGAACGCACGGTATTTGTAAAAATATCTGCTTTGGAATGTTTGAAATTTATTTCTACATTGCGAGGGTACCCGTTGGCTTACAACGTGAAGTGTAAAGGTTAGAAGATTTTCGGCAAGTTAATTAGTGTCTTGGGTGGCCGAGCGGTCAGGCACCTGCCCGGATAGTAGCGGACGCGGGTTCGATTCCCGCCTCAAGACCATAATTTTTCGAAATTCTTTTTCTAACCACCAAAATCTTTCCCCCTTCCCTTGCAGTTATTTAACCAATTTTGTTCTCTTGTCCCACGCCAGCTAGGTGTGGAGCCCTCGAACCGGCCGATCCCGTCGCAGGGCCGCTGCACGTTCACAGAGGGCGGAGTTCGATGTTCTACACATGTGTTGCCCGCCGCCAAGCACTGCCTCAAGCATATCTTGCATGACAGGCATCAGGTAATACAGATGTCGTAGCCAAATCATAGAATTGATCACTTCATGATGTGACCGACCATTTCATGAAATGGTTGCATTTCATGAAATGGCCGGCTATAATTGACCATATCATGATAATGATCTGGCCAGATCAATGAATAAACAACGTTTAACGATATGAACATCTAATCGCACGGCTATTTCATGATATGGCCAAACATTAATAATCATATCATAAAATAGTTACATTAACCACCGTTGGAGGCGCTTATTTCGATTTGTTTTTGCGATGCATCATGGCGGCGGACCATTATCCAATAAACAAACTATTATTAATGTTGTAATGCAGGATAAAAGTGAAGTGAAATGTCGTTACGACACCAAATTATTTAAATTTTACATTTTAAATCACTCAAAAAATGAGCTCAACGTAAAAATTCCAAACATTAACTCCATTAATGATATGGCCAAACGTGGATGAACATATCATCAAACATTGACGTTTCAACGATATGGTCAGTTTTAACCGGAACTATACCCCATTCACTTGGGCTTGAGACAAAATGTAAACAATCTTGATGTGTCTTTTAATATAAAATATATACGTACAGAGGGCGAGTGGAGCTCGCTAGCGCAGCGGGATAGCGCGCTTGGCCTGCGATTGCGTGAACTAAGCAATGTTCGCTAAGGCCGGTCATTGGATGGGTGACCAACAATTTATTATCTCGAGTTGCTCCGTGCTTCGGAAGGCACGTTAAGCCGGTGGTCCCGGCTGCATCTGCAGTCATTAATACTCACCAAACCGCATTGGACCAGCGTGGTGGGTTATGGCCCAATCTCCCTATATTCTTCCATCCATAGAGAAGTCCCGTGCCCCAGCAGTGAGGACATTAAAGGGCTGGTGATGATGATGTCATACATACATACATAAATCACGCCTATAGACCCGAAGGGGTAGGAAGAGGTGAACTAACCCACTTTTCGCCAATTAAGTTTGGTCCCATAGCCTTAGGTAGCCTATTGCCATTTATTGGGCACGGAAATCGCCATACCATAACGGTATACCCGTTACTCATCACTGTTTTAATGGTGGTGGTACCTTTTTTGATATATAATTATGTGTTGTGTGGTGACGGCAGAGCAGAATACAATTGTCACCACCCTCATCTCTCCCGTGGGCGTCGTACAAGGCGACTAAGGGTGAAGACAGCGGATGAGTAATGGGCAATATACTGCGATTTACGAGCCCGATACATGGCAATAGGCTCGCCATATTACATAGGACCTAACATTTGGCGAAACGAAAAAAAAATTTTACTTCACCTCTGCCAACCCCTTCGGGGATATCTAGACGTGATTTATTTATGTTATCTTCAACTGTCGCACTTTTCGCTGATCAACCATTTCTCGACACTGTTTGTGTATACAAAACATACAGATAAGCTGGGAACAGTAGGCCTATTCGCTAACTTTTTTTGACAGTTGAAAGTATTTACTGATCCATTACTACTTTACTATAACGCTATTGTGACACTTGTCCTGTGAAAACAGTAATGGACCAGTGAATAGTTTGGTGATCACTTTCAACTATCAAAAAAAGTTAGCGGATAGGCCTACTGGGCAGGAAGATTTATGTTTGTGTCGGTCGCAGGTGCTATTCGAGCCATGTGGCGACGCGCGCGGGGGCGGAGGCCCGTGCGAGGAGGCGGGCGCTAGGGCTCCGCTGCCGGCCGGCTCGCGCTGCCGGTACCACTGCGTGCCGCCTATCTACACCACCTTCTCTATGCAGGTAATTGGGACGTGATTGCACGCTCACATACATACACACATACATAATTCACGCTTATATCCCCGAAGGGGTAGGCAGAGGTGAACTAGCACCCACGCTTCGCCAATTATGCTAGGTCCCATGTGGCGAGCCTATTGCCATATATCGGGCACATAAATCGCAGTACAAATTTATATTGCTAGGTGGTACAAGAGAAATGCTGCTGCCCATTACTCATTGCTGTCTTTACCCTTAGTCGCCTTGTACGACACCCACGGGAGAGATGGGGGTGGTAACAATTGTATTCTGCTCTGACGTCACCGCACGGCCAAGAAATAAATATGACCTACAGGGTTATTTTGTAAACCGATTGCAATTGCTTTCGTCCATTGAAATCGGTTTACATTTACACTCCCTGTCAGTATCACACTTTGCTATTATTCCCAATTAATAATTACGGGTACACGAAATACATACATATGTCATGCCTTTCTTCCACGTAGGCAGAGATCGCTTCTTTCCACTTGCATCATCCATCACGTCGTAAAGGTGCTACTGATGAATAAATCTATAGAAAAGAGACGGAACGAAGGGAGTGATTGAAATTAACATTCCAATATGGCCGACACCAACCCTCTTTGGGTGTACCATTGTTGGTGGTTTGCCCTCCACCATTCGGGTGCCCCGAGTTGCTTGCTGGTCTGCACCGGGCAATCTCCCTTAGTCGACTTTTACGACACCAATGGGTTATGTTTGTTCCCAGGCCAGCATAGAAGACCACTGATAAATTGCGTAATAACACATAGCTGATGTAGATGTTTCTCCTTCACAGAAAGACGAATCGGACAGTGACTCCGGCTCCCACTCAACGTCCGATGAAGGCTCTCAAACCGAAGATTTCGCAGAGCAGTTGACTGAGGACAGGCAGCAGTTCATAGAGCCCGCTCCCACGTACGAATGACATATGGACCTCGATGACCTCATGCTGTTTGGGCTGGACTGACAGTCAGCCGATGACTGGCCTGCCAGTCATCTGATGCTGTGAGGAGACTGTATGACATTGACATTTCTGATGGAAGAACAGTGACAAAGTGAATTTAGTTACTTAAGTGGATAACCTAATGAAAAGTGGATGCGGAAGTGAAATAAACAATAATAGGTGTGCTGTGTACTACAGTGATTTATGAAGCGGTGAAAATGAAAGTAATGATTTTATGTGAAACAATTTAAATATAGTTAAGCTATCTTAAGTACAATTGCCATTGAACCAATGCATGAAGAGATGTGTCTATGTGTGATTAATGTAGAATAAAGTAATCATAGATTAGTGATATATGGTAAAATTGTTGAACAATTCTAATGCTTTAATGATAAGTTAAATATTGGTGAATAGCACTGCTTGACAAATTCAATGATGAATATTTTTGCATCAACTCAGAAATGTATTATTCTTAGGTATTTAAGTATATTAACACAAAATCTGTGCATTTAAAATGGCTTTGAAAGCTCCAGTGTATTTTAGTGACACGGCACATGGTATAGTCATAACAGAAAAGTAATTTTAAAATGAAATATTTTCAGGTTGACCCACTAGAAATTAAAATGTTATGATTTTGTGTGATTCAAACCGCTTATTTGATCACAAAGTAACCCACAGTGACTACTTTCATCCACTAATATGACTTTAAAATATGCTTTATTTATTCAAATTTAAAATCTAATATTTTCTAACTTAGTAAAGTCTGATATGTTTTTCGTATAATTAATATGATATAATATACTAAGTACTTAAACAGTTTATGACACACAGATACGAAATAATAATATGAGCATCCAATATTTAATGTGTTTAGTTGTTTTTAATTATATCAATTACCCTCATAATTATTGCACAGTTTTTTGTTGTAAAAGAGTGTATTAAGCTGTTTAAAATGTTTTCAAGAACAAATAATTTTACTGCATCTTAATTTGATAAAGAGTTCTAGGGAGGTCCAAAGACTATTTTAATCATAAACAATCCGTATACAGTTAGCGCCTTAATATTATAATGTGGATCAATTTGTTTATGAACATAAAGGAAAGATAAGCTAATGCGGAGTTTTTCTAACACGTCGCTCTATACATGCTCACACTGTAAAAAAATATTAAAATTATTATTCCAAAAATAATCATTTCCAATAATTGAGGTGTACCAGTTGATTGTATTCAATGTTTCCAAATAATAAGAAATAAGTATATCAACTTGCACTACAGGTGAAATTAATCATTCGACAATCTTTAAGGGGAAGGTGTAATTTTAATTCATATTATTTAGGTGTTCAAGCCTTCTCTTGACCCACTTGTGAGATTACCCCCCGAATTTTGCTTAGTTGCAGTGTGTAACTACCCTCATTATCACTCACAATTTGTGAACGCCGTCCGCGCAACCATCGTTGGTGGTGTTCTTAGGGCCGGTTTTTTGATCCATAGTTAACTCAACCAATTGTTAAAAACTGTTATTAATTGCTAAATTTATGTCTGATATGTATGTAACCATTAGTAACAATTTTAGTTACTAATATTACTTATGGATAAATATCAGTCTGATATTGTTACTAATTATTAAATAGCAGTGATATTAAAAGATAAGTAACAATTTTTAACAATTGGTTAACAGTTAACTATGCATCACAAAACCGGCCCTTAGTCAGTAGCTCACTGCAACTGACTGACTGCAACTGTTGTGTAACATAAAAATTAAAAAAGATATATATTTTTTAATATTAAATCACAATAGTAAATAAGATATCAACTTTAATCTTCAACGGTAAATAAATAATTAATATATACTGGTTCAGTCAGCTCGCTCTCAGGACGGCATACTCGCTGAGTTGGGTAAGCATCAACAGTTGGGTAACAAACAACCGGTTTCATATTAGTGGAAACAAGAGTTTATCAAATTATTATGCCTCCATTCGAGCATAATTATATCAATCTCTGAAATCAAAGTCAAAGTCAAAATTCATTTATTCATATCTGGTATGATTACAATACACTTATGAATCGTCAAGACGCTAGATACCGAATACCGAATCTCGTTGTAAGAGTATATATCTGTATGTCTTTTTAGAGCAGCCGACATAGTTAAACTGGATCAAACGACGTGATGGCTGCTCAGCCGACACAGTCCAAAATTCTGACTTTAGTCAAAATTTTATAGAAGTTATTTGATCTTACAGATCGGATCGCACTACTATGGGTGAAATGGCTAAGTGGGAACCACCCACCGGTGAAAAATCATATTACCTGAGATTGATAAACACTCTGGATGATGTTTACCCCACCGACTGGCGTTCATGGGTAGTTTCGAATCAAACTTTCGAAGACCTATTCGGTGAAAAGCTATTTTCAGACAACGAGTGCAGATTGCGAGTTGCTATTCCGACTACCCAATTAGCCTTCTCGCTAAGTTCTCTATCGGAGAGGAGGTGCAAGAAAGTTAAGAGAATTCTATTATCATGGCGCATCGGTCGAGCAATCATATACTCACCATTTGCTACCATGAAAATCATACATCCTACAGATGGTTATAATGGATTTTTAGATACTATTCAAATGTTAAAATCAAATCTGATCTCTCGCAATGAAGCATGCTCTTTGCTTCAAAAACAAGATCACCCCGAGGGAGACATTAAGGAGCGATCATCGGTAACGCCTAGCTGCTCCACGAGCAATAAACGACGAGACAGTTCGGAAATCGCAGAATCACCAAAGAGAAGAAAGACTGATGACCAAGAATCCCTTACTATGTATATGAAACAACAGAATGAAATGGTAACAAAACTGTGTAATTTAATATCACTGAACGCTCCAAACACGAACCGTCCCTTGCAAACATACATCGACACCTCATTTGAAGAAGAACAAGAATGTTCCACTGAGGACTGCTGGATACCGCCCTCTATGACAGAGGTTGACCCCAGAGACACCTAAAAGCGGAAAAGCCTATTCTTTTGGATTTCGCTCCACATACAAAAGAATCCGAGGATCCTAAGATAGGTACAACTGACGAATATCTCGTCACACAAGGAACACAGTGTCAGAGGCTTGGTGGGGAAAATTGGCAAAACATAAGATACGCTGATGTACAAAAATTATTTCAAGCCACTCCACGTCTTTACAAGCTTGAAAACGAATGCTCATCTGGCGTCCGTTACGCCACCATGGCAACTAGTATCAACGCTCGAAAAAATAGACTTGTCTCTAGCAGCGATGTCACGGCCAGCTGCAACAGAGAAAGGCATTTCAAGACACTTATAATTTAGCGCCATTAGAAATAAAAGCTTTTATAAGCAAACATTTTCTCACAAACGACGCACCTTTTAGACGAATCTCTGATTCTTTACTACAATATACATGTGGAAGAAGATCTGAAGTTATACAGCAAAGAAGGGCTACATATAAGGCTCCTAATAAGATGCTTCATGAACTGCTTCACAGTATATCCCCCCCATCAAAGTCCCACCTGTTTGAAGAACCCCAATTCTCAAACCTGATTAAGGACCAAGGTGGCATACATAAGTTTTTTCCTAGAAGCCAAGCTTAGGCCAAAAGCCCCGAATAGAAACAGTAGCTTTCAGGAAAATAGAGATAGAATGCAACCATCGGAAAATTCGGTTAGAAGGCCAACGTTCAAATCCTCAAACAGAGGCAGTTGCAGGCCTACAGGCAAACGGGACTATATCCAAGCAGCAAAGCAAAAGAAACAAAGAGCCGATAATAAACGATCATAAAAATCGTTTCACTGCAGATCAATTTTAGTTCATAAATCTGTCGTAACAACTTTTGCAGATCCAGAAAATGCCAAAGGAATTGGCAAAACATCCTGTAGTTCAACATATGCTTAAAGCGATACATCTTAGTAAGCCAATCAAACCTAAACTAAACCCCATACATGGAATGTCAGTGAACTAACTAATGAGAATAGTCTATTCCAAGTTGCACGTCACGTTGCGGCCTTATTATTGCTATCTTCAGGGCGAAGAATTCATGACCTTACTCTTTTGAGAGTATTAACTAGACCAACATGGAACTCTTTACGGATCATGTTATCTTCTGGCCAAAATTCGGCTCGAAAGCGGATTCTACGAAATTTCGACAATCAGGATGGAGGCTTTCGGATAACAATGACCATTACAGACTCAATATAGCTTCTTGGATAAAGAAACTAATTTCGACGTCTGAGCACCGGCGCGCCAAAAAATCTAATTCACTCTTCATCACAACAAGAGGCAGAGTCAAAGCATCACGATCGGTGATCGCCGGCTGGATACGAACTCTTTTTAGAGATGCAAACATAAAAGCTTCACCGGATGGTTTTAGATCAGCTGTTTGCTCGGGACAATTGGACTAATAGAAACATTGATTTAGATGATTAACTGCCGCACTCAGAGACGTCAAAAAACTTTAATGAGTACTTAACGTCAAAAAAATAATTTAAATCCGGACCATAGACCTGGCACGAACAGCAACTATTTTGAATTGTCATTTTTGACATTAATTACTCATTAACGTTAATTAACGTCTCTGAGTGCGGCAGATAATGAGTAAAGGTAATTGGAGAAGCCAATACACATTTATAAAATTTTACTGTAAGCAAATATCAAATAGGGGGACCAAGACCCCGTGAAGAAAATTATTTGAGTAAATCATTTCTACCAGTATAAACCAAATATTGCTAGATTAAGCTATTTAGTAAACAAAAGACTGATTAGAAAATATTTTGGTTGTTCATATTGTTTTTTAATTCAATTTGTAATAACGATTAAATATGGCTTTATTTACATACACAGTGCGCCCAGCCATCGCCGGCAGATTATAAACACATCTCACAAGTGGGTCAAGCGAAGGCTCGAACACCTAAATAAAACCGTTTTCCCCCCAAAGGGCAGGCAGGGTTTCAGCTGTAGCTTGACCCACTAAAAATAAGGCTCTAGCCGGCTTTGTGAGAGTACTGACTAAGAACACCACCAGCGATGGCTGCGCGGACGGCGCTCACAAATTGTGAGTGATAATGAGGGTAGTTACACACTGCAACTAAGCAAAATTCGGGGGGTAATCTCACAAGTGGGTCAAGCTACGACTGAAACTTAAATATTCGTTTTCTGCCCTTTGGGGGGGAAACGGTTTTATATTTGTATTAAGAAAATGATTCATTCTCAGCGTGAGCGCTCTTTGTTACCTAAAACAATGTATTGCTCTTCATGAATAGAAAGGTGTATTAAGGCATGTCCTACCCCTTCGGGGATATAGGCGTGATTTATGTACGTATGTATGTATTGACTCCTTTGTCGGCGCGTAGACTGGAGATCCTAGGGGAATGTAGCTATTACAATAACTTATTTAATTTAAAATACAAATTAAATAAGTTATTGTAAACAGTTACCTACTGTTTGAAAAAAAAAAAATTTGTCGATTGTTTTAGATGTCACCTGTTGATGTAGTTTATGACACTGATAGTTATTAATTTATTTCCATATTGTATTCTTCGTTTGTGATCTGATAAATATTTGCAGTTAAGAAAAATTACTAATAAATTGTTTTTGGTGTATTAACTTTGTTTTTTATTTCGTACGGTTATCAGAATAATTGAGTTTATTGCCAAGTAAAATACTACGAAAGTTATGATAGTAATTTCCCTATTCATCATCTACCGGCCATTGCAAGTTCAAGGATCGTATCAGCTCTTAAATTCATATGGACCAGACGTCATCTAGCCTTTATAATTTATATCACCCATTCACCGGAAAGGTCGGAGTGGTGAACTAATGTTAGATAATCTAAAGACCGATTGAGTAATGATACCATCCTGCGCAATGTTTTGGACACAGGATAGTAATGTTTGGACCTTATGTGCAAGCACGAGCGAGCATGCTTTAGTTCAAAATTCTATCAGTGGTGTACTCGTGTTGGCAAAAGATTTTGCGAAAAAATGATCCCATGTAAATAGGGTATGAAGGTCTTACAGCCAGACGCCTCAGGCAGGCGGGCGTCCATTGACCAACACGATTATGCTGTTGATTTTTTCACTGCATCATGCATTTTGATTTATGGCAATACTTTTAATAATATGAATAACTTTTTTGATATGAACACTATGGTTCTGCTATGATAAATACTTTGATTGGATCTTAGGTGGGATAAGAAGTTGAAATCAAACAAAGACATGAAACAGAATCGTCGCTTTATTCAGCAATTTCCGGTTGAAAAAAAAAATCAACAAAACTACTGTGAAATCCTGAACATGACTATTTTTACAAACAATTTACAGCAATTTTTTATTATCGTCTGCGCGCGATTTGAACGCCGCCCCGCAAGTACCCGAAGAAGCGTGTAATACGCCGTACAAAAACTAAACGATAAAAAAAATATTTACAAGTAAACAAAAGGTACCACGAACGCGTTTCCATTGACAGCCCGAAAAATTAAGCTCAGAAATCAAAACGCAAGTTCACATGAGGCGACGTTCAAAGCGCGCGCGCAGCCTAAACTAGAAATCAGAAATCTTACGAGGTACACATCTCCCTATTCACATTACTAAGCGTATGTTAACGGCCCCAAAATAATGAGGCCAATTTTTTTTTACATTTTTTTTCCCAAATTTGCAGCCTTTTGTACAGTATATGATACTTACTAACAATAATATGTATAGACAGTTAAAACCGTTACATTATTTTTTTGTTGCGAGTTGTTTTTCGTAGCAGGCCATCTGGGTAAGGGGCTGCTAGGAAAAACGGTCTCACTGAATTTTTTTAAGCCTTGAAATAACAGGACACTTGCGTAAACACGACTCGATATAGTTCGTTATAGCAGGGCTCACGCCTCCCCGAGTGACGTCATACATACACTAATAGTAGATCCGGCACTGTGGAGGCCACGAGCCCTAGCGTTTTAGTTACATTAAAATACATAATCACGATATTTTAAACATTTTTTTTTGCTTTTTTTCTGCAAGTATCTAATTAGAAGTGAGCTGAATGGACAACAAGTTTGAATTTTAAACCGAAAAAGAAACTACAGTAACATCTTTAATCGTTGGCAAGGTAAGGAATTGCCCGCTGACATTTTACACGAGAATAAAACAAATAGGAATAAACAAAATCGCGTTTCAGAGCGAAATTATAATCAAATAATTACAAAAATTAAACTAACAATGGTAACACAGGGGACGAGCAATTTTAAGCTAGAGCAACATTATACAATAATTACAATATAATCGACATTCAACATATTACATACACACTAAATTCTAAGTTAGTTCCAACTGACAATTCCCATCTTTGCCCGAAGCCAATAATACCAATACATTTTAGTTTTTTTATTAATTTCCTTTACACTATCTACATACGGTGTCTACGCATAATCTAAGTTTATGGACACACTTCCTAATTTCTACGTGTTAGGTAAAATACCAATTACAATATAATATTATTTTAAATGGTTCTGCGTTATACACGACTTACTTTGAAACGTCATCATTAATCAGAAGTTACTTAGATTGACGGCTGATTTTAATACAGCAACGCTTTTTAATCTTGGGAATACACGATACACATATAGTATTATTATCTAAAAACTATTACACATAGTAGAATATTATCAAGATTAAAGAAACAGTATTATTATATAATAATTAGGTATATACGTTTAATTATTTATATAGAAAAACAGTAGCCAATCTAAATAGCTTCACGGAAAAGTCCATATTCAACTATAGACCATATTTAATCAACAATTAGAAAAAGTTCAGAAGTATGGAACGCAATTCAAAACGTTTCAAAAAATATTCTCACGGTATCCCAATAATTTGAATCTCACTTCTGTGTCATTATTCAACAATTAGCTCGCTTAATTTTAAAAGAATTATATTTCTAGGAGAGGAAAAGACATCGAAACAGCGATAGAGTCAATCGTGTTTTGTTAAATGTAGTTTCTTTTGTCAGTGGATTTTTTTATAAATCTGTATGTCACCTATTTCTGTAATTATCAAAAAACAGCACTGCAGTCATACAGTGTCACCAATTTATCTTGTCATGCGGCGAAAATTGGAACTACATTTTAACTATAGATTTTGACATTTATTTGACACTCTTTGTTCACCACTAGCGACACCACCAAATGATTAGACAAGTTGGTGGCACATAAAGATTGCAGTATATTCATTTTTGTGACAATATCAACCCTAATGAACGGTTCACTCGACAAAATCTTAAAGGATCGACAACTGAAGTGACATACAAAATGAAAGTTGGTAGATTAGATAGTAGTTTGTAAGGAATTTGTAACTATGCCATTACGTTCTATTGGAAGCGTCTAATAAAAACCCAGTAAAAGCCGCACCGGTTTTTTTTAAATATTAATCATAATAGTATTATTATAATTGAATACTATTATTTCGGCGCCCGCTGCCGTGCACACAACAGTGAAATTCATTTGTCTCGATAGAACGATATATTATTTGGAAACCCTACGTATTTATTTGTTTACATTACACAAATATTTTTTTATATTCCAACATTTATTAAACAGGTGATTTATTAAAATCGTGCTCACCACGTAATATTGAATCATAAGCTGATTAGGCTCGTCCTTACAATATATCTAATAATCAGGATTGTCTGATACAACATTATATTAATATATTGACAACCCTAAGTTGCAGATTTAGATAAGTTAGGTACGCATCTGCCCACAAAATAACTTCTAATCGACAGAATGTAGTTCTGTACCGAACTAGTTCTTTCACATACAGTTTTCTTACATTCGTTCACTGGTCCTGCCAGTTAGTCTTGAGGATTGACAACAACAACAACAAATATTTTTGTGTAAACATGTTTCTGATAGGATTCTTGTTGTCAATTCTCAAGTGCACATCAAGTGGATAAAATATACACGTAAATCTATATAATACACAAAAGACAGGGTACATACACCATACAAGTATTGAATCTTTTGTCGTCATTACAATTGTTTATTAATACACAAGTTAAATTATAATTTAAATGAAATTATCTATTCTAAAGAATGTTGCTAGGTGAACGTGAGCCAGCCAGCCGTCATTCAAAATCACAAATTAAATTTGTTTATTGAGGAATATTTATTTGTATGTAAAATTCGTTTTAAAACGGTTCACTAAAGTTATTTACTCACTTCAAGTGAGTATACAATTTTATGGTCCTAGAAAATGAGTGGGCCAAATAGTATTGGCGAGAAATTTTCAAACTTAATAAGGGAGAAACACATTTAAATCACTAGTTAAAACTAGCTCTACCATGGAACTAGTTCCAACTAACCGCTATCTACATAGCCATCCTAATAAAACAGTTCTTCACAATGTACTCATAAAATGGATCTTCTAATCAGGTCACTAAAATACATTATTAAAGGCATTTGTAAAGAAAAAGAAATCCTCGTCACTAAGAGCCAGTTTTTTGGTGCATAGTTATCTCAAACAATTGTTAAAAATTGTAACTAGTGCTTAAATATCAGTCTGATATTAAAATATTAGTAACCATTTTTGACAGTTGGGCGGGTTTAACTAAGCTTCAAAAAACCTAAATGGCCTAGGCCCTTTTAGTTACAGTGCTTTTAATATTTCGGCAGATCATCTACTACGTATTAGTCGGACAAAAACTTTGTGATTACTGTGAAATTGAATACAAACAGTCGAATGTTATGGTCTTCTTTTGGGCTAATATCAATTTTTTATCATAGAGATAAAAAAAAAATTAATAAATTACCACAAGCCGTCTTTTAATTTACCAAATACCTTCATTGGCTCAAAGTCCTATGCCTGTATTATAAGTTATAATAACTGAAAATTTTAAGGCGGTAAGATTTATCTTTACTGATATTAAAAAGCTGAAGAGTTTGCTTGGTTGGTTGAACGCGCTAATCTCAGGAACTACTGACTCAAATTAAAAAAATATTTGTGTGTTGGATAGGAATTATCGAGGAAGGCTTTAAATAACCGACATCAACGCGAGCGAAGCCGCGGGCGACCACTAGTTTTATATAAATTTAAAAGTAGCAGGACATTCAATAGGTACGGTGCTGTGTGGGCTACGTTTGATATGATTATTATTATTATTTTAATGAAATATGTTAGTATGGTGTTTTCAGAGTGTAAGTGAGTAAAAGGATATTTTCTTAAATATTTTAGGCATAGCGATATTGCTAAACATAGTAACTATCTAAAAAAATAGTAGAACAGCAGGCCGATTACGCGACTATGTTGCTAACAATTCGCTATTGAAAACAATGAAATTGTTAGTTTTGCGATTATGTATTCAAGATTACCTTTTCAGATGTTAACAGAGCGCGTGAGAGATGTGAGAGACTGTCAAATCGTAAATACATAATTGCAAAAGCAACAACTACATTGGTTTCAATCAAGAATTGTTAGAAACAAGAGTTACGTAATCAACCCGCATGCAGCAGACGTAGCACGTGGACAAAAACTCTCTCCACCACTCGGGTTTTTTTTCTCGAGATTTAGTGGGAGTTGGAGCGAAAGGACAATATCTTCTCTTCCCCGAGGAGATTTTGTCCACGCCCCGACCTCGTACTATGCAAGCCGATTTCAGTTGCTTTGGTCTACATAATACGGATCCGTGCTACAGGGGCAGCTCGGCTAGCATGACCACCGAAACACGATATGATAAAGCCATTTATCGCTTTGAACTGTCAATAAACAATGGATTTTACAATTCAAAGCGATAAATGGCAATATCATATCGTGTTTCCATGGTTATGCTAGCCGGGCAGGTGTAGATTTCGTTTCGTTGTTGCAATATTGCATAGCAGTGACATCCTTACGCCTTATATGTATATAAAAAGGGGGGAGAAAGGCAACACTTTTAAATACACTTCAACGGCTGGCACCGACTCAAGCTCAACATATACCTATCTCACAGCCACTTAAACTTCATGAAGCATGCCACTCTAACCCCCGAATAAATAAACGCTACTCCAATTTTGAGCACTGCTTAAAAAGTTAAGTGCCTGCCTGTCAGAATATGTATGGAAAAGCGTCGATTATAACAATACTTAAATGTTAAGCAGAACTCAAAATTTGAGTAGCGTTTCTGTATTCGGGAGTGATTCTACGTAAGGGTTGGGTGGTACTTCAATTGATCTTAGAAAACTCGCACAAGAGCATGAAGCTATAAATGATTGAGCTAATGTTCAGCTACTAAGCGAATTTAATAGCTGAACAATGTAAATTGTTTCTATACCCCATTCGCTTGGGCTTGAGACACAATGTAAACAATCTTTATATGTCTCATTATCTACGAAATGCTCTTAAAAACAAGAAACGTGTATTCCAAAATACATCATCAATAATTATAGACAAATTAAACTGTTAGCTGCTTTGAAATATTGGTGTTATTTTTGAATTTTATATTAAAAGCCACATCAAGATTTTTTACATTTTATCTCAAGACCAATTGAATGGGGTATAAAGTGTAGTAGAAGAAATTTAGTTCTACTCATCTCAGAGCAGAATCTCTCCCGTGGGGGTCGTCGTACAAGGCGACTAAGGGTAAAGACAGCGAGACAGCTCTCAAACGACCTAGCAATATCTGTACTGCGATTTATGTGCCCGATATATGGCCATAGGCCAACTATCACTGGGGCCTAGCTTAACTGGCGAAAAGTGGGTGTTGATTCCCCTCTGCCTACCCCTTCAGGGATATAGGTGTGATTTATGTATGTAATTTTCACAAAATGGCGGATTTTCTAATTCATAAAGGCCACGCCTAAACTCGCTCAAATTTCAATCGCGTGCTCCCCAAGCTAATATAAAACGACCATATCGATGAACGTGGGCATAGAGTGAGAGGGAGATCAAGAAAGTGGATGTGTTGTGCAAAAAAAAAAAAATAGTAGAGAAATGAATAGTCTAATGGCGGAAAGATGAGGAAAATATTTAAAAAAAGTATGGTTTAATTACACCGAAGGCTCAAATTAGTGTTGTTCAATTACTGATCTGTCCTCTATTGTAATGTGACTTCAAAGAGGCATATTTAGGGCCTGTTTCACAATCGACAAGTAAGTTATAAGTAGCTTACTTCGCATCATTTGACAGTTGTAATATGAAATATATGTCAATTGAACTGCAAAGTAAGCTACTTCGAACTTACTTGTTGATTGTGAAACAGGCCCTAAAGCTGTTATCTACTTCATTAACTGCCTTATCACGCGGTCTAGTTTATATATCTATACTTATCAATTGATTCAAACATGATAAAAAATATTCATTCAAATGTCTTATATTGCAAATCAGAACAGCAAAAGTATGGTTTATACAAAACATACGTGCATTATGAGGACTGTCTTTCTAAACGTAGAGTTCTATGTTACAGTAGAAAATGTATAGAATAAATTAACGCCTAATAGTCGTTCGAAACCTTTGTGACGGATTAGAAAATCGGATTTAGACATAATATTCTCCACTCTACGACCCACAGCTCAATAGGATACCACCAACCCTAACGTATCCGTATAGAGTACATATACTAAAAAACTACAAATAAACATAGCTTACAGTAATTCCTTGTAAATCATTTTTGCTACATTATAATTAAGCCCAGACTAAAATCATGTTACGAATTCGCAACGAAACAATGTTATACAACTCAACATTGTAACAGTGCAACATTACAAACAATACAGCATTTGTGTCCATTCATTATTAACTAAAACGGCGCGCCATTTCAAGAGAGCGCGCCATTTTGGATCCTCTACACAAGATGGCGGCGAGGAGTGCGCTTGAAAAATTAAAAGTAAAATCAAACGTATGTTTAACTTCTTTAATATCACATTTTCCGTCTATGAAACTATTGTTTCAATATTAATTACATTAACATGTAAGAAACCTTGTGTATCTCAAATTCATCATGAATATGCATGTTAATAATCTTGCAACATTTACAACACATAATTTTACACAAATTAAAAACATTATATGCGGCAATTCGCACATCATAATCCTTACCCGCCGTTATACATTCACAAACTTTTGTATGTGTATAAAATTAAAATGATTTTGTTCAGTAACAAAATATTGTGAATAAAACTAAAATTGAGAACTACACTAGATTGCAATGTGCTGATTGCCAGATGAAATCCAACATTGAACCTGTCAAATTGACACCATATAACATACACAATAACACATTAATATAACACAAGGCTCTTTAAGTCCACATTGTTCTAATTAAGTCACGATTCGCACAAATATTACGAGATTGTCACTTTCAACACTCAAACACAAGCCGCAGTTACTATGGAGGATAATATATTTGTTTACAGTGGCAAGGTAATCAATCAACCCGTCGTTGATGTGTGATCACCTACGTATCTAACCTCAAATGGTTCTAATCGTCTCCGCACCCTTTCCCCTGTCACTTTGGGATATTTTGACAGAAGTATCAGTGTCGATATCTGTATTGATATCAGCGGCTACTTCAATGGCTTCTATAGCTTGTGGGGTTTCGTTGTAACTGTGACGTAATATTTTGGCAGGTATTTCCGAGTCATCGGTGTCCTGTTTACGCTTAAGGTTTTTGGCAACTATCTCGCTGTCTCGTTCCGTTTTGTCTCCGGGAGTAACTGGTTTGGCGAAGCTGTCGAGACATTTCTTCAGACACTTATCGACCTGGCTGTTGAGGTCAGCGTTAGCCTTGTCCATGCTGATGGTAGCAAATTCCTCGACACGGCGCTCATTGAAGTTCTGGTCGAACACGCGCATGATGTGATCGCTTGTGTTGATGGTACCACTGTCGCCACTACTTGCGACCTCTGTGTCGTAATGTCGTACTTTGACGGGCTTGGTGAAGATGCCGCTGACTTGATGAGCAATGCCGTCCTTTATGTAGAATTTGTTGGTGTACTGGTTGCCAGCATCAACAATGACATCTTCACCAACTGTACTAGTAGTGTGGGTGACAGTCGCGGTACATTTGTTTCCGCTATCGTTGTCAGCAGGAGTTTTGTCTACAGATTTCTGGTAAATAGGCTTTTGCGTCATATCTGTCTCTTGACTCGATGGATAGTTCCTTGGATCGTTGTGTTTGAAGACAACCCTGCATTCACCGGCGTGTTCAGGTTGTTTATCAGTGTTGCTGATGTCGTCAACAGCAAACGCCAGTTCGCGTACAGTTGTTTCTGAACTTTTCACAATGTAGCGCTTGTATTCGCCCCCTGGCCGCATCTTGGGAACATTGAAATTCTTATCGACCAGCCTTTTCTCATAATCATTTACAACCGAGTAATGTTCACTAGTTTCTTGATATGGTGTATCGAGTCTCTTGCTTTCGCTACCGTGTCTTGTCTTCTTGCATCTCTTACTAGGGTCGCTACTGGTTCGCGATTGATTTTCAATCGCATGGTGACCAGCGGATTTGCTTTCAGATGTGTTTGGTTTAAAGTTTTTGATGATGACACGTTTCAAAGCGAGCATCTCCTCTTTCTTAGCATCGGCAATAGTTTTCTCGATAAACTTTTCGCACGCAGTTTTCGTGTCTTGATTGGTAATTATGAGCAGGTTGCAATCTTCTAGTATGTGTGGGTTTTGGCCGTAGGCTGTCTCAGCATTGATGTGATCATCCAGTTTACTTGATTCAAGACCTCCGTTGCCTTTGGTGCAAATGGCAGCAGCACTCTTTACCGCTTCAGAGTCCTTGTTGGAGACTTGTCTCTCTTTCCTGACAACGACCCGTCTCTCCATCTCCGGTTGATGCTTTTTGGTGTACTGGGCGCTTTTGTTGATGAGTTTATCGTAGTCGGTCGGTGTCTCCTGGTCGGTCACAATCAACAGTTTGCAGTCCTGCGATTTCAGTTTGCGCTTGAGCTCAGCACTTTTATCCACACAGCTGTCGCTTTTGGTGCGCTGCCTGACATCTTGACTTTTGACAACTGTCTCTGTTCTAGGTCTCTTGCTTCGGTAGCCATCAGTTTGCTGGGCCGCACGTTTACCATCACCAGAAGAATCGACACTGTTACTCTTGACGGGTTTCCGCGCACTGTCCGGTCTGTTTAACTTCACGGCACTGTTGGGGGAAGGTCGCGCACTGTCTTTCCTGGGGACACAGTTCGGGGGGGCACTGTAACTGGCACTGTAACTGTCACTGTGCTTTTGGGTGTGGCCCGTATGTCACGTGACCTCCATGGGCAGCGAATCGCGGCGGCGGACGCTCTCTTCATCGTCGAGGGTAGACTCGTTGGTACCGGCGGCGGTCACCGCACCCGTCTCCACCAGCTCACTGTGGGCACAAAAAATTATTACTTAATAAGATTTCATTTTTATTTGAACATTATATAAGACAGTGCCGTGTGGCGACGGCAGACTAGAATACAGTTGTCAGCACCCCAAAACACTCTCGCGGGTGTCGTACAAGGCGACTAAGGTTAAAACAGTTATGAGTATTGGGCAGCAGCGTTCCTGTTGCCATCTAGTAATGTACTGCGAATTCCATACACGAAAATTAGATTAGAAAATTAGACCGACGATTTTATGCGTTGGAATAGATTTCCCACTTGGCTAGGGGCAGCTGAAAATAAACCCTGTCGATTGGGGGAATGCAAGGCAAAGCTTTAAGTCATCATCATCAGCACCAGCCCTTTAATGTCCCCACTGCTGGGGCACGGGCTTTCCCTATGGACGGAAGAATATAGGGAGATTGGACCATAACCCACCACGCTGGCCCAGTGCGGGTTGGTGGGTGGTATCAATGACTGCAGGTGCAGCCGACGGCCAACGGCACGGAGGAACTCGAGATCATACATTTTTGGTCACACGTCCAAGGACCGGCCTTAGCGAAAACCGCTTAGCACAAATAATATTGTGGTTAGATAAAGTTTCATTTTTAGCGTTGCCTAGTTTACGCAATCGCGGGCCAAGCACGGTACGCGTTGTAATATAGTAGTTAGACAGGCGATAAATAAAGAAAGTGGTTTTGACTCAATAGAATTTTATTATGAAGTTATAGGGTTTTAATTAAGGGAGGATGTTGTATTTATTTATAAATACTCTTTTAGTAATTAAAACCTTATGTTGTGACAGCGATTTAAACCTTATTTATGTTGAGATATTCGCTGTCTAAAACTTCACTTCAAAATAAAATTCTACTGAGTCAACACCACTTTCTATATTTATCGCCTATCCAACTACTATATTACAACACTTACTGCCGCACTCAGAGACGTCAATTAACTTTAATGAGTACTTAATGTCAATAAACTTAATTCAAATCTAGACTATAGACCCGGCAAGAATAGCGACTTTGTTTTGAATTGTCATTTTTTGAAATTAAGTACTCATTACCGATATTTGACGTCTCTGAGTGCGGCAGTATGCCACTGCGCTAGCCAGCTTTAAGTAGCCAAACCGAAAGCCCACCTGTTGTTGGGCTGCGCCCTCGGCTGCACCAGCCTCGCCTGCCTTGCCTTCAGCTGGGCGGTGGTGAACGCGATCGCCTGCACGTTGGCCGCCAGCGGAGCCCCGCCTATCGACAGCTTCTGGCCCCCCTTGGGGAGTTGCACGTTCTTGTGCAGCAGGTTGGCCACGACAGTGCTCGATATGGCGGCGGTCTTCGACGGGGTCGGGATGGCGGCGATCGACGAGGACGGCTCGGCCGAGCTGCGAGCGACGGGCGTGGTCACTTGCAGGGTGCGGTTCTTCAGTTGGATCTGGAATTGCAATCGAAAAAGTGCATAAATAAATATTTCATAAATAGTTACCCCTATCATCTAACGGGTAAGTAGCATAAGGACACAAGTACCTTGGGCTTATTTTATGGATACTAGTGGTTGATGGTACTTCAAAAAAGTGTTTAAGACGTATTTTGTTAAGGAAATGTTTAAATCTGATTTTGTGCCTTTTTTGTCAATAGTGTGTGACGGTGACAGCATCTGATTTAAAAACTTCTTACTACAAATACATCTCAAACATTTTTATGTAGTAACAACATAGATGGCGGACAAATTTTAATGTACTTATTAGGTAAAAGAAAAAAAGCAAGTATTTGTCAATCAAACAAACCTCGCCTTCAGCTTGGCCGTCTAATATGCGATCTGAGGCTTCTTTTTACCGCCCGAGGTAGGTAATTAGTTTTATGCAATCACCTGACCAGTGTATCATCATCATCATCGCCCTGCCCTTATCCCATCTTATTTGGGGTCGGGCTACTTCTACATCCATCAACATTAATGTCCATAACTTTCTTACTCACATTCATGGCATCACGTCGCATAACATGTCCATACCAAGCTAAACGGCTCCCTTTCATCTTCGCTGTTACTGGTGCCACTTTCTTTTACATAAGAGGGAGTCCTCTTATGTACTCATTCCGTATTTTGTCCATTTTTGTCACTTCTCAGTGTATGAAATATTTAATTTTAAATAGTGATAATAAATATTTCATACACTCACACTTACCGCCAAGCCCAGGCACACAAGTGCTTATGCTACTTATCCGTGTGGTTCTTAATTCCGGTGAACGAACCACTGGACCACGGAGGCGGTGAAAATATACCATCTGTAGTAGTAAGCAGGGGGGTTTTTACCTGGTGCCTAAGCTGCGGCGCCCGGACCGCCGGCAGCGCGGCGGGCACAGCGGCGGGCATAGCGGCGGCGGGCATGGCGGCGGCGGGCACAGCGGCGGGCATAGCGGCTCGCACCAGCTGCCGCGAGTCCACGCTCAGGCTGAGCCGGTGCCTGGGCAGCGCGCATCCCTTGATCGCAGAGTCCAATGCGACCACCTGTCGCTTCTTCGCGTCGTTCAAGTCCAGACGCGCGACCGTAGCCTTGCCCGGTTGAGGCTGGCGGACCACGTTCACCAGGTGCGGGCCCTGGAAAACCATCACACACCCAATTAACACAAACATACATTCAAACATATCAGGAGGTAAGCAAAACAGCAATCACGGTTCAATTTATAATTGACAACTTTTCATTTTTCCAACATACTTTATTATGTTTATTATACTTTATTATATGCCGTGTGGTGACGGCAGAGTAGAATATAATTCTCACCACCCCATATCTCTCCCGTGGGTGTCGTACAAGACGACTAAGGATAAATCAGTGATGAGGAATGGGCAGCAGCGTTTCTCCAATACCATCTAGCAATGTACTACCTACCTACTGCGACTTTTGTGCCCGATAAATGGCAATAGGCTCGCCACCTATTACATGGGACCTAACATAATTGGCGAAACGCGGGTGCTAGTTCACCTCTGCCTATCCCTTCGGGGATATATATAGATAAGCATCTAAGCTTATGGACTAATAGTTGCTGGCCGGTTTGGTCGAATTGCCAGATCGGCCGTCAGGGTCCGGGTTCGAATCCTGTTGTATGTAATTTACGAACACTATTTTATTTAAAAGTAGGTACCAAACAACCAACCTTCCCGAGCTGCCCGGCGCCCTTGATCTCAATGTACTGCGTGACCGACCCGGACGTGGTCTTCAGCAGCGCCGCATTCGACGTCTTGCTGTCGCCTAGAGACGACAGCGTCACCACTGACGGCAACTGGCCTATATTCCTGTTCTGCGCCAGCAACTGGGTCCGCTGCGTTTGTGTCAGCGGGTGAGCGTGCAACACTTTGAGCTTGTTCGAGGAGACGTGGTGTATCGAGGGGGCGACGACTAGCGGGGGATGCTGGGACGTGTGTATCTGGAGGGGCTTGTGGGTCAGGCCGGCGGGGGCCAGCTGGACCAAGGGGGCGGATACTCGCCGGGGAGACTGGGTGGTCGACACGCTCGCGCCCGACACGACTGCAAGAGAAACAGAGCAATGCAATTTTAATTAAGTTTGATTATGCATCTAATAGTACATTATATACCTACCAAGGGCGATAAAACAAAGAATGTCTCAGATCGTCAGTTTTTTTTTTTTTTTTTTTATTATCTTTTTTGTGAATAAATGAATATGAATAATATGAATATCCGAAGGCGATACGAGTATTTATTAGCCGAAGGCGAGGGTGATAAATATGCGATCGGAGGCTTTCATTTTATCGCCCCAGGTAAGATCATAGTTTTATGTCACCCCCTGACTAGGACGTGGGATGATCAGGTGAGACATAAATCATATTATAATCCAGCGATCAGCCATTTATCGCTTTGAACTGGCTATATCATATCGTGTTTCGGTAGTCATGCTAGCCGGGCAAGCGTATAATGATGTTACTTAGGGGATGTAGGCCCATAGGCCGGTAAACTGCCTAAAACAGGCACCCCCTTTGAGTGCACTGCATACCCTTGAAGGTTGGTATCACCTTAATACAACACTATCAAACAATATCATACATTTATTTCTACACTGCGAGGGTATCCTTTATCTTACAACGAAAAGTGTAAGGGTGCGTTTCCATTGAAACAGAGCTGCGCGAAGCTGAGCCGAGGAAAAAAAAATTTACCAATGATGGTACGGAGCGATGACGAGATGTGTGATTTGAGCAATATCATTGGTCAATTTTTGTAAGTCTCAGCTCAGCTTCGCGCAGCTCCGCTTCTATGGGAATACACCCTTAAGGTAAGAGAAAATTAGCTAGCCGAGTTAACAAATGCCCTGGTTGGCCGCGCGGTATAGGCATCTGCCCGGATTACAGAGGACGTGGATTCGTTTCCTCCCGCATCACTCTGGTCTTCACGACACAGGATATCCTAGTGTGAAGACCAGTGATGCTGTTAAAAAATTATTGTAAATGAGCATGTATCGTATTACTAAATGATTGTAACAGTGTCAAAATTATGTACATTTAAGTTGAACTCAAATAAATTTCATTTCAGTTCATTTCATCAAGAGTATAATTTTTCGAACTTTTTCTTACCAAAACTTTCGTTGTATTAAAAACACAATTTTAAGAAATATCTCAAGTCATACCAGTATCCCTGGCATGTTGTACGGGTAGAGCCACGACGGGCGAGAACGGCCCATTCTGTACCAAAACACCGGCCTGCGACGACAGGAGGTGGTTCTGCAGGCGCACCTAAGAAACAAATCATACCAATTAAACTCCCCGAGAAATATACAAATTTATTTATAGATAGCGATTACATCACTAGTCAGCGTCATTCATTAACTACTGATACTGTGGGCGACTTACTATCCCCTAACTATAGAACTAAGCTGAAAGATTTGTATTTGGTTATTTTGGGCTAGTGAAGATGATAAACGTTGAAAATATACTACATAAACATAATTACATTACATTACATACACATACACAACCATGACTCAGGAACAAATATTTATGTTTATCACAAAATTTGCCCATCCCAGGATTCGAACCCGGGACCCAGCGATCTCAGCATTCGACCAAACCGGCCGTCAATAAGATGACTAAATAATGTTGAAGGATAGGGGTATACTTGCTGTCTTTATCTAATATTGAGCACATGCATATCATCTATTCGTAGACATGCTGTGTGGCGTGCTATGGTGTGCGTTAAACATACACAGAAATATATTATCGAAGTAGCATCGTGCAGGCGAATATAGCCATTGAAGCGGTCATGGACTTTTGGCGCTATACTTTACCTTGAGGCTCTCTGAAACGGCGACGGTGACAATCTGCGGCACGGGCGTCTCGTGCGACGACGCCGTCACCGAGACCGTGGGAGTGACGTCAGACCTCCGGTGGACGGCGGCGGCAGAGGACGTCGTGATTATATGCTTCTTGAGAGGCGAGTGCTTGGTCTGCACAGTCTTCAGCTGGACGCCGTGGGCGAGCTGCACCTCCTCTAGCGTGTTCTCCTCCTGCTTCCTCTTCTTCTCCTTCTCTCTCTCCCTCTCCCTCTCGGTCCTGGTATGTTGTGGTGGCACCTCGTTGACCTCTTCCACGATGATCTTGGACGTTGGCACCGGTTGGGTTTCAACCTGGAAGGCGGGGGGAGAATGTGATTGAATTATGTGGCAGGGCTCGCTAACTCTCTATGGGTGGGTGGGTTACAACTTTTAAAAACATTAATTCAGTTCATACACCAAACAAATATTTATTTATTTGCGGCAAGTGTTGCAACATTAACCAGTGATGACCAGAAGATCACCTGTGATGAGCGACGATTGGCTACGTATGTCGTGATATTTGCAGCTCGACCAACCAGGAGGGACTACCCCGATTGAAAAACTTTCACTCGGTCATTACGCTAGAAGCTAACGCGCGAATAATACTGCTTACAATTCTTCCTTTTATTTTGATGTAAAGTTCTTAAGTAAATTGCTTATATTATCAAGAAAACCAGCGCTTTATTTTCAAACCCCACGCAAGCTAATAAAGACCAGCGATATACTCAAAAACATTGGACCTTCGAAGCCAAATCTGGATCAAGCGAAAAGCGAGGAAATAGAAGCAAGTGCATCCAGCTGATACTGTTCCTGTAAACGCGCATAATAGGTACGGTCAGCCATCCTGTCTATTCCTGCCGACACTCCAGTTCCATTGTGTAATGCTGTGCTATTTGTCGAATTTCAGTGAGAAATAGTAGTCATTTGTGCGTGCCCAACTACTCAGTGACTGAGCAGTAACGGTCAACAAGTAACGTGAGTACTTACTCCATACTTATTACTTTCCACCAAAATGAGTTTAGATACGCGTGATAAGTCTCCCTTAAAATATAGCAGTGATAGCTTAACAAAAGAGTTGATCAAAAAGCGCGGCATAGTTAAGGGTAGATTAACAAAGTTTCAAAATTATTTGTCCCTTCTAAAAATTGATTCTATATCAAATCAAAGCCGCATAGATCTTAAATTACGTATTCAGAGAGCAACTAAGTTGTTAAGTGAATTCAATGATATCCAAAGTAAGCTAGAGGAGTTGGCCTCTGACGTAGATGAACAATTGACGCAGCGGGAATTGTTTGAGGATTGCTACTATAACATAATTTCGCAAGCTGAATATTTGTTGAATCCAAACCAGGCCACTGACAACTCTAAATGTAATCACGGCACTACAGTTCAGTCGATAAAATTACCGACCATTTCCTTGCCCACCTTTAACGGTTCATGTGAGCAATGGTTGGAGTTTAGGGACACCTTTTTATCCTTAGTGCATAACTCTAGTGAACTAAGTAACATCCAAAAGTTTCATTATCTGAAATCATCGCTGAAGGATAGCGCGGAGTTGGTAATAAATTCGGTGGAATTCTCGAGCGATAATTATATTATTGCATGGGACTTACTTCTCAATCGTTACAACAACAGCCGGCTTTTAGTGCATAGTCACGTTAAGTCTTTATTTACGATGCCGAATATAAATAAAGAATCACCGACTTCAATTCGGAAATTAATTGACATCGTTCTGAAGGACTTGCGAGCTTTAAAAATTTTGGGTGAGCCGACCGAGTCATGGGACACATTGGTTATTTATATGATGGTATCCAAATTAGACCCAATCACAGAACGTGAATGGGAACAGCACAAGGGAACGCTATCATCCACAAACCATAATTCCATGACTCGCCTCGGGGTGGATGATTTGATAAGGTTCCTCAAATCGAAAGCTGACATGTTGGAAACGCTGCAGTTGTCACATAGCAAAACTAATGTTGATAACAAAAATTATTATACGCAAAATCACTCTAAAATTAACTGCAACGTTTCCACCAACCAGCCACTGGAGCATAACACTCGCGCAGGTTACAGGGGACTATGCTTGTTATGTAACACGAATCATCCACTTTATTCATGCCAAATATTCTTGGATTATGATTTGGAGGCAAAACTTAATTTTATTCGCGACAAAAGATTGTGTATCAATTGTTTACGCGCAGGTCACAGCACTGATAATTGTAGATTTGGGCCTTGTCGAATGTGTAATAAAAAGCACAACTCGTTGGTTCATCCCATGAGTCTAGAGGTCGCTAGCAATGTAACGAGATCCGCCTCACATAACTCGTCGTTCGTCACTGAGGCCGCGCCGCTTGTGGCCCGCAACGAGCCCGAGACGCAGCCCGCTGTCCCCGCGCGCCCGCCGCCCTCGTCTTCGTTATCAGTACAGGTTCCAATACAAGCGAATTCGCACATACAGTTGCACAGCTCACACTTAGTGCTATTATCGACCGCGTTAGTTGAGATAGCTGATATTCACAACAATTATCACACTGCGCGTGCGCTCCTTGACAACGGGAGCCAGCGTTGTTTGATTACGCAATCATTATGCGATTTGGTTCAAGCGCCAGTAATACAGTCCACTCAGGAAATAAGGGGAGTTGGCAATTTGGTCACCAATTGTACACAAACATGTGATATCCAAATAAAATCTCGCGCCAGCCCCTACACTACGCAATTACAATGTTTTGTTTTACCAACATTAACATCTTCAGTGCCCAGTGTAACAATTCAAAGCACAGACTTTAAGATCCCAAAAAACATTAATTTAGCCGATCCGCAATTTTATAAATCACAGAATGTAGATATTCTACTAGGCGCAGATATATTCTGGAGTTTATTAAATAAAAATAAAATAAAATTATCCAACGGGACACATTTGGTAGATACAAAGTTAGGTTGGATTATTTCCGGCTCCGTTAGATTTAATTCGCATATTAATAGACACATTCAATGTAACCTTTCTCAGTCGATTGACTCCCAGCTACGTAAGTTTTGGGAGCTCGAGGAAACATTGATGCCTCGAGACGCACGCACGGATGAGGAGTGTGCTTGCGAGGACCACTTCGTACAGACTACTACGCGCAATTCTGACGGAAGGTTCTGCGTGAGCATACCCTTCAAAAAGAGGCCCGAGGCGTTAGGTGAGAGTTATTCACAGGCGGAAACCAGATTTTTTGCACTCGAAAGGAAATTACAGCGCAATCTTAGTTACAATAGTAGATTTTCCATCAAGTGCACAAAACGAATCATTTTTGTCCGAGACTTTTAGCAGCCCGAGCCGTAGGCGAGGGCTGATAGTAATGTCGAGGATAAAAATGGTTTTGTGGACGAGGTAGAAACTCTGCTTTTCACTTCGATTGCGAGGAAATAAATCAGAATTTCTCATAACATTTCTTAAAATTCAAACTTAAATTAGTACAGTTTTGAATACTGACGGAAATTGTTTTTCCCATTGATATTAGGCTTGGGTTGCAGACATATACAGCCAAGTATTAAATTAATTTTGAAATAATAATTTTCTTAAATTAATTTAATAACCTACCGTACCTGCTTGAAATAAAATTGTAATAACTTTTATGTCTTAAAAAACACATTAGGCAAATAAATTTAAGTAAATATTAAAAAATAACAAATTCTATCTCTGAATTTCTTATTGTGTTTGGCTGCATGGCTCATTTTTTTTGCCTTATTATCGACACATTTATGAGTAGATACGTTAATGCTCTAGAGCACAAAATTCGATTTTGTGCAGCCTATATCCTGCACAAATAACCACTTTCAGAGCATGAGAAGTGAAAAAATCTTTACCGCGATTTTATTCATGAATATATACGCTTAGGTCACATGAATCGCATTGAACGGTATGGAGACCCACATTATTTTATGCCTCACCATGGCGTATTTCGCGAGCACAGCACCACCACCAAATTGAGAGTGGTGTTCGATGCAAGTGCTACATCTAGTAACGGAAACTCGCTGAATGATTTACAGATGGTGGGGCCACCAATACAAGGCGACCTTATGTCTATCTTATTACGATTTAGATATTACAAATACACGGCGTGCGCAGACGTAGAGAAAATGTATCGTCAATGTTTGGTTCGCGAAGATCAACGTGACCTTCAGTTGATCTTGTGGCGTGATGACCCTTCGGAATCAATAGGTATCTATCGACTGAATACCGTCACCTATGGTACAGCGTCTGCACCATTTTTGAGTTGTAGGTGTCTAAAACAATTAGCGATGGATTGTACGAACAGTGAAGTCCGCAGGGCCATCAACGAAGACTTCTACGTTGACGATTTGATCACCGGTGCCGATGGTAGGGATGAGTTATTAAACATTTGTCAAGGCGTTGAACAGGAATTAAAATTAGGTTGCTTTCCACTACGCAAATGGCTTTTTAACTTTGATCTATCTGACGTACAACATGGCACGTCCACACTATCAAAAGAACTAACATTGGGCGAAAATGTTAACGCAAGGACTTTGGGTTTGGGTTGGTATAATTGTAGTGATCAATTGCATTTCAATACACAATATAAAACTGACAATAGCACTATTATAACAAAGCGTTATATTTTGTCAACTATTTCACAGATTTTTGATCCGATGGGGTTGTTAAGTCCGCTGATCATGGTGGCTAAAATTTTGTTACAAAATATGTGGTGCTTAAAAATTGGTTGGGACGATGAAGTCCCCAAGGATATTAGGCAAGCCTGGCACACCTTTTCGTCTTCATTGCATCACCTTAAAGAAGTAAGAGTGCCGCGACACGTTATGGGCACCAGTCCAACTCACCGTGAGGTTCATATTTTTTGTGACGCTTCGGAATCCGCATATGGTGCTTGTATATATACACGCACAGTTAATCAAGATGATTCAGTCACTGTTAGGCTTTATTGTTCAAAGGGAAAGGTCGCACCTCTAAAACCTATTACCATCCCTAGACTAGAACTATGCGGGGCTCTAATAGGTGCCAAATTGTATAAGAAATTGCGCGAATCTCTGCACTGTCAGTTTGATAATGTCATGTTTTGGAGTGATTCCACTATTGTGTTGGGTTGGTTACGCATGGCACCTAACTTACTGAAAACGTTTGTACAAAACAGGGTTGCTGAGATTCACGACATTACAGGAGAACTACCCTGGTGTCATGTAAACAGCGCGGACAATCCAGCTGACTTGGTATCTCGCGGGTGTAAGTTAACTGATTTAACTAAATCTAGCCTATGGTGGGAAGGGCCTAGCTTTCTTCGTAAATTTAAGTTTAAATGCAGTCAGGTAATTTCTTCAAGATTTTCGCAATATAATCGTATGAAACGGACTTGTGCTTATGTACTGCGTTTCGTTTTCAACTTGCGCAACAAAACAAACATTCGGTGCGGGCCTCTTACTGTCGACGAACTCCGATTTGCGAATTTAACTTTGGTCAAGTTAGCTCAACAAGAATCATTTCCCGAAGAGTGTAATTTACTATGTAACAATTCTAGTTTGAAAAATACACACAATTTAAGTAAGTTAAATTTATTTATTGACGGTTTTAAAATTTTAAGAGTAGGTGGCAGAATAAAGAATTCTTTAGATTTTTCCTTCGATAAAAAACATCGAATTCTAATTTCTTCTAAACACTGGTTTTCAGTGCTATTGTTTCGACACGAGCACCAGCGCCTGCACCACGCAGCGCCACAGGCGCTATTGTACAACGTCCGCGAAGGATACTGGCCAGTGGGGGGACGGAACCTCGCCAAGCGAACCGTACACGAGTGCATTACTTGCACGCGATTGAGGGGTAAGACTGTATCTCCTATTATGGGCAACCTACCGCCCGAGAGAATCACTCCGAGCTATCCTTTTTTACGTAGTGGTGTAGATTATGCCGGGCCAGTGCTCATTTTAAACCGCAAGGGGCGGGGGTCAAAATTAATAAAGGGTTACGTAT